>CM022756.1:27461300-27931300 GCA_012411365.1 Ameiurus melas
TATAAAATACGGTATCTAGGTAGTCTATAAAATACGGCATGTAGGTAGCGTAGTGTATAAAATACGGTATGTTAGGTTGTCTAGTGTATAAAAAATGGTATGTAGGTTGTCTAATGTATAAAATACGGTATCTAGGTATCATAGCCTGGAAAAACTGCGTTAAATTTATGACACATGAAGAAATTTACAAGATGTGAAATGCACTGGCCTTCAAAATAATTCTTATTATACTGGTCATAACAGAGCAGTCCATACCCATGTAATAATTTACACAGTTTCGTACATTCATTTAAACCAATATACCCCCTTCACTATGTTCAGCTTGATTTAGTTAACGTAAGCATTAACATTAATGTTCACAAACGACTCTACACTCTGAAAAGCGTAGCCAAGGACAATCCATTAACAGCCAAAACAAGAAAATCTGTTCTAGAGGGTACAGGCTCTTAAGCAAAGAGCTGGCCTTCCACATTCAGGCTTTCAGCCTGGCAAAGAATAGTCCTGTTTGTCTGTTGCAGAGCTATAGAAGGCCTTGGCTTCACAAATACCATGGATCAGTCTGCAGCGTTGGATTTCAGAATGGGTCTAGCTTTTATTTTATTAACTTCACCAAGATATTATTGACAGTTGGAGCCAAAGTTTTATGTCCTCTGGCTGACACTTTATATAATATAATCCATCTCAAGGTTTTTTATTGTGTCACCAGAATTCATTATAGTTCCAAACACCCCCTGCCCCCTCCCTGGACAGAAGCCAGAAGTGAAAATGGAATAATGCGTGCGTTTAAAAAAAAATTCAAAGTTGTATTTCAAATGTATTTAATTTGGCAGACGTTTTTTTCTTTTTTTTCTCTATCGACGCAAGACCGAATCCAATCTAAGCATTCAGCTGAGCAAACGAGAGCTGAGGGCTTTGTTTCATGGCAGTTGTGCAATTTGCCTTCTCAACCTTCTGTTCACGAGTGCTTTATATTTATTTGTTAACTATTTAATTGTTGTTGTGTTGCACCAAGCTGATAATTTGGTTAAAGGCACAATTTATTTAGTTATTTATTTATTTACGTTTTACCTCCGGGTTAATCAATCAGCCAACACATACTTGTAGTTTTTAATCAATGCAACTACATTAGCTTCATAGCTACAGGGGGACATATAGCACATTTAATTGTTTTCGCCAAATTATCGCTTTAATTTGTTGTTATTCAAAATTGTATTGGTGTAGAAAATCTAGTAAGGCTTAATTTATTTTGCTTCTCAATCATAACATTTATACGAACAGTTTATGGTTTTGTGATAAAAATTTCCTATCTTTTTAAATCTAACTTTGATATAATTCCACTGCTTTCAGTACAGTTTGGGTATAGGGTATTAAAATTACATATGGAGTATATATTAGAAAATATCAATTTTAGTAATACAGTCTGAAAATAACGATATGTAGGTTGTACAGTCCAGAAAATATGGTATGTATGAAGCAAAGTAGTAAGGGCAGTGGGGGCTTAGCGGTTAAGGCTCTGGGTTACTGATCGGAAGGTCGGGGGTTCTTGGCACTGCCAAGTTGCCACTGTTGGGCCCTTGAGCAAGGCCCTTAACCCTCTCTACTCCCTTTCTACTGTATCATAGCTGACCTTGCGCTCTGACCCCAGCTTCCTGACAGGCTAGGGTATGCGAAGAAATTTCACTGTGCTGTACTGTATATGTGACCAATAAAGACTCATTATCATTATTATAGTGTAGTATAGGCTGGAAAATGCAGTATGTAGATTGTCAAATATAGTATGTCGTATATTAGTGTAGAGTGTAGAGAATGTACAGTAGGTACTATTGTCCAGGAAATGTGATATGAAGGTCTGGAAAGTATACATGTGATACAGACTGGAAAATATGACTTGTAAGCAGAAAATTTGGTGGTAGTATAGTCTGGGAAATAAAAGATATTTAGGTAGTACAGTCTATAAAATATGGAATTATTGTCTGGTGACTAGAGTAAGTAGTGTGGTCAGGAAAATGCAAGATGTAAGTCCAGAAAATAAGGTATCTTCAGTACATTAGTATGTATTGGTATACAAGTAGTCTGGAAAATAAGATGTGTAGTAAATATAGTCTGAAAACCATGATCTCTGACTGTGGGATAATTTGGAAAATTAGAATGCAAGTAGTTTAGGCTGGGAAATAACGTGTCTAGTTAAAATAGACTGGAAATTATGGAATTTAGATATTATAGTCAGGTAAATACAGAAAGTAGTATGATCTGGAAACTGCTGAATGTAAATAGTTTAGTCCAGAAACTGATATTTTGGTGGTATAGTTCAGAACATGTAGTGTAGTATAGTATAGTCTGTAGAATATCACATTTCCCAACAACAGTACCAGAAAATATTAATATAAGTCTGGAAGATATAGTATATAGGCCGTATAGTATGGAAAATACTGCATATAATTAGAATGGTTTGGAAATACGGAATGTAGACAGGATTGTCTAGAAATTTTGCCATGCTAGTATTGTCTGGAAAAATATTGGTTAGTAGTAGGGTCTGGGGGAAAAATATTAAGGTAGTTTAGTCTGTATGGAAATATGGAATGGTACAGTCCTGTGAATAGTATAACCCAGATAAAAAGTATGTAAATAGTATAGGCTAGAAAATAAAGTATGCAAGTAGTATAGTGCCGAAAAAAAAGTAGCAAGTAATGTAGTTGCGAAGATGAAGTACGTAAGTAGTGTAGTGCTGAAAATAAAGTATGTAGTAATACACTCAGTAAATGTGATGCATAGGTGGTACAGTTCAGAAAATTTAGATAAGTATTTTAGAATAAAAAATAATGCATTTAGGTAGTATAGTATGGTTGTAGTTTATAACCGTTAACACAGTAATAACCATTAATATTTCTGAAATAACGTTAAACCCATTAATCTTATATTTTGTTAGAACTTTTAGATTCCATTGATACAGGGAGCATTATGTGTTTCTTTTTTCTTTATTTATTTATTTATTTATTTTTACCCTGCAGCTGGACTGGACGTTGCTCCTCTTACAGAAGAGGCTTCTGTTTCTTCTCAGTCGAACCAGGGACGAGTGTCTCATCAGGATGAGCCGCTGGACGGCATCCTGAGCCCCGAACTGGACAAGATGGTGACGGATGGTCAGTGCGTTCGCTTTTTAATAAGAGGAATTTTGACATGCAGTTAAGAGCAACACTAAAAGCAGATCCCTTTTCTTCTTACAGAATCCATTCTGAGCAGACTGTATAAAATACCAGGTACATCCTCTTTCTATTTTCACGCTTTTATCGTGATGTCGATGTGACGTTTGTTTGTTTATTTGCAAACACTTGCCAAACTAGCTAAGTTGCATCACACACTCTGACAGGCAGTATATGTAACGTTCTAGTTAGCTGGATTTAAACATGATGTCTGCTGAATGTAGCTAGCGAAATTTAGGAGAATTATGGGAATTCTCCTACTAGTTCATACATTAAAATTGTCTTCTTGTCAGGTCATGTTACGTTTCGTCAGCTAGCCAAATTGACCTAATCTATAGAATACCAGTTTGTGTATTGGCTACTAATAATAGGTCTAATCATGTATTTTTAGTTAATGTTACAGATAATTTTATTGCTAGCAGTGTGTGTTGTATATGTATAGGTGTGTGTGTATGTGTGTGTGTGTGTGTGTATGTATATGTGTGTGTGTATATATTATATATATATATATATATATATATATATATGTATATATATATATATATATATATATATATATATATATATATATACACATATATATATATATATACACACACACACACACATACATACATACATACATACACACACACACTGTTGTAATGGCTTATCTCCTCACAGAGCTGGAGGGAAAGGATGTTGAGGACCTCTTCACCGCTGTGTTGAGCCCCAGAGCCACTCAAGCTCCTCCCCAAACACAGGGAATACACACTATACACGGGCATCCAGGACAGGCGCCTCCGCCCACCCAGATCAACTCAGGTATATCACTTGGGCCCCATCATGTGCATCGAAGCAGCCCGATTTAAAGATTTACATGAATCCATAAGAGTCATAACATTTACACAATTGTAAATGTTACACAATTGTGCGTTTATTGTATTTGTTTTTTTTTTTTTTCCCCTGCTGTTAATTTAAATGATGCATTTCTGTTCATTTATGTACTTTATTTATTTATTATTATTAGTAGTAGTATTTCATCAAGAAATCTACTGTCAATATGCAAATTGACTGAACTGCCTTGCCCTACATGCCCCGCCCCCTTCTGTGCTGTTGCATGGGCTTGCATTTGTTCATTGCAACAAAATGTTATGCAATAACACTTACATGTAGTATACCGAACACTAATACTAAACTAATACTATTTTTTCTGTGCAGATTTTTTAAAGAGACTGCATCATAACCAGGATTTAATCATAAATATATAAATAGATATTAAATGGTAAATGGTCCGCTCTTATGCAGTGGCTCTTAACCTTCGAGGTTCTGCACTGTTTCTTGTTCATGCCATGTTCTTTAGCAAGGACAATCTGGAAAGTTTGTTAATTTGATGGATACTCCAAATTTACACGTAGTAACGTGTATAGTATTATTATTATTATTATTATTATTATTACAATTTATTCCCCCCCTCTAGGAATGTTTCCCAGAATGCCAGTGATAAATGGACTGATGAGCCCCAATCAGCAGTTTCCTCCATCACAGATGCCTCCCGGAGTGGACGTGGAGCGAAACTTCCCTCCCATGCAACGCATGCCTTTTCCTGACAATCTGAGGTGAGCACGGACACGAGGGTTTCACGTTTAAGGAAATCTTTAAAGGACCATCTAAAATTTTATACCTACGTGTTGAAAGCAGGTCAAGTTTATTTATTTATTTTTTCGGGGCCACCCTGATCAAGACTTCGCAACAAAATCTGTGACGTCCACTAACTGGTATTGTTGGAGCTTGCTGTAGATATCTGTATGTGACACTGCGAGATTGTGTGTGTTGAACAGGGACAGGAAGTTTGGTCTTATGTCGCGGGATGCAGCAGCTCCGTGGTCCGCCACCGGTCCGAGTCCTTCTCCTGCTCCTGTTCCCTGTCCGGCTCCTGCAGCCGAGGGAGAGACGGATTCCTTATCCACGGCTCAGAAGAGCATGCTGAAATGGGAGAAAGAAGAGACTCTGGGAGAACTCGCTACCGTCGCCCCAGTCCTCTACACGAACGTCAACTTCCCCAATCTCAAAGAGGAATATCAAGGTGGGAGTGGCTTACTCGGGTAATACAACACAATTCAGCTGAATGCCTCTTTATTATTATTTTTTTAATGATCGTTGAAATTTATTCCGCAGACTGGCAAACACGAGTGAAACAAATCGCCAAGCTGTGGAGGAAAGCAAGTTCTCAAGACAGAGCTCCATATGTGGTATAACCTTTGATCGAACCTACTCTGTTCTTTAATAATAAAATAATAGCCATTGTCCGTTTGAGGACTCTTTGCACTGGCGCCGCGTTAATCGCTCGACCGGATGTATGTCGCTTACAGCAAAAGGCTCGGGATAACAGAGCAGCACTACGCATCAACAAAGTCCAAATGTCTAACGAGACGATTAAGAGGCAGCAACAGCCACAGACCTCACAGCCTTTGGAAGTGTTTGATCCTGCTATTCCTCCTCTGGACCCTGAGCTTCTGTTCAAGGATCCTCTAAAGCACAAGGAATCTGAGCAGGAACAGGAATGGAAGCTGAGACAGGTAAATCCATGCTGGGCAAGCATGTTAAAAACAACTTGTGAATTGCTCTGCATGTTACTGAACTGCAAAACTTTCACCTGCTTCTGTTTTTAACAGACAGCAGACAAATTTTTTTTTTTCCTTATCTGTAAAAAAAAAGAAATTATAGGCTATGCCTAGGGTCTGGTTAAAGGATTTACGGCTAAGGAAAAGGCTGGAAGGCAGGTGGAACGTGGCCATGTATAAAAAGTGCCAGCATGTTTTGGTTACCGCATGGTAACCGCAAAATATGCCGCAAAAAAAAAAAAAAAAAAAAAACGTCTTCAGGAAAGGCACCAAGTGATGTCAAATGCTTATTTACCTCCTGACTGATCAGGTCACTGATCAGGTCACTGCTCAAGGGACCAGCATGAAAATAAAACATGGAGGACATAGTGTTGGTAAAAAAATTGTCCTCTTAGTGAGTGAAAATGAGGAGGAAAAAAAAAGTCGTTGCAAAACTGAAAATAAAAAATCACGTCCAGATTTTTGGGATGCTAATCACGTGGTACGTGACGTGATGTCTCAGTTTTAACTCTCTTCAAAAAAGCTCTTGATTTTTTGCCTCCAAAGCTATAGTGAAGCGAAACAACCTCCTCCTCACAAAAAAAGCAAGCTAGGCTAAATAGTTAGTCAGTACTTTGGAGGACTGGTTAGAGCTTTGTTTTTTTTGTTGATTGGGCACAAAATTGGCACTAGAAATCAATCCAACCAGCCCCTTTTCTGAGTGTGAACGCAATTTTAACGAGCCAGTGGAACTTCAATGAACTCTAAAGAATGTGACCTGTTCTTTTCCCTCCCATGTTTAAGTATTTCTTGGAAACAGCCAGTGTAACAAAGTGTTAATTTTCTGACTGTCTTTCACTCGTTATTGAATATTAAGATGTTAATACTGATTTAAAACGAGTACTGAAATACATCAATTCAACAGTTCCTTTATCAATAGTTACGGACAAGTTCTTGCTTCCTAATCCGTCTTGTTCATTAAGCGTGAGTCATTTTTGTTTCTGCTCGGTCAGTCCAGCGACGGGCATGAAGTCTGGAAAATCCATTTGACTTAAAGCTTGTTTATTTTTTTATCACTCCATTACCATTATGTTCTTATTATCTTCTCATCAAACCCAAGTGGGGGGAAAAAAACATACTGTGTGGTTGATTGCTTTCTACAGCTGTTGTAGATTAACAGTCATGGAAACTCGCTTTGCTGTAAAGGTTTCAGTTAATTGTATTGCCATGTGGCCGTGCTTCCGTTTCCTACCGATTAAGGGCACTATTTTATGACGAGAGGACCATTGATAATTTCTCTTCCGCACGAATAATATGAGGTAGGATTGATATACCATGATATACCATTGCGCTGTTTCATTGGAAATACTCAATTTAGTGGCCTTCATCCTAAGCTTCAATGAATTGTATGTGCTTGCTTTGGTAGATTTGTGACGAGAACTAGAATTTATATAGCTCTAAGAGAGGCTAGAGGAAGAAAGTTAATTACATACATGATTCCAATTGCTGAGAGCTAAATAAACGTGATCGAATGTTTAATAAAATAACGTAAAACAGGAAAATGACTAGAAAGATAGGTCTTTTGTCCATAGTTGCAATGATTTCCAGAGCATCCATCTTTAGAATTGAGAATGCACAAATTTTTTTGCCTGTATTTAGTAAATGTTTTGTTTTATTGCAGCAAATGAGACAGAAAAGTAAGCAACAAGCCAAGATCGAAGCTACGCAAAAACTCGAGCAGGTGAAGAACGAGCAGCTTCAACAACAGCAACAGCAGCATCTCAAAGGAGGTCAAGCCGACCTAGACAGCTCCGGTAGCCTCCAGAGTCCAGCTTCATCACAGTCCAGCAACGGGGAAATGTCTCCTATGCAGGCCACCTCCAAGAATGGGTTCTCTAAACCACAACTCCCAGGAACTACCACGGTGGGTTCCCCAGATGACGTCTTTTTACGTCCGCACCCTCCACCCTTGTCTTCAGGATCTCAGCCACAGTCCCCTCAGATGTTCTCTCCAGGCTCTTCTGGTTCTAGGCCATCATCACCCTGGGATCCTTATGCCAAAATGGTGGGCACACCGAGACCACCACCGGGTGGCCTGGCTACCGTCCGTCGGAACTCTGAATCTGGGAAATCGCCAAGGAGTCTCTCTGAGGAGCGCGGGAAACCTTCATCAGTTCATGAATCTATCGGTTCACCAACAGCCCTTAATGTTGATCCATACGCTAAGCCTCCAGACACGCCAAGGCCTGCAGGTCCAACAGACCCCTTTCTCAAGCCTATGTGCCCTCCCCGGGTGGGGCAGCCCATTGAAGGGAGGCACATAATTGGTTCTCCGGGACACGATCCATTCTCCAGGGGAGCCATGAGAAAGGAAGCATATCAACGAATGCCTCCTGGCAAGATGATACTTTCAGATCCCTATGCCCGCCCTCTACTTGCTCCCATCCCAGGAAGTAATGAATCTGGTTCTGTCCAGCCCTTCAAAACCCCCATGCCACCACCTCAGCCTCAGGACTCAAACGCAGCCCTGCACTCAAGAAGACCAAGTGGGGATCCCTTTGAAAGACCAATGATACCCCCTCGTCCTGCAGACGTTTTTGCGCAGGGTCAACAGAATGACCCATACGCACATCCTCCACTTACTCCACATCCTGTGATGAACGAAGGCTTTGAGAATCAAACAAGAGTTGCACGCCAACCTCAGCCTCACCCTTTTACACAGCCTGGGCCAATGGCACATCAGTCCTCTGGAATTCCATATGCACGTACCCTCTCGACCTCTAGACCAGATTTCTCTCATTGTGAACCTTTTGCCCAGTCTCCATATTCTAATCCATATGCTCGAATGCCAGGAACTCCTAGACCACATGACCCCGAACCTTATTCTCGGCAGTCTGCTGCATCTCATCCTGTCATGATGAACCAACCTTCCCAGCAAACACAGAATCGCATGCAGTCACCCATGTCATTGGATCCTTATGCACAGGCACCTGGGACACCACACCCAGGGGTACCAGAAAGGTTCTCCAGACCCCAAAATTACCAAAGGACTCAAGACCCTTTTAATCATCCTCCTGCAATGGCTCGACCAATGGGACCTGACCCTCATGCTCAGCCAGTGGGAGTCACTCAGTCTTTACTCCATGATCCGTTTGCTCAAGGCACTAGGACAGCTCATCCTGGAGGTGCAGCACAGGGTATACGACCAGGACCCATGTCCACTCAGGATGCGTTTTCACCACCTCAGGTCTTGATGCAGGATTCGTTTGCCAGTCCAGCAGTTCCAGGGTCTCAGACTCCACGACACCCTGGTCTGGCAGATGAAAACAATATGTCTCAGTCTCCGTCTAGTCAGCCAAGCCAGACTCCAGTTCATGACCCGTTTGAACAGGCACCCATGAATCCTCACCCTCAGTTTGCAGAAAACAGGGACCAACAAGGGTTGGGACATAGCACTGTAGCATTGGGACAACCGAACACAGATGTTCAAACTGTTCCACTTGCAGAAGCTGAGGAGAGGCTGAGACAGGTACAGTATGCCAAACATCACATTTGAAGAATTTTAAATTTGTTAGCTGACTTTTCTTGGTATAATTAGCACAAATGTAATGAAAGGACAACAAAGATATTTCTCGACATTTTTCGCATTTACTTAGTGTCTTGATACTTTAGTCATTTTTGTTTACAGAATATGTAAATTTTTTCACTGTTTTGTTTATAGCGTCAGCGTATTCGAGAACTGCTTCTCAGGCAGCAGCAGCAAAAAAGTGCCATTCGTCAAGAAAAGAACCCACAGGAGCAGCCGGTGCCCATAACTCCAGGAGCACCTCAACACTGGAGTCAAGATGCACGAGGTCAGCAAAATGACATGTTCAACCGACCACCTCCACCATATCCTGGTCCAGGAGCTGTGAGGGGTCCTCAGAGATTCCATGGACCGTACCCAGGAGATCAGCGAGGCTCTTTTCCTGATGGGCAATTTCCAAGAACCCAGTTTCCTGGAGACACAAATAGCCTCAGGCAACCAGGACCCAGGTGCGTATAAGGGATTTTTAACTTAACATACTATATAAAACAGAGAGTAATGGAAATTATAATAATTCTAAAAAAAATTTCACCAATTGTAGGTTGGGCTTTCCCTCTGGTGTTCAAGGGCCAGTTTTAAGACCCCCCAAGAATCAAATGCAAGATTCAATGATGGAAGGTCATCCGCAAATGAGAAGATCCATGTCTATAGATCTGGGGAAGTCCTTAGGAGGCAACTCAACAGGACTTCAGCCTTTAACACCTCAAGGCATGCATATGCAGCAACACAATATCATGGGACAACCTTTTATAGAACTCAGGCACAGACCTCCTGAGAGCAGGCTCCGGCTTCCCTTTGGACCTTCTGTTATGCAGGGAAACCGAATGGAATCACCCTCACAATTTCAGCGACCTCCAGGTTTCATGAGTGGACAAGACATGGGTTATTCGAACAATCAGGGTCCTAAATCTGTGGATTCTAGTATGAGTCAAACTCAGGGAGTAGGTGCAGACATGCATGGGACAATGAGTATGGACA
The DNA here is from genome assembly GCA_012411365.1 of Ameiurus melas. Taxonomy (NCBI): domain Eukaryota; kingdom Metazoa; phylum Chordata; class Actinopteri; order Siluriformes; family Ictaluridae; genus Ameiurus; species Ameiurus melas. The sequence goes on from CM022756.1 coordinate 27,471,647, forward strand.
ACTTGCAGTCCAGTGTTCCGATAAGAACCGGGCAAATTCCACTCATGAGGTCGATGAGCCAACCTGCTTCAAACGAGACTTTTAGTGGAACCGTCCCATCAAATTTTCCTGCAACGTCTTCCGGACCATCAAATGATGTTGATTTACCCATAAATGAAGGATCTGAGGAGAAAATTGATACGGATGAATCAGCTGTGAAGGACCTTGAAGATGTGGAGGTGAAGGACCTAGTAGATACAGATTTAGAGAACCTAAATCTTGATGCAGATGATGGAAAAGATCTGGATCTGGAAGCTAATGACCTGCACTTAGAAGACATCTTCTTGACATCTGGGAAATTTGATATAATTGCATACACTGATGCAGACCTAGACCTTAGCGAGGATTTGGATCTCAATGATCCCATTGATGACCACAGCGACAGCGCTGACCTCCCAAAGGAGCAAGACAAGAAAAAGCCTGAGAGTCCAAATGATGGATCCTTATCTTCTGATTCCACATCTGCAGAAGGAAAAGCTGAGGACAAACCCGAGCAGTCGTTAGATAACATCAGAGAGGATGATAATCAGGTTTCTTTGAAAGCAGAAAAAGATATCAAAACTGAGGTCAATGGTGGTTCACAAGAGAATTCTTGCAAAAATCAAATAACAAACGCTCCAGTTGTTAATCAGGGAGACTTCAGAGGTAGCACGGATGCCGTTCCAAAACCTGGTGTTCACCCTGATTCCACTCCAGTGCTATCTAGCTTACTTGTCAATGTGCCTCCAGATAATAAACCACATAAACAAGAGAACTGTGGTCAGCAAGTGACTCTTCAGGAACCCAGCCTACAACAAGCACTTAATTCGACTCTGCTGGAACAAGGAGCCATATCTGTTCAAGGAATGAATTCTGGCCTGGTAGACCAATCAATGGTTTCTGCTCAAACCGAGGGTCCATTAGACGTCCATTCAGGTTCCATGCAGGATCAATCCTCAGGTTCCGTGTTTGGAGTGGACCAGAAGGATGCTCTACTTTCGGTAGAACAACCTGGCATTCTTCCTCAGGCCCAACAAGCCATGTTGTCCCAGCAGAATCGACCGCTGCTACTGGAGGAGCAGCCACTCTTGCTGCAAGATCTTCTGGATCAGGAGAGGCAGGAACAGCAGCAGCAGAAGCAGATGCAGGCTATGATCAGACAGCGGTCCAATGACACATTCTTCCCTAATATAGGTAAGTGTTGTAGTGGAATTTATCACAAAAGATACTAATGCTACAAAACACCTAAAGACTTAGTGCTGGGCTTACTAAATAATCAATATTTCACAAGCTTAGTTACCATACACAGTGCACTGTTGGAATCTGTCCATCTCAAATTACAGGTTTATTTTTATTTTTTTTTAGATTTTGACACCATTACCGATCCGATCATGAAAGCAAAGATGGTGGCTTTGAAGGGAATCAACAAAGTAATGGTTCAAAACAATATGGGAATGTCGCAGATGGTCATGAACAAGTAAGTATTTTCTCATCGATTGGCGGTTATTAAAATCGCCTTCCATGTAGCGCGGCGTTCATGTGTTCTTTACACTTGTCCGATTTTCTTTCAGATTTCCAGCGGGCACTCAAACGGCTCAGGGGCCTCAGGATCCAGACGGATGTGTTCCTCCCCAGCAGGCAATGGCACAGGTATGTCGTTTGTTTTCACTCTCATGTTCCTAAATTGTCCAGAAATAAATTAGCGGAGATTTAACTTAAATTCTGCCTCAGAGGGCTGATTATTTCTCTCGCTAATAAAAGGCGCGCCGCTAGGCTTAATGAACTCGCATCTGCAACCCTCGATCAAAGATATGCAACTGAATCCTTCACAAAACTACTTAAACGTCCTGACTTGGAATCCGATCTTATTTCGATGAAAAGATGCAGAGCTTTTGTTACTACATACTACGAACATGGCGCTTACTGGCACATCTGCTACGGCGACATGCTTCCCATTTGATACCTAGTATTAAAAACACTTATGTAATATTATCACTACAGATCCCATGGAAATTAATGCTAATTTTAAATACTTTTACTCTTCTCTTTAAAAATCTGAATTTTATCTGTGTTCAACGCATCCTTGGAACGTGGTTCATTGCCGCAAACTCTGACACAACCCACTGTAGCTCTCCTTCTTAACAAGGGTAAAGATCCAACCTCCAGTGGTTCCTATAGACCACCGTCTGTGCTTAATGCAGGTGTTACCAAAAAGAATAGTGTCTCCATTAGAGAACCTGCTCCCTTTTATTATATATTATATTATATTATATTATATTATATTATATTATATTATATTATATTATATTATATTATATTATATTACATCATATTATATCTGAAAAGCAAAACGGCACGGTTTTATAAAGGGATGTCAGTTGTTTTTTTTAATACACGTACACTCTTTAATATATTTTTTTCAAAGCACTCAGATGAGCTTCCTGAGATTGACATTTCTTTAGATGCCGGAAAAGCATTCGACAGGGTTGAGTGACTTGTTTACAGTTTTAAGGAAATTCGGATTCAGGGCTAAATTTATGTCTGGTATTCGCCTCCTTTACTCATCCCCTAAAGCCAAAATTCATACGAACGATATTCATTCCCGATTATTTTGCTCTCAGACGAGGGTTGTCCCTTATCACCTCTATTCTTTGCTGCCGCTGTAGAGCTTCTACGTGCCATATTAAGATCTTCCCACTTATTTCAAGGTATAGTCCGATATGGTGTCAAATGCAAATTGTCGCTATACGCTGATGATTTGTTATGGTATGTAACCGATCCTGTCGCGTATATGCCTGCTGTTTTGGGTGTTCTGGGAACCTTCAGTTCCGTTTCAGGTTATGAGTTAAAATTGGAGAAAAGCGACTGCTTTCCTATTAGCACTGAAACAGTCAGGTCTACCTTTTCAATTTAGTCCATCAGGGTTTAAATACCAAGTGAGTGTTTCTAAACATTTGATGATTTTCAATGACTCCCTTTATTCAGGACGGCAAACTGGCTCCATACATGACAAGACCCAGTCCTCCAAGTTTTGGCCAAGGATTTACCAGTAAGTGTTTTGTTTTGTTTGTTTTTTTCAAAATGTGATGCACCCCCAATGACTACATGTGTAATCAGATTTTATTCAACTTGATGATTCAACTTGGTTTTTTTTTGCGCTTCCTTTCTCAGACGAAGCCCAGAAAATACAGTACGAAGACTGGCTTCGGGAGACCCAGAAACTTCTCCAGATGCAGCAGAGGTTTCTCGAGGATCAGATCGGGGCTCACAGGAAGTCAAAGAAGGCGTTGTCGGCTAAGCAGAGGACGGCTAAGAAAGCTGGACGGGAGTTTCCTGAGGAGGACGCAGAGCAACTGAAACACGTCACGGAGCAGCAGGGTGTGGTGCAGAAACAGCTCGAACAGGTGATGTAGATACCTGTTTTTTTTTTTTTAAATCAGCAGTACCGACGGAAATCGTGTACAGTTTGTTCAGCAACCGGTGTCTTATTTTCTATACGTCAGATTCGGAAACAACAGAAAGAGCACGCGGAGCTGATAGAAGAGTACCGGGTCAAACAGCAGCCTCAGGTGATGCCTGGCATGTTGCCAATGCAAGGTCATCCAGGCATGATGCCGACTGGCCCTGTGAACCAACCTGTTATGGGTCCAGCCATGCCCATGCAGATGCATCCAAACCAAGCAAATATTCCCAACATGCCTGGCTGGCGTCCTGGAGCCCCAGGCTCGGTTGGACCTCAGATGCCGGGTGTAATGCCTCCTCAGTTGATGCAAGGCCCTGCTCCTCAGCAAACCTTAGCCAGGCCTGGTCAGGGGCAAGTCGCCGGTGAGTCTCCTCATGTGAATTTCGATGACACCAATCCGTTCAGTGAAGGTTTCCAGGAACGAGAGCGAAAGGAGAGGCTTCGGGAGCAGCAGGAGAGGCAGAGGGTGCAGCTGATGAAGGAGGTGGAGAGACAGCGCATGAAACAGCGCATGGAAATTGAGCAGCAGCAAGGCCTCCTCAGCCAGATGCCCTACTATAACCAGAACTTGCCTCAGGACTTCATGCAGCAACCTAGACCTCAGCAGCAAATGCAAGGGTCAGGATTTCTCCAGCAACCAGGGATGCAGCCTGGAATCGGAGCCCCGTCTTCTGGACCCATGATGGGAAATGGTCCCTTCCCTCAGGAAGTAAGACCAGGTTTTGGGCCGGACAACCAAGTACCACACGGCTCTCATTTTGTCCCGGGGCAACCCAGGCCGACAAGATTCCCTGGACCCAACATGGTACAACAGAATCCAGGTCAGGGTCATTCTTTTGGCATAGAATCAACCACTCCTCTTCCACCAAACTTTACCGGATCTGGTCCATCCCTGATTCAGCTTTATTCCAACATTATCCCAGATGAAAAGACAAAGAAGAAACGGAACCGCAAGAAAAAGAACGACGAGGACTCCGAGTCTTTAAGGGCGGCATCTACACCGCACTCTGATCTAACTGCCCCGTTGACGCCCTGTGTATCAGATACGTCATCCACACCCACCAGGAATCCCTTGCTCTTCGGAGATCAGGAACTGTGCGAGACCTCCCAGCCTGGCTCCTCCACCCCAGGCTCTCAGAGCAGCCAGCACCACTTGGAGCTGGAGCGACAGCTTTCTGAAGGTAGCTATTGCGGGGCGTCCGAGATGAACGCGGGTCAGCAGGACACACAGGACAAGATTCTTACGAACATCAAATTGGAAAGGATCGAAGCCAGCGACTGTCATGGTCCAAAAGGAACCGACATGAGCATGGGTATGGGCGTCGTAAAAGTGGAAGGGGACAAGGAAGGCACGTCGCCACTTCCTACAGGCCAGAGTCCAGCAGGTAGCTCAAAAGGAGATGGTGGGAACGAGCTCCTGAAACATCTCCTGAAAAACAAGAAGACACCTTCGCCCCATTTACCTCATCAGAAGTCTGAGGACAGCATGAGATCAGAGGAGGAAGCCTTAATGGACAGCAAGGCTCTTCTCAGACAGAGCTCCATAGACAGCAGTGGGGTAAAGATTTTCTTTCTTTTCTTTATTTCCTCATAGTGTATTTTTCTCCATCAGTCTCTCCAGTTTACACATTCTTTGTTTGTCTTTTATACAGACCTTCTCAGACACCCAGCTCTCGTTTAACCCTGACTTCAGTAGCCCCTTGATGTCCGAGGACAAGAAAAAGCAAAGGACCAAGCGTGCTCCAAAGAGTGGAGAGCGTCCGGGCCCTCGCTCCAAAAAGAGGAAGAAGGAGGAGGATGAGAGACAAGCTGTTTATCCCTCCACTGATCCAGTAATGACTAATCTTAAACAGGTAAGATCGAGAGAATCTCTCATACATACCTACTCTAGCTGTATTGTAGATTACGATGTCTAGTCTTGGAATCCCAGGTTCAAGGTTTTCCCCCATACTCAAAATACCCACCTCCAACTCTTAAAAGGCTTAAAGAAATCAATCCGGTGTGTTGGGAAGTAACAGCGACGTAAGTTGTTACACTTTATATAAACAAGCGCAGTCATGTTTTTGTCACAGTGGTGAACTTGTCCATTGGTGGTTGTTTTTTTTTTGTTTTTTTTAACCTCCTGATCAATCAGATCATTGTCGAGTCACCAGTGTTACACTAATCTTTATTTCGTCTGCATTCTGATAAAACTCTACGTGAATAATTTACAATTTCACATCAGTAGATATCAAGACCAATATCAAGGCTCTGCGTTAATTAAACTGCCATATAACCTCGAGAGCCCATCTCTCTAGGCTCCTAATCTGTTTCTAATTTCTCACACTCACAGCTCTTCTTTCCTCCCCCCTTTCTCTCTCTCTCTCTCTCTCTCTCTCTCTCTCTGTGTCTGTCTGTCTCCATCTGCCATCAGCAGCAGCAGCTCTCTCTATTACCTCTGATGGAGCCCCTGGTTGGTGTAAATTTTGCCCATTTCGTGCCCTACGGCAGCGGGCAGCTAGACGGAGAAAGCCGTCTTTCCGGTGCTTTCGGAAGTGCCTCGTTGGACGGAATGTCGGATTATTACTCCCAGCTCATTTACAAAGTATGTCATGATCGTAACCAGCGTTTTGGGAGGGGGGGGTCCTCAAAATTATTTATTTATTTAATAACACATTAGATTTAATTGAGCCCGGCTCATTGCGCGAGGTTTTCTGTTCTGTCTTCCAACAGCAGAACAACCTGAGTAACCCTCCGACCCCTCCAGCATCTCTTCCTCCTACACCTCCGCCTGTGGCGCGTCAGAAGTTGCTCAACGGCTTTGCCACAACAGAGGAACTGGCGGGTAAAGCAGCCGTCGTGGGCGGCCATGATGGTGAGGCTCGCACTGAAAGTCTAAAACGGATTACTGATTTTCAGACCATGCTTCTTTATGAATGTGTATGCACCGGTTTTTAGCGTGCGTGGATAAAATATTTTTGCCTTTCACCTACATAGTGACCAAAGGGCTGCCTTCGAGACCGCTGCATGTACCTTTTAAGACCGAGGAGGAGCTCTTTGCCAGAGCTCTTGCTCACGGCCCCAAAACAGTGGACGTACCAGCTTCATTACCCACGCCCCCTCACAACAACCAGGAAGAGCTGAGGTACATCTTATTGTAATATTTATTTATTTATTTATTTTTAATGTCTTTTCAGTTGTCTGTCAGGTGGTCAATTTGAGCAACTAACAACTCATGACTAGACTCTATGTGACCAACTGGACCAACTTGCGTTTCACCGAATGAAAACCTTCATAGATGGGTTTTTATTTATTTATTTATTTTTATGGTCCCTTTTTAAAAAAAATAATTTTTCTGTGCAGGGGACAGGAACACTGTGAGGACAGGGACACACCGGACAGTTTTGTTCCTTCCTCGTCTCCGGAGAGCGTGGTCGGCATGGAGATCAGCCGCTATCCGGATCTGTCTCTGGTCAAACAGGAGCCTCCGTCTCCATCAGTCTCTCCAGTCATGCCCATGTTCCCGAAGTCCAGAGGGAAAGGTCTCACTTTTTTACATTTAACGTAAACATAAACATAACGGACGCTTTATAAAAATAAAATAATAAAAATTCGCACTTTTTTCCCCCACCTCATCTCTTTAGGCTCCGAGACTAAGCTGAGGGAGATTAAAACCGAGCCCTCGTCCATGTTCTTCGGCTCTCCGTTTGGAACGCCGCAGAACGGCCCCGGCCTCGTCTCCATAGCCATCATGCTCAAGCCCGCCGCTGCCGAGGTGAGGATGCACCAAGATAAGAGGTGGGAGGATTTGGTGGGGGGAGGCTGTTCATGTGTTTAAGTGAATTCTTTTGCTGTTTTAGAACATCACCGATGTGGTAGCCGCCATCGCCGACCTCATCCGGGTGAAGATCCCCAGCAGTTACGAAGTGAGTGGTGGGCCGTGGCCGCACAGCAGTCTGGGTACCCATAAGGCCTTGGCGCAAGGCCTTGAGCCGCGTCCAGCACAGGCTCACGGTGCTGAACGGATGAACCTCACAACAGGCGCTCAACATCAGCAGAACCGCCACCTGGATAAAAGTGAGTTCTGATTGTGTTTGACGTGATTTGCGTAATAAATGGAAATGTTCCTTTTTTATTTTATCATTCCCCCAAACTGAGAAAGCCAGTGATGCTAGTCGCTCTAGAAGCCTTTTCACTAGAATCAGTGGACTGGGGAGGATGGGACAGCACTCTGTCAGGTACATAATCTGAGAAATTGATTTAATTTTTACTTGCTTACAGGTCCGATGAGGGGCAGAGAGCAGTATCGGGACGGCTCGAGCAGCCCGGGTCCGAAGCCGCAGTGGTGCCGTCATTGTAAAGTGGTCATTCTGGGGGGCGGCGTGAGGAAACCCAAAGATCATCAAAATAAAGCACAGGTAAGAACATTTAAGAACATTTGAACTCCTAAATGACAGCGTCAGCATGGCTGTGATTGGACACGGATTGCATTTCAGTGGCACGGCTGCAACACACCGATGAAAGTGAAATGCGGTGCTATGGGGAATTACATTAAACTTTTGATGAGTCCAACGTATTCGATTCTCAGAAAAACATCTGGTATGACCATTAGTGTTTTTACCTTTACCAAACGACGTCTGTTGTAAATTTCTTCACTCTGTTTGCACTACAGGACTCTCAGCCGAGCTCTGACGGAGATCTGGTGTTCTGCAGCCACAGTTGTCTCATACTTTATTCCTCATCACAGTCCAAATGCAGCGGTGACACCAAGGTTTGTTCCGTGCCTATGTTCCAAGACGATTAATAAATATCACATAGTAGAAAATCATATGATCACACTGAAGTGATTGACAGTTATCCAAATGTTAAGGCTAAATATTGTGTCTGCAGGCATCTGTGGCCCTGCTTTCAGACCTGTCTGTCAAAGGAAGTCCATCCAAAGCACAGCACCAGTACAACAACAACATGTCCTCTTTAGATGTCCACTGTTTGGCCCAGCTTCAGCCCAAGACTTTGCCTCCTTCCCCCTCTCGACCTGGACTCCATGTCACGCTTGCTCCGCTGGAGCCTCTAAAAACGCAGCCCAAGGTGGAGCCTAGTGTTCCCGAAGGACAGAACCTCAAAGTAACTGTAAAGCTCAAGCCTTGTTCGCAGAGCCAGTCGGATGAGAAACCCTGGCACCTTGGGAAACGCTGGAAAGGCCTGCATTGGCGCAAGTGGACGATGCAGATCATGGTGCCGAAAACCGGATCTCCGGCACCTGAGAAGGCGGTGGAGGATCTCCTGCTTCAGCTGAACTCGTCTCTGTGTCCTTGCCCGTCTCTCCGAGACCGGCGCCGCTGCTGCTTCTGCCATCAGGAGGGTGACGGGGTGACGGACGGTGCTGCTCGCCTCCTCAACCTGGACCTGGACACTTGGGTTCATCTGAACTGCGCCCTCTGGTCCTCGGAGGTGTACGAAACCCAGGCAGGTGCCCTGATTAACGTGGAGCAGGCGCGTCAGCGGGGTCGAACCATCTCCTGCGCCTTCTGCCAGCGCCTGGGCGCCACCAGCGGTTGCCACCGACTCCGATGCCTCAACGTCTACCACTTCACGTGCGCTTTGCAGGCTGGATGCACCTTTTTTAAGGACAAAACCATGCTGTGCCACCAGCATCGGCCCAGAATTTCCGGTTCCGGTGCCCTTCTGCACTTGGAGGACCAGCAGTTGCGATGTTTTTCTGTTTTTCGTCGCGTCTATGTCCAACGCGATGAACTGCGGCAGCTGGCGGCTGCCGTTCAGCGTCCGGAGCTTGGACACACCTTTCGCGTGGGCAGCTTGCTCTTTCACACCATGGGGCAGCTTCCACCTGCTCTGATGCCCCACTTCCACTCATCCAATACCATTTTCCCACCCGGATACGAGGCTAGCCGTCTGTATTGGAGCATGAGGCACGGGCACCGCCGTTGCCGCTACGTGTGCACCGTTGAGGAGCGTCAAGGGCGGCCGGAGTTCTGCATCCGAGTCCTGGAGAAGGGCTACGAAGACCTGCTGCTCACTGACACTACAGCTAAAGGTTTGCAGACGTGGTGAAACCCCGGTTGTAACTAGCTGTTAACGACGGCTTGGTGGGAGACGTGTTACCAATTTGCATATTCCATATTCGTACGCATAGTTAATAAGGATGAAGGTTTTAGCTGGTTTAAAATTTCACAGATGGACTTTAATATGAGTATATGTGCAGTTTGTACTGTCTTGTACTTTTAACACCTCAGTGTGTGTGTGTGTGTAGGCGTGTGGGATAAAGTCCTGGGCTCTGTAGCAGAACGAAGAGCAGAAACTGGAATGCTACGTCTTTTCCCGATCTACCTGAAAGGAGAAGACCTGTTCGGTCTCACTGTGTCCGCTGTCACACGCATCGCCGAATCGGTGAGTAATAACACTAACTAAAGATAATAATTCTCTAATTCTGTACAAGGCTTTTCAATTAACCTGCGTGCATATGATCATACACAGTGGCAAGAAAAAGTATGTGAACCTTTTGGAAATTCATGGTTTTCTGAATAAATTTGTCATAAAATGTGATCTGAACTTCATCTAAGTCAGGGGTATTGACAAATATAATGTATCTAAAATAATAACACAAAAAAATTGTCTTTATTGAACACACTCATTCACCATTCAAAATGGCAGTGGAAAAAGCAAGTGAACCCTTAGAATTAATAACTGATTGACACCACCTTGGCAGCAATAACCTCAACCAGGTGCTTCCTGTAGCTGTGGATCAGACCTGCACATCGTTCAGGAGGAATTTTAGCACATTCTTCCTGGCAGAACTTCCTGGCAGCTTTAGTTCGGTCATATTCTTTGGACGTCTCATGTGTATGGCGTTCTTCAAGTCATTCCATAACACCTCTATTGGGTTGAGGTCTGGGCTCTGACTTGGCCACTCCAAAAGGTGGATTTTGTTTTTCTGAAGCCATTCTGTTGTGGACTTGCTCCGGTGTTTTTGGTCTTTGTCCTGTATCATCACCCAACTTCTACACAGTTTCAGCAGACATACAGACATTCTCACATTATCCTGAAGAATTGTCTGATATACTTGGGAATTCATCTTCCCCTCAATGATTGCAAGCTGGCCAGGCCCTGAAGCAGCAATGCAGGCCCAAATCATGTTGTTTCCTCCACCATACATTACGGTTGGGATGATGTTTTCATGATGATATGTTGTGCACTTTCTACGCCAGAAGTAGTGCTGTGTGGTTTTTCCAAATAGTTCAATCTTAGATTCATCAGTCCACAAAACATTTTGCCGCTGTGGAGTGTCAATGTGCTCTTTTGCAAACTTCAGGCGTGCAACAATGTTCTTTTTAATAAGCAGTGGCTTCCTTCATGGTGTCCTGCCGTAGATAACCTGCTTGTTCAATGTTTTGCGTATTGTAGACTCATGAACAGAGATGTTAGCCAGTTCCAATGATGCCTTCAAATCTTTGACTGTCATTCGGGGTTGTTTCTTTACCTCATTGATGAGTCTTCATTGTGCTCTTGGTGTCATTTTGACTAGGCACCCAATTCTTGGTAGAGTAGCAACAGTCCCAAAGTGTCTCCATTTGTAGAATGTTTGCCTAACTGTAGACTGGTGAATTTCTAAAGTCTTTGAAATCACTGTAGCCCTTGCCAGCTTTATGTAAATCAACTATTCTTGATTGTAGATCCTCTGAAAGCTCTTTTTGGCGAGGCATGGCTCACATAACCGTGTGCTTTTTTTGCAGAGCAAACTCCTAAAATTTGAGGGGTTTTTATCCGTCAAAGTAGGGGTCACATACTTTTTTTCCACAAGCACTATGAGTTTTTTTTGGTTGTTCTCAATAAAGGCAGGAATTATTTTAGACACATTATATTTGTCAAAACCCCTGACTTGGATGAAGATCAGATCACATTTTATGACAAATTCAGAAAACCATGAAATTCCAAAGGGTTCACATACTGTTTCTTGCTACTGTGTGGCGCATATATATATATATATATATTAATAAAATATTTATTTAGTATGGAATTAAATTCAGTTTGACAGACAGCGGGAGGGAGGGAGCCATCTCTCTAAGGTTGATGATTCATTCCCGTCTAATGTTGCTTCTTTTTGTGTTGTGTTGTGATTTTTTGGGGGGTTAGCTGCCGGGTGTGCAGGCTTGTTCGAGGTACCGCTTCCGTTACGGGCGCAACCCGATGCTGGAGCTTCCCTTATCTATCAACCCCTCAGGCAGCGCCCGATCCGAGCTCAGGAGCTACCCGCAGAGTCAAAGGTCAGTGTCAGCATCTGAAAATGTGGTTGAAATTTATATTTGATAATAATAATAATACAAATTTAAACTCCATCACACAGGTTAGAGATCTTATCCTCATGGAACCGGACGTCTTTATCGATCCAGAACTCAGCTCCTCCGGAGGCCGGCTCGGCCCATTGTAAACACTTTGTTCACTCCAAATCGTCTCAGTACCGGCGACTGAGCAGCGAGTGGAAGAGCAACGTTTACCTCGCCCACTCGCGCATCCAGGTCAACATCTGCTTTTTTCCATACATAAAAGAAAAACTGTGAAAGCTACAGAACAATGAATTAGGTGTGTGTGTGTGCGTACAGGGCCTGGGACTCTTCGCTGCTCGGGACATCGAGAAGCAGACGATGGTGATCGAGTATCTTGGAAACATTCTCCGTAATGAAGTGGCTATGAGGAAGGGGCTGCACTACAAGGCCAAGGTGTGTATCCTTTATAAAAAAATTAAATTATACAACCCGTTTTAATACAAAATGAATTCAATCATTTTTATTTATTTTTTTGGGGGGGAGAAGGGGGGGGGGGGACAATGTTCGGTAAATTTAGAAAATTCTGGATCCTGATTGGTCAGAAGGTGTTGATTTTAGTTTTCTCAGATGCAGTGTTTTGTTTCTTACGTATAGCTAAATGAGTCAGATTTTATTCTATTTTTGTCTCTCAGAACCGAGTAGCATTCATGTTCCGCATCGACGGCGATTGTGTGATCGATGCTACGTGCTCTGGAAGCCCTGCAAGGTAAAAATAAACAAATAAATAAAGGATGTTAATAAATCTGTATCTAGTACTCATTGGTTGCTACCTGTTATGTGTACGTATATTAAGTGTATGTATTTGTATAAGGTGTTTTACATACATTTTATATTAATTGCTGTTCCTGTTGTTGTTGAAGACGTCCTGATAATCAGTCGCATGATGATAATAATAATAATAATAATAATAATAATAAACTTTATTTTATAAAGCGCCTTTAAAGTAGCTTCGCAAAGCACTGTACATAAAAATACAAATCACAGAATAAATAAAAGTTAAATAAAATGACTAAAACTGTAATAAAAACAAATATAAAACAGTCAAGAAGATATTAAGAGTCAAAAGCGAGTTTAAAAAAGTGTGTCTTTAAAAGAGCTTTAAAAATGCCAAAGGACTGAGCTTCCCTGAGTTCAGGGGGAAGAGAGTTCCAAAGTGATGGCGCGTAGACAGAAAAAGCCCTGTCACCCATAGACTTAAGGTGGGTTAGTGGAACCGTTAGTAGATGACCCTGTGAGGAGCGCAGTCTGCGATGTGGGGTGTACGGAAGTCAGTTAAATATTGTGGAGCCAATCCGTGCAATGCCTTGTATGTTAACATCAAGATCTTAAAATCCACCCGGAACCTGACCGGGAGCCAGTGTAAGGACTTCAAAACAGGAGTGATATGGTCATATCTCCTGCTTCCCGTCAGGATCCGGGCGGCAGAGTTCTGAACATACTGCAATTTGTTAATTGCAGTTTTAGAAACTCCGGCTAAAACGGCATTGCAGTAATCCAGCCGCGTGACAACGAATGAGTTGATCAGTTTTTCAATGACATAAGTTTAGCATTGGTCTTAATCTGGCTATATTTCTGAGGTGAAAAAAGGAAGCTTTCACAGTGCTCTGAACAAAAAAAATCAAAACTGAGGTTAGTGTCAAAAATTACACCAAGGTTCCTCAACTTGCTTTGGAACTCTAGAACAGAGCCATCAATGGAGAGACACACTGGAGCCGCTTTACGAATTTGATGACGGGAACCTATGAGCATGACCTCAGTTTTTCCACTGCATAAAAGTGATAATGGAGGCCAAGTGTTCGCAGCAGATGCCCAAGTTGAGATAGATAAATATTGAACAGTAGAGGGCCTAGAATTGAACCCTGAGGAACACCAGTGAGCACCGAGCAAGTGTCAGATCTAAAGCCACTCATAGAAATAAACTGGGAACGGTCAGTAAAATAGGATTTAAACCAGTTTAAAACTTTCCCGGACACACCAAAAACACTTTCAAGGCGGGTAAGTAAAAGACCATGATCCACAGTATCTCTAAGGTCAAGAAGAATAAGAAGTGAGGTAGCTCCAGAATCAGAGGCCATCAAAAGGTCGTTTGTAACTTTGACCAACGCAGTTTCAGTGCTATGAAATTTACGAAAACCTGATTGAAGTGGTTCAAAGAGGTTGTTGTTTGTCAGATGAGAACATAGTTGAAAGGCAACAACACGCTCAAGTATTTTTGCCAAAAACGGAAGATTTGAAATGGGGCGAAAATTGTTAAAATCAGCCACAGAAACATTTTCTCTCTTGGGGACAGGTGTAACAGCAGCAGTCTTCAGTACTGCTGGAACAACCCCAGTCTCCAGTGATTCATTTATAATGCTGAGGATAGCAGGGCACCACACAGCAAAGCATGATTTAAACAGCATCGTGGGAACTGGATCCAGCAGGCAGGTGGTAGATTTCATGATGGAGACCTCCCTTGTGAGAGCCTCAGAATCAAGCAGTGAGAAATGGGTGAAAGAAACACCAGTGAACCCAGAAGGACGAAGGAGTGGAGTGGCACAGTCAGGGTTAACAGAAATTTCTTTACGAACACTTAGAATTGAAAAACTGTAGAAAGGAATCACAGAGCTGCTGAGAAACAGGCAAAGTGGTAACAGCATTAACTTGAAGCAGTCTATTTATGGTATGGAACAAGTGTCTGGGATTATTTTGATTTTTCACAATAGCAGCAGAGAAGTAAGAGGATCGTTCAGTCTCCAGTAGTGCACGATAATCCCCCAGAAGATCCTTCCACGCTTGATAGTAGACACTCAGTCCGGTAAGGCGCCATTTTCGCTCCATTTTCCGACATGCAGCCTTTCTAGAGCGCAGATTGTCATTATACCAGGAAGCAGAGCGGGTGAATGTGACCTTACGTGACTTTAGAGGAGCAAAAGTGTCAAGCTTAGCAGCAAGAGTGGAATTTAGTTGCAGAACTTTCTCCTCCAGTGATGATGGATGAAGATCGCTTAGGGTGGAAACCACAGAATTGGAGAAGGCTGTCTGATCGATAGACTTCCACTTCCGGAAGGTTACTGTTCGGATAGGAGGCTCACGTGAATGATACAGTTCGAGGTTAAAAAAGACAGCTGAATGATCAGACAGTCCAATGTCAGTAGCAGAAAACTCAGATCTACCGCAATACTGAAGACGCAATCATTTCAAGATAATTTTATCATTTTAATATGAACTCCGTATGAACTAAATGTGTGTGTGTGTAGGTACATCAATCATTCCTGCTCGCCAAACTGCGTGGCAGAGGTCGTGACCTTCGAGCGAGGCTACAAAATAATAATCAGCGCCAACCGCAGGATCGAGAAAGGAGAAGAGGTAACATGCCCAAACACACACAATACTACTACTACTAATAATAATCCTTATATATATTTTCTATAACAGCAGCTCTTGACAGCAGCGCAGGTCTGTCCGTCGGCGACGAGATGAACAGTATTATGTGTCGTTCTTTTAATAAATACAATGATTGTAATCGTTGCCTGATGATTCAATTTGGCTGAAATCGTGACTCTTCGTAACGATTCTCTCTGGACACGCCCATCTGTTTAAAATCTCATAAGCAGCACGCGATCTGTGATTGCATTGTAGAACACTTAGATCTTCGGATATTTTAATATACGCAGGAAGGTGTTCAGTTTTATCGACGTAGCTATCTCGCATTTATCGGTCGCTTGTTAACAAAACGTTAAAAACGAAAACTGCACATATTGAATTCCACCCCCCCGCAGGATATGTTTACTTACACTAATTCTTTCACGTCTCTACAATTTTAATGTTGTTTTAAAAAAATATATATAAAATTTTAACGATTCGTGGAAACGAGCTAAAATGTCGTAAACACGATTGCATAAGAATACTGCGCGGACGCTAATACTCGTCGCGGACGCTAATGCTGGATAACATTAGCTGTGAATGAATTCTTGCACAGAGGGATTTCTACCCTTTTTTGTTTCTTTTTTTTCGCGAACAATCCCGGACAAAGTTTAGTCGCGGGGAAAGATGAGGTGTTGAATCTTTCTATCGCGAGCGAAGCTAGCGTTAATGCCTGCGTTTCTGTCGTAAGCAGTCAGTCTTCCTTTACAGTACATGTCACTTCCTTTAACACTGCTTTTTGTGTTTTTAGCTGTGCTACGATTACAGACTGGCTCTGGTGGACAACAACAGCAAGGTGGCGTGTCTGTGTGGGGCAGCAAACTGCCGCAAGTGGATGAACTAGATTACAATTTTTTGTTGTTTAAAAAAAAAAAAAAAAAAGGATAAGGACCCGGTTGTTCCTGAAACTCACCGGTGCCGAGACGCTGAAGACTGAAGGCAGGTGGAAAAAAACAGAAGACGACGAAGAAAACAACAGCGACAAGGTGACTGAGGATCTTTTTGTGCGAAATCAAGAGGAAAACACACGTTTGTGTTGGAGCCATTTGCATCATTCTCTGGGGGAGTTTCGATTTAACCTGCATGTGCCGTGTGTGTGCGTGCGTGCGTGTGTGAGCGAGCGAGTGCGTGTATATGTCAAGGGGAAATTTTCACCAGCGAATGAGACGCGAAAGACGAGCGCGAGAGAGCGATCACTGTACCGGATATGCCTTATTGGTTGGGGGATTTTAAAAAAATAATAATAAAGTGGGCGGAGCTATCTGCTAACTGTAACGTAGAACATCACTGAACGAAGAATGTAAGGACTTCCAAAAAAGGGAAAACAAAAAAAACAAAAAAGTAACTTGCACTAAAAAGAAGAAGAAGAAAACGGATGAAACTCACGAGAGAGAGAGAGAGAGAGAGAGAGGAAGAAAAAAGACAAATACTTGATTCCATGAGTCAGTTTTAATCCTCGGTTGTTTTGTTTTGCTCTTTTTTTTTTTTTCGTGTGTGTGTGTAAGAAAAAATTGTGTTTTTGTATTTATTACTGTGTGAGTGAATGAGTGCGCCTGTTTTTATGATGTGATAGATTTAAACAAAACAAAAAAGAAGAAAAGTAAGGAGAGCAGAGACTTTCTGTTACGTCTGTAAATAAATTGTACATAAATGAAAAATATCGGAATGACGATCGACCAAATACTACCTTATTCATATCGATGTTTTAGATGTGCTCTGTTTTTGTTTTGTTATTGTTTTTCTCTTTTCCACCTTCTTTTCAAAAAAGAATTATTTAATGCGGACGCGTGCCTGTTCTCCGTCTCAGAGGTTATTTTAAACGACTATACTGTACAGAATCGCAAAGGAATTTCAATTAAGTATTTTCTCTGTCTGGTATCCTAGTGACTTTTGTGATTTTTTCTGACCACTTACAGCAGACCGCTACCTTCATAAGGACTTTGTAACACATGCGTAAGCCTCGAATTACACATTTATAGGATGTTGTAGCGCTTATGTCACTTATTTGTACATGTACATATGAAGTAACACAAGCACTGACAATAAAATTTCGGGGGAGGGGGGTGTTTGCTCGTTTTTAAAAGCCATGGGAAAAGCGTTGCAAGGCAACCAGGAAACATGGACGGCGATAATAATTTAGTTAACAAGTGGTGCTGTAATAACGTGAAGGATATTTTTTTCCTCTTTTTTTTTTTTTCTCCATCGTGTAAGATTCCACAAATAACTCGATTTTTATTTTTGTGTGTGTGTGTATGTATGTGTATATATATATATATATATATATATATATATATATATATATATATATATATATAAATATTATACACACACGTTATTCTATAGCTGTTATTCAATACTTGCGCATGTGTCATGAAGTCAGTTGGTAGTTGGCCTACATAAATAACATGTTACCAAAAAATAGAGATCATGATAAATCCGGTTTGCGAAATAAACTTTTATTGCGAATAAAATCATCACGACTCTATAACAGATCAGACACGATTTGTAAGTTGTTTTAATCCAATAAGCTTTAGTCATCGTGATTTTTACTTTAAATTTTTATTTTTAATTGTACATATGCTCAGAATTATCGACTTGTCAAAAATTAGACACTTGTCGATGGTTTTGTGGAAAATCTGCCTCTTTTTTTGTGGTGACAGAATCTATTTCCTTCTCCGCAGAGAACCTGGCGATATTTTTGACGTATCCGTGACGACGACGCGTAACTTCACGATGTAATTTATAACCCGGGGGGGGGGGATGGGAGTTGTTGATGCACGGCGGTAATATTTCGTCCTGTTTGCGTTTCACACTTGTAATCGTTTTCGAAGCGTTCTTTCTTCTCTCTTGTACACAAGCTACCCCAGTTTTACCCCAGAAATTGTACAGGGCATGATTTTATTATTTTTTATTTTATTTTATTTTTTTTTTATTTCCTGAAAGACTCAGTTGTATATATTTTGAACAGCTGTATGGAAAAAAAATGTTTCCTGAATATTTTTCTTGTCTTGTAAAATATGTCGACCTTTTCCCCGGTGGTGTTTTTCCCCCTCCTCCGCTGTATAGTAGGTCTCAACAGTTTTGGAAAATGAAGCCTTTTGAAGTACACAGAGCGATTATAGGGTTTGGTATTCAAGGAACTGAATTTAGGAACATTTACAGAAAAAAATAAAATATTTTACATCACTGGTGGTTGTTTACGGTGTGAATGAATTACGGGCCAACAGATTCTGGACCACTCTCGACGACGTGATCCCAAAGTGAATGAATTTAAACAGCGTCTGCGTTTAAAATACTAAAACACTGCATGGAAACGTTCTAGAATATCGGTGAAAACATCTAATGGTTTCCATTAAAAAAATACCATTACAAACCATTACCATTATTGGTTGAGAACGGTATCCACTGGACATAACTTGCCACCAACAGAAAGCAACAAATTACCAATAGAGCAATTACCAATACCATTATGGTTTCCATTGAAACCAATACAAATTCTATGAGGGTTTCTATTATGGGTTTTTTCAGCAGTTTGTAACCAAATGGCCGTTTTGATTCTCTAGCTAGATATCTTATGTGCTGGATCTGTCACGCAGGAAATTCAAAACCATAAGTCGGATTGATCCACCACATCTATTTTTCCATAATGACCCCTAAGCTGGGTGAGGTCATGTGATCAAGGATTGGCCTTTTGATGAACCTTTTTACGAAATCCCATACGCAAAACGAAGCGGTTACAGGTGGGATAACTCGCTTTAATTACTGAGAAGGCGAAGAACGGAGAAGTGCGAGGGTGGGCCAGACAGTGCTGATCAGCTCTCGGGAAGAATGCTGATTGGTGATTGGAGGGTCATTTGTTTTAATTGCTTAGCTTTTATTTACTTGATTTGTTAGCTGTTTGTTTACCTACTTAATGTTTGATTCTGTATTTACTTGCTTTACTTTCTTTATTTCCTCCCTTATTTTGTTGATTGATCGATGATTAAAAATGATGACGCTCTCCCTGATTTCCACAAGAACTCAAAACTGAAAGTAGTTTTTTTTTTGTGCTAAAACACTTCTTACTTACTTCTATGTTTTACAGCAACCTAGAAACTAATTCTGCCAATTACGACGCCATGTCTTATGGTGTATAAATAACTACCGCCTACACGATGTGAACAGTGGTGCTGTATGTCAGAGTGACATAGTGATGAGGCCCGAGTAATGACGTCATGTTTGGAAACTGTGCCACCGGTTTGGGCGGTTATTTCTGAACTTTGTTACTCACTGGGCGTGTGTGTATACGAGAGAGAGAGAGAGAGAGATTTCCGCATTGTTCTCGAGCCAGATAGGTGTTACAGGTCAGACTGTACACAAACACACGAGCTCACATGACTTCTGCTTCACCATGCCTTCACCGAGTCGCTCAGGATCACGGCGTATAATGGAGCCCACTAACTTGCAGGTAAGTGCAAAGCTTCCACCCCTTATAAAGGCACACACACACCTGATCTCTGATATTGGGGAGGTGCAGGTTATTACACAAACAGTAAAAAAAATATATATATATATATATATCACTCACATACATACATACATATACACACACACACATATATATAAATTATATTTAAACACTATATGCTATAATTTCTAGTTACACAAGCAACGGGATAATTTTTACATACTTGTATATGTTTCATTACATACTGTACTTTTTACATAGAAACCTTTTAAAAGCATTGGTGTTAGTGGTTGGCAAGTTCGCCTCATATCTACAGGGTTGGGAGTTCAATTCCCATCGTTGCGCTGTGTGTGTGTGTATGGAGAATTTGCATGTTGTCCTCCATGCTGCAGGGGTTACCTCCTCCAGTCCAAAGATGTGCATGATAGGCTGATTGGCATGTCCAAACTGTCTGTAGTGTATAAATGTGTGTGTGAGTGTACCCTGTGATGGATTGGCACCCCGTCCAGGGCGTACCCCATGTTGTACCTCATGCTCCCTGGGATAGGCTCCAGGTTCCCCGCGAACGGTATAGAAAATGTATGGATGGTGTTACGAATTTATTCTCATAATTATTTTTTTTTTCGTTTACATGGAAGGAACGCATCCATTGAAAGATGCATTTTAAAAGTGTGAAAGATAATGGTCCCACCTCAGCGAGGAAAAAAAAGTGCCATTTACCCCCCACTGTGCATGGACTGGACGTACACCCTGGATGGGATTCCAGTCCCTTGCAGGGCATCTCTCACACTTTCACACACCAATAAAGGATCCTTGTGTTTGGTATTGGGGTGGTACTATCAAGGGTACAAATAAGGAATAAAAACTATAGACACCATTACAGAAATTCTAATGGTTTCCACTACAAATTCCATTAAAACTATGAATTAATGTAGTGTTTTCGGCTGTTTTCTATTAGTATTTAACAGTCTGCGTATTTCTTTCCACTAAATAGAAACATGCTACCAATAGAACCCAAGACATTACCAGTAAAGACCCACAAGGACCATTACAGTTTCCATTCAAACCAATACAATTCCCATTATAACCATTAACACCATTAAAATTCTGTAATGGTTTCTCTTGGGGGTTTTTTTCTTCTTTTTTTCTCAAGCAGGGTATGTACATAGTATTGTTTCAAGCACTTTATCCGTTTTCTTGGTCTGGGTTGTGGATCCAGAGTCTATCCCGGGAAAGCTGACCTCAATTCTTCTGCTTCCTCGCCGCCCCCCTCCCTCCCTTTCTCTAATATCTGTTTTCTCCGCCCCAGAAAGCCATAGCAATCGCCACCAAAGCCTCACAGGAGGATGAGGCCGGGAATTACGAGGAGGCCATCAAGTCATACCACCATGCTGTGAAGTATTTCCTGCACATCGTAAAGCGTACGTGAATTCATGCGCTTAGTGCATATGGTCTGGACTCCACGCTGCTCTGTGTGTGTGAACGCTGAAACCCAGTAAAATGTTTGTTGATCTTGACTAGTTAGTGATGTGCGATTGTATTAACCAAAAAAAAAAAAGCTTGATGCTTTGGAAGACGGTCAGTTTAGCCGAGTTTACAGATGAGAGACTTGGACAGGCATTAAGGATTAAAGCGCCACTACATTGCTCTGTTGTTAGGTAGACATGAAGCAAAGGTTAAATCCTGATGCACACGCTGTCTGCAGGTAGTGTGGTATTGTGGGTAATGTAGGAAACCGTAAAAAAGTTCAAACTGAGTATTACTTATAAAGTGTGATTCTGGTCACCTCGACATGCAAACCAGTTAGAATCCAGCGAAGGCTTGTGATTGGGTGCAGCTAAACCAACCAGCATTTCACATTTTACTACAAATATTCAAACAAACATGCTGTTCGGTGTAAATTATACAATCTACTGTATACTCACTAAGTCTCCTCTCGCCATGTGTTTGGGTTTTCATTTACATTTTTATCTACATCCATAATTGCTGCCATTATTATTATTCCAGTAATCAGAAACACAGTCAGTAGCCTCCCTCGAGTCCTTTCTCGATAATCCAACGTTTCTGTGTATATCGTGTTATGTGTTGATAAATCAAGCCACGTGACGCAGATTCTGCCATCTTGATGCTGGAAAACTAGCCAGCTAGCAGCTCAGTTATCGATGCTCTCAGCCCTGTTTATTTGAATTTTTTGCTGGGTAAACATTTTCACTTTTATTTGTGTTCAATTTGTAAATGGAAAGTGTTGTTGGCATCAGCGTCGCGTAACTTGATGCTAGCATAGCACTGAGCATTGGTTTACAGTTGAATGTCTTTCAGTCGTATTAAAAAGTTGTTTTGTTTTTGTTTGATTATTTCAGGTGATGTATTTGTCACCAGCTAGAGTAATAATATATGTTTTTTGTGTGTGTGTTCAGGAGAGCCTCAGGGGAAAGAAGGAAACCAGAAGATCCGAGACAAGTGTTCCCAGTACCTGGACCGAGCTGAGAAGCTGCAGGAATATCTAGATGAGAAACAGGTTCTTTATACCAAAGAACTAAAACACTTGAATAGTTTTTTTTCTGTCTCTCAGTCTCTCTGTGTGTGTTCGTACTTCCTCTATTGTCTTTGCAGTCATTTGTATTGATTTTTTTTTATCTATATCTACGGCTGAGTCTTAACCTCCTGTCAGAGACACCCTGCAGAAAAATTACGTCTTGGTGAATCCTGAATATAGTCGCTTTCATGTGGTATTTCCTGTCGTAGGATTACAATAAACCAAATATATGATTCGGAAACATTCGATGCAAACATTTTAACTTGTTTCATGTGTCGAAATACACATCTTGTTCTGTTCTTCACTTGTTTGAAGCATCTGTATCCAGAACGAAGACGTTTTATCTCATAGCACTCTCGCAATAATTTGCCTTTATTCTAGATATTTCGGCTGAATGAGACGTCACATTTTCTGCAGCGCAAGAAGGTTCCAAACTAAACTCTCCAGAAGTCCAGAAAGGCCATGAGATTGAGATGTTGATCGTTTTCTGTGCTGTTATCTGGATATCCAGACCCGTTTGGCTTGTGATCTAAAGATAAGGCGACTTTCTGAGATTAGATGGAAGTTCAGAAAACCAAAAAAAAATTAATGACTAGCATCCTCTCTGAACAAAACAACTCAGAATGATTGAACATCCATCACCAATGAGGTGGGGTAATGTTCAGGAGCTGTGTGTGGTTGTTCTCGACCAGAAATGTTTTTTTAGAGCGCATATATATATATATATATATATATATATATATATATAGAGAGAGAGAGAGAGAGAGAGAGAGAGAGATAGAGATATAGATAGAGAGAGATATCTCATCCCTTTACAGGTCATGTTTGTAATTGGAAGAAATCTGGACCAGTGACTGCTCACAAAAACATCCTTTAGTCTATTTGATATGTAAAGAAATTAATCTCTGGGTGTGTGTGTGTGTTATTCTTTCCCTCACTTTCAGTCTCAAAGGGTTGTCTTCATCTAATTCCCCATTTTGGAGAGTATCCAAGTTTGAGAGCTTCCGCTGCAGTTGTTCATCAGTAATAATAAATGCATCTTAGGCAAGAGGACTGGTTAAATCATTCTTCATATCATCATATATGCACGTTATCGCACGCGGTGTGTTATGCTGTTTATTTGGAATCCCGTCCAGAGTGACGAAGCAGTAATCTCACACTTGTCGACCTTGCGTCCTGATAAGATGGCCTGATGACTAACCTGGCATGTGATCAGCCAATCACGTTCGAGTTCAGTAATGACGCATCACACCCATAACATCCACCGCACCCAGGTTTATACTTCAGAGTTTCATGGAACTTTCTTCCATTTCCTCTGTTAAAGCTGTCTTTTAATCCTCCTCTCTGGATTTTTCCTCCTTGGGTCGAGGAGTTAGTTTCCGTCTTACCGATTAATCGTTTTCACCTTGTACCGGCCGAACGTTAGTTTCTTTAGGATCGACGACTGCTGAATTTGTTTTATTGTCCTATTTATCCAGAGAAAAAAACTATTATTTTGGGGGGAGGGGGGGTTTGGAAGCTGAATATGATCACACGCCAAATCTGATGCTTTTTTTTGTCGAATAAAACGAGTCTGTTTTGGTGTGCAGAATTAGTTTATTTAAAGAGTAAAGAGTTCTAAGTAACCAATCAGAGCCCCCCCCCCATCCTCGTTAGTTCTGTGTAATAATAGTAATGAAATTTGAACAAAGGAAAAGGAAATCAAAATAATCAGAGTATTGTGAATTGTACAGCATCACGAACAAACAACTTTGGTGTAGACCTGTCATTTCATCCAATTCATGATTTTTTTTTGTGCTTCAAAAAGATAGAGGCTGATTTTATTTTTATTTATTTTTTATTTAACATTTAATTTGCTTGTTTTCTGTGTCTGTGACAGATTTATCGTATTCTCAGATTTCTCCACTTCTCATTAATCATCACTTTATCATCTCTGTCATAAATCCTCTTCTTCTTCTTGTCCTCCTCCTTCTTCTTCTTCTTCTTATTATTATTATTATTAACGTTTTAAAAAAAACAAACAAGTCCCTGATCCACTTTGAGGAGATTCGGCGTCAAATAACAAAATGTTTCCGTGTGGGCGGGTCTTGGCGTCGTGATGTCAGAGTCGCCGGACATGTGACCGACGTAGGCGGAAGTGATATTCGACATTTTGTAACGCGGAAGTTTCCCCCCCTCCATTATCCAGCAGGATTTCAATAACAACACAGAATAGAACTCGGCTTCGTCCCAGCGATTGTTTGTTACAGCTCGGAAAACATCGCGGTTCCTTTTCTTTTAAATATCAGCAGAACATTTAAACACGCCGTATTTTAGTCAAATCGCGATATTTTCTCAGCCCCTATGGCTGCCACCAACAACTTGCAGGTAAGTTGCTGCTAGCGGACTAGCCGTGTTAGATAGCGAAATTTAATTCGCTGGTGATCCCGTAGTTAGAGCTTTAAATAACCGTAACGCGTGACTGAGCGAAGCTGAATTGTGTTTAGTCTGCGCTCAAGTCACTGTTGAACCATAACAAAGTCTCAACGCTGAGTTTTTGGCCGAATCCCAAACCCCTCTCTATGGAGTAGTGTAGTGCACTAGGTGGG
Organism: Ameiurus melas; assembly: GCA_012411365.1. Taxonomy (NCBI): domain Eukaryota; kingdom Metazoa; phylum Chordata; class Actinopteri; order Siluriformes; family Ictaluridae; genus Ameiurus; species Ameiurus melas. The sequence continues at coordinate 27,496,425 of CM022756.1, forward strand.
GTGTTGACGGTACTGTATAGTAGGCGACCTATATAGGGAGTAGGCAGGTATTTGGGACTGAGACTAAGGGGAAAACGTCATCTCGATGGCCTAGCTTAAAGCATTGTTTTTTTATTTATTTATTATTATTATTATTTAGCTACTGTCTATTTATGGCAATACGCTAGTCAAACATATTGTGATATTTTTTCTCTTTGTAAAAGGAAGTTATTATGTTTTAAAAAATCGTTCGTTTAGCAGTTGGATGTGTTTAACTTGTAGTTTTTAAACCGGAATTCTCAAGCTAGCCCGTTTTAGCCTAACAACTTAACGGTTAACTGTTAGCAGCGATTATCGGGGTCCAAGCACTGATTAACAAATAAACAGATCTGAATTGTCCACAATTTTAATAAACAAAAGCACATTCTTTCAACATGTTGCATTGAAGGAAAATAAGTGCTCCTAAATTATTTCTAGTGATGTGTCTGTAGGAATAAAACAGTGTCGTGCTGTTATAGGAAAATAATCAAGGACAGGGTGGTGTGAGGAAGTGACATCACTGTTCCCACCCTGAAGTTGATCGTTTTCCTGATTTAAGCTTTTACCTCTGACCGATACTCAAGGCCCCTTACGATGATGTTTCGTAAACGTCTGTTTATTATTGTCCGGATCCGTGATTAACCTGAGCTGCTGTTATAGAAAGTTCATCTGAATTCAGTATATAAATACAGTCTGGTGTACTTGCCCTGCATCATGAAGTCCTTCAGTCGGTCTGGGTCCGTCACGTGGCAGAATCGCTTTATGGTTTCCGCTTCTCAGATAGCGTTTAAAAGAATGAGAGGAATTAGGAGTGTGTGCACTTTGGCTACACTTACTTGACTCTGTTTTTGTTTACAGTCGGGACTTTACCTCACGTATTAACATGTACTTGCTGTTAGACTGATAATCAAACCTGAATCTGTCACTTGCTTTACTTCTAGAACTTTAACCGGTTAAATTTAGTGTTTGTTTTTTTGCAGAAAGCTATAGATCTGGCCAGTAAGGCGGCGCAGGAGGACAAGGCGCAGAATTACGAGGAGGCGCTGAGGCTGTACCAGCACGCCGTTCAGTATTTCCTGCACGTCATCAAATGTACGTCTGATGTTATAGGAGCTGTCAAACTCTGTGTGTGTCTTATAGGTGTGTTAAGGTTCCTGTTCAGAAGTCGTGGGAATTGAACTCAAAGCCTGTGTGTGTGTGTTTTAGATGAAGCTCAGGGGGACAAAGCCAAACAGAGCATCAGAGGCAAATGTGCAGAGTACCTGGACCGAGCGGAGAAGCTGAAGGAGTACCTGAAGAAGAAGGAGAAAGCTCCCGCTAAACCAGTCAAGGAGTCGCAGCCTGACGAGAAAGGGTGTGTGCACGAGGCATGCTTGTATATCAGTCAGATTTCACATTGTCTACAAGTGTGTGTGTGACATGTTTTTCCTCTTCCTTTCCCTACAGGAACGACAGCGATGATGAAGATCCAGAGAAGAAGAAATTCCAGAACCAACTTTCAGGTTGGCTGTTTACACACTCCTTCTCAGTGGAATTGGGAAAATGACAGTGGATGGGTTTTATTTTATATCGGTTTATTATCTTGACCGGTGAATGGACCGATTGGTAAAGTTATAGAAACATGGAGGGTTAAATAGATGGATGGACAGGCAGAGAAAACATAATAGGATGGATAAATGAATAGCCAGCTCTATGGATGTATATAATTTGAAAGATGGATGATGGGTAGACATATGTTAATCACTGTTGGTAGATAAACAGATAGATTGGTGGATGTGTGGATAGATGACGAACAGACTGAAAAACAACTGAAAGATGGATGCAATAGGTGTGTGGACAGATGATGGCAACAAGCAGATAGCTGGACAGATGAATGGATGGGTAGCAGTAAGGATGGATGGATGGACAGGTAGGAGGAAGGTTGGTTGGACAGGTAGATTGATGAATGAATGGACCGGAAGCAGGAAGGATGTGTGTAGGTTGCCGGATGAATGGATGGAGAGTTAACCAAACAGACGGACATGTACCCAGATGAGGGCGATAAATGTGAAATGTACACAACACTAATGGAGTGTGTTTGTGTGTAGGGGCCATCGTCATGGAGAAACCAAATATCCTGTGGAACGATGTCGCTGGACTCGAAGGAGCCAAAGAGGCCCTGAAGGAAGCCGTTATTCTGCCCATTAAATTCCCACACCTCTTCACAGGTCAGTGTGAAACGTGAAAACGTTAATACCTGGAATACCACAGGTCAGTGTGACAGTCAGCAGGGGCGTAACCAGACTTGGGCATTGGTGGATTATTTTTATTTTTATTTTTTTAGCCCTGAATAATCCTCCACTTGGAGCTGTTTGTCACTACATAACTGAACCTACGTAAATACACACATAACATCTCTTTTTCCTGGATAACTAGTAAAGGGGTTGAAACTTGAAACACTAACATCCTCTCATGCTGAGCAGGAAGGTGTGTAAATGCCCCTGACTGTCAGTATTATCCGCTTATTATCTCTCAGGTAAGCGCACTCCGTGGAGGGGGATCCTGCTCTTCGGTCCTCCCGGAACAGGAAAGTCGTACCTGGCCAAGGCTGTGGCCACTGAGGCCAACAACTCCACCTTCTTCTCCATCTCCTCCTCAGACCTGGTGTCCAAGTGGCTGGGAGAAAGTGAGAAGTGAGTTCTCGTACAGTTGGGCTGTGACGTTAGTGTGTGTGATTCTGCAATGAAAAGAAATGTCTCGAGACTTTTTTATAATGTTGATGCAACGTGAGGCACTGAGGCCACGCCTCCTTTACTAAGAGTACTATGCCTGAATAGAAATGTTAAATGCATTTATGGATGCAGGAAGTGAAACTGGATGCTCCGGTAATGATCAAACAGTTGTCACAACAACCAGAAACCCTCACCTCCCCCCAGCTGCAGGCTGACGGAGTACTATAAATAAAATGACTACCTCCTTTTTTTTTTTTCTTTTTTTTTTTGCCCCCCGGTGTATTAATAATGTGTTCATTTCAAACACGACCCTGATTCCCCATGTACTTTTCTTGCTCCCTTTCCTTCAGGCTTGTGAAGAACCTGTTCGAGCTGGCCCGAGAACACAGTCCATCCATCATCTTCATCGATGAGGTCGACTCTCTGTGCGGCTCCAGAAGCGAGAACGAGAGCGAGGCAGCTCGCAGGATCAAGACTGAGTTCCTGGTGCAGATGCAGGGTGAGAAAGTGGTGGTGGTGATGATGAACCTGGATTTTAGCTTTGGAGGATCAAAGCATTCATGTCGTCGCTTTTAACAAATTTGAGTCGGTTTTCTCTTTGGATTTAGTTTTTGTTTTAGGTATTTACTGCAAAGTTGGTCTTAGAAAGTGGTGTTTTTTTTTTTTTTTGTGAAAAAAAAAAAGCTAACAAATGGTCTCTCTAGCCCCCGACCCTGATTTATCGATTCCTTTTTTTTTCTGGAACCTTTTGGTAATGAAATTAGGAAAATTTTGAGGAAACTATAGTTTTAAAAAAACCTCCAGAGATTTCACACCACTTCTTGATCATTCTCAGGTGTTGGGAACGACAACAAGGGAATCCTGGTGCTTGGTGCAACCAACATCCCATGGACACTCGACTCTGCCATCAGGAGACGGTGAGCAGCTCGCTTCTGATTTAATTTCATTACATAAAGGACTGATTAATAGCCTATAGCTCTTGGAACAGAGTGGAATAACACCTTCCGAGGTGTATCCATAGAAACGATCGTATGACGGGAGCTCATGAATATGCAGAGATGAATAAAATTACGGAGAGTCTGCGTTTCATTCTCAGGGCGTGTAAGAAGCCTATGTTTGCCTGGGTCATGCTTTGATATTGGTGACCGCTTATTTATTTATTAATTTATTACTTTTTAAATAAACAAAACGATGTAAACGGTACGAACCTTACCGCACTGTGTGTGCATTTAATTGTATGTTTACATCCCTGCCGGAAGAACATGCCCCGCTCCTTGTTTACTGTACTGGCCACCACGCCCCAGAAACATACGCGCTCTGCGCAGCACGTCACGCCGAGGCAAGTATAAAGAAAAGCAATCTGCTACACACTTCAAACAGGTACAGATTCCAAGTTCAGTACACCCGGGCCTGTTACCTGGATTATCTGCTAGCTACAGAGAAAACCGGATTGGGTTGTTGATGATTTTGCGTCGTTAGGGATTGTGTATGTGTAGAATTATACCACAGTGCTGGTGAATTCTCGAGTAACTCCAGCCCTCCCCTCTCCCCACATTTTTAAAGGTACGAGGACAATCCAGAGCCGACCCCAATGTGATCATAGATGACCTTCTAACCCCGTGCTCTCCCGGAGATCCTCAGGCCATCGAGATGACGTGGTTGGAGGTTCCTGGAGATAAACTCCTGGAGCCTGTGGTTAGCATGGTGAGCTGTTTATGAATCTTCGTTTTCCACAGCGGTTTCTATCGCTCCTTAGTTTGTCAAAACCGGCTTTAGATTAGTATTTATATTCCTGCAATCTTTCATTCTAATTATTCTATAGAGCACCAAAATTAGATCAGCAGTTATATTCCAGAACTCCCTAGTCTATATAGTCTGATGGCAGATCAGCGTTTGTAGTCTTGCCTATTTCCATAGACGAGACTGATCCCAGAAGAGAGTTCTGTACTCCTGCTTTCATTAGTTTGCCAAAAAACTTCTGTTTGCTGCACGTGTTCACAGGCGGACATGTTGCGATCGCTGGCCAGCACAAAGCCCACCGTGAACGAGCAGGACCTGGAGAAACTGAGGAAATTCACAGAGGATTTCGGCCAGGAGGGTTGAGGAAGGAACTGAAGCGGCGTGGTCCAGGATTTCTAAAGTCTTCTCTTCCCTCTTTTCTTCCTGGACTTCCTGTTGGACTGGCGAGTTAAAGGACAGCTCGGTAGAAGCCGGTCTGGAGCCTACATGGGCCCGGAATTATGTTTATGCGTCTCATTTTTCTAATATTTAGTTTTTCTGGGTTTTTAAAAAAACAACATTCTCGGTTTATTCGGATTCACTAAGTCAGTGCTGGTTCAGTCATAAAGGTTTCGGACTCATATCGAGCACTAATTTGAATTGGGCATTGGGCTGATGTTCAGAATTTTCCCATCATGATTATCTGCAAACATATTGCGGTTTACAATATTATTAAATGGCTTTCAAGCACATAGGACACTATCTAGGCTGTGCTAAAAAAGTTAGTAACAATGTTGTGCATGCTGAATATCACATCACATCACACACCCCATTTCTGAATATCGGCACATGCCTCAAGTTGAGAAGTGAGCAGTGATGAGCATTATTTGGATTGTCAATTTGTGGGCTGTGTTCCGATTCTTACATGATAAAGCTTTAAAATCTGGCTGTAGATACAAGTGCCGTTAGTTTACTGCAAACACGATATAAAACTTTATTTAAACAGCCGGTTTAACAAGATGCACAGAAATATTTTGGATCCTGGTGACATTTAGCGTTTTCCTTTAACAAACGCCCTTTCAGTCTACGATTTAATGCCCTTTTTAATGCGCCCTAGTCGACTTCTTCCAGCCCGAGAGTGTGTAACATCAATGTCACACAGTTATCTCTAGCTACATGATGTAGCAGGTTTCCATGGTGATTTGTTCAGGCAATCGCTAGCAACAACGATGCATTTGGTTTCTATGGCTATTTGTACTAGCAAAAGAATGGCTGACCAGTTGGTTTCCGTGATGATTTGTACAGACTACCGCTAGCAAAAATTACATGGTCCATGGTGATTTTTTTTTTTTTTTGGGTATAGGCTATCTCTAGCAAAAGAATGACAGTTGGTGTTTGTGGAGATTTGTACAGGCTACCACACACAAAATCGATGTAGCCATCTGTAATTCTAGTTGCATAGCTAATGATGCTAATTGGCTGCTTTGTCCACGTTTTCAAAGTTATTGATCCTGTTAACACTTAGCAGCTTGGTCTGCCATTTTGAAAATGATGCTGCATCAGACCAACATGATCCTCAGGACTTCAAAGGGCTTATCTGACGAAAGTAACACAAGCTGATGAAAGTAATGGAACCCAAGATGGCGACTAAGGCGGAGGGGGTGTTGATTCAGTTGTAATAAACTTGGGGGTATTTTTCTTTGAGCCAGCACCATGCTAATTGAGCTGTGCTAGCTAATGAACATGCTAAGTATTCAAGCGGAACGAAGTTGCAAAGGTGGCCCCCTATTTTGATCTTGGCTAGTTAGTGTAAAATTTTTATTATTTTTTTAAATATATATTTAATTACGTATGAATGCAATGCTTCGTAGGGCTTATAATGAAGTTGAACAGTGGCTTAAGATGGCACCCAAGTGGAAAATATGAGAAGTCGACAAGGGCGCATGAAACCTCAGAATTGTTACAATGTGTTGATGGGTGTAGACCTTGTGGAGGTCACATGACAGCGAAAACTGCGTTAGTTCGGTAAATGTTTTGTTATATTACAGAATTTGGGAATCTTTAAGTAGTATATATCAAAATCATAAATATATTGTACCTTTACTTTCTTCCAAATTGAACGTTATTTTTGGCCAACGATTATGGGATGTGACCGGAAGATGTCTCATGGTCTGTGACTTGTGGTCATGTGACACAAAGCCAATTTTTTTTTTTTTTTTTTTTTTTTTGGACCATCTTGCTACAGCAAACTTGTGCCTTCAATAGGTTTTTCTTTTACTTTACATTAAAACAAACCAAATTTTTGTATACATCATAAATGTTAATAAACATTTATGCACGGCGCAAAAAAAATGAGATTTGCACATTCATTCACATTTATTTTCTTCCCTGTCTGATTGTATACAGCTACAGTCCTGTTCGCTTATGGTGTTGGGTTTTCTATATAGCAAACTTTACATGTTATCCTTCATAGCCTGTTAATTTTTTGCTGTTGTTTAAACATGACTGTTTAGAGCGTTTTTGTTTCTGAACTCATGGGGTTTTGGTGTTGCTCATTTACCTCTTATCGTACACATGTAAATAAAAGCTGAGATTGAAAAACAGTACTGCAGAAAACACTTGTTTATTAAGTAATGAACATCAGCATGTTTGTTTGGATCAGCAGAAGGAGTCTTTTCAAAACTCGTAACTTTTCAAAAGTCTTCGGGACGGAAGAGTTAAGTTTTGTCGTTTCTTGGGAGCGTGATTAATGTTAATTGCTGGTAAAAATGATGTGGTATCAGACAAATAAAACACGTTGGCAGGTGTAAATTTGGTCGTTTATTGTTTTCCTATACCAGCACATCAGTGTTATTATTCCTTGTGTAAACTGTACAACTTGCGCACCCGCTCGAGTTTGAATCACTGACTAGGAGCTACGAAGCTAATGTTCCTAACAAGTAATCGAAGTCTCACACAAAATCTTAAACATCCCGTTGTAATGGTTTGTACGATTTAGGACACAGGTTTCCATTACTTGTTAGCTATATTAGCATGGGAGCTTTAGCACAAAGCAAAACAAGAAGAAAAAATTGACTCCAAAATGAGAGAACACTTTGTGCATATAGAAAAGTGTTTATTTTTTTTGTCAGACTATTCCTTTTGATATACTAGGTCATGATGTGGACTATTTGATTGTTTTTCACTGTTTTTATTATTACTTTCACCATGGTTGGCTCGTATTCTGGAAGAGCCTCTTTCCTCACAAAAGGCGGGAAAATCCGACCTCCTATGCTGGATTCTGGAATTTGTAGTCCTTTACGAGACTCGTCACTGTCCTCGTCACGTATTAATCAACTACTAATCCCAGAAAGCGACTGGCAGCGAGCGTTCGGTTCGTGGACATCGCTTGTGTTTTGGTTTGTATTAGTGAACGGAGTTATCTAGTTGCAAACAATTAATGGTCGAAACGCGTGTACAGTGTTTTGCGCGTTTATATCGCCACGCTTTTCTGACACTGTAACCTATTACGAAAGAGAAACAAATGGTGAAAATCTGACTCGCTGTCTAGCTGGCATTTATAAATAAAGAGCCATTTATATCGACTCCGTAGTTGAAAGCGTTAGCTTGTCACCAGCTAGCTAGCGCGGCCGTGTCCTAAATAGTTCCCCTACGCTGTTAAAGCACTAGATGGTCTGTAAGCCGCCGCCGTTGTTGTGATCGCACACTGAGAGCACGTACATAGGGAGTACGCAGAGATTTGGGATCCGGCCTGAAGTCTCTCTCCCATGCCCTCTGAAGAGGCTTTTTGGAACTCAGTACCACTGGACTGGTTTTTCTCGCACTCCGGCTGGTCTTTTCTTCCTTTCATGATGATGATGATTTTAGTTTTTGCTGCTTTTATGGTCGCCTTTGTCTTGTTTCTCTACATGATCTCGCCTTTAATAAGCCCCAAACCGCTCAAACTCAATGGGGCCCATGTCGTGGTAAGTGCACTTGTTTTCCATTCAACGGATTTGTTTTCACTTTTCCCACAGTATATGTTGTTCCTTTTCAAAACAATTTGCACGTAGCCGATCATCGTTGTCCTTTTTGTGCCGTCGAAAATGTCATGTGCAAGAATCATTTAGTGTACGGGGGGCATGTCTACACCTTTATTTTTCTCGCAGATACAGTCTGATATGAATATTCACCAATATGCAAATTATGCACGTACGGAAACGCCCCTCACGCAAAGCTCCGCCTTCATTGCCCTTCTACGTGACTGTAAACTGGCTAGACATTTGCACTGACGTATTTTCATTTATTTGTTTGTAGGAGAAAGTAATCAAAGCTGTGAAAATGTAACGTTACCATGGCAACCGTGATTTGTTCATCAAAAATATATCCATACACTGTACACATCATAAAAAAAGAAAAGTATTTGGTGCGGAGTTGGAAATCTATTTTATATATGGAAATATATAAGTTAAGATGTTAATTATGACGACGTTCAAAAGGTTGTGCCCCCCACAACCCCCGTTCTGAATATATTTTGTGTGTTTATTTGCGATGTCCAGGTGACTGGGGGAAGCAGCGGGATCGGGAAGTGCATTGCCATGGAGTGCTACAAACAAGGAGCTTTCATCACACTGGTGGCGCGTGACGAGGTGAGACCATAAACACGCGGGTGGCTAACATAGCTAACAAGGAATGGAAGCTTATAGCTACCGGTCTAGCGTTGCATGAAATGCTTATCTGGTTAATCACACACTCAAAGTGTTCAGAGTCTCAGACACAGAAATTCAAAGCCGAATCACTATAGTTTTGGTGTCACCGAGATAGGGGGCGTGGCCTAAAGTGAGAAGGCGGGGCTGTAGGTTAGAACGGAATTCTGCGATACAATAGTTTGATTTGTGCTGAGAATGGAAAGAAAACGATAAAAGAGAGAAATGTTCCGTTTATAAAAAAGTGAGGAAAATGTACATGGAAGGATATAAAGAAAAATGGAAAAAGAGGTAGGAAAAACAAAAGGGGAAAGAAGCGAACATGCACAATGAAAAATAAAGAACTACAGAAGAGAGAAATTCTAGAAGGGAGAACGGGAGAAAGAAAAATGTACAAAGAGGAATTAGAATACAAAAAGGATGGAAAAAAAAATTAAAGAAAGAAAGTGAGAGAGAAAATGGAAAAGGAGGTGAGGGAAGGATAAAAGGAAGAAAGAGAAGGAGGAAGAATGGAATACGAAGGAAGCAGGAGAGAGCAAGAAAGAAAGCCAAGCACGGGAAATCATAAACGATAAGAGAAAGAAAGAAGGATGATGTTACTGAGATGTGATTTAATTATTTTTTTTATTAAAATGCATTTATTTATTGTGCGAGTGATGATTCAGACATGAGCTAAACTGGAGTCTTTAAGCTTGTGGTGTTTTGTGTCTCCAGGGTAAACTGGTGCAGGCGAAGAAGGCGGTGGAGAAGTGTGCCGTAAACGATAAACAGGTCAGTAACTCTACAGAAGTGAAATAACGGTGTAGTGGCGAGGAGTGGAAACAGGGGGGCAGCGTCGAGCTGATGGCTACATCTGAGTTCCAGCTCTCGCCGCACCACCAGTAGCAGGAGGAAAAAAGAAAGGAATAATATTTTTCAGCTAGAAAGGATAGCAAACAAGAAAGAGGGGAAGAAAGGAAAGGGGACACACACACCAAGGGACGAAAAGGAACGCATGAAAGAAGAACGAGAGAGAGAGAGGGAAAGACAAAGTGATAGGAATGCATGATGAGCCACTGAAGCAGGTGAGACACAATGAGAGAAAAAGACGATGAAAGGAAACGAGAAATTTAAATAAACAAAAAAGTGAGGGAAAGAAAGAGCGGGTTGAAGGAAACGTTAGAAAGGAAGGAGGAACATCCCATAATACGATTTAGGTAATATTATTTTTATTATTTATTTTTTTATTATTATTATTGTTAATATTATTATTAAGTGTGTGTGTGTTTGTGTGTAAGGTGGTGCTCTGCATCTCAGTGGACGTGTCGAAGGATTACAGCCAGGTGGAGAGTGTGCTCAAACAGGTGAGTGGAGGAGTGAGTGTGTGTGTGTGTGTACATCTTCATGCGTGTGTGTACATCTTCATGCGTGTGTGTACATCTTCATGCGTGTGTGTACATCTTCATGCGTGTGTGTACACACATCTTCAAGTGTGTGTGTGTACATCTTCACGTGTGTGTGTGTGCACATCTTCACGTGTGTACACATCTTCACGTGTGTGTGTGTGTGTGTGTGTGTGTCAGGCTCAGGAGAAGCTGGGGCCAGTGGACATGCTGGTGAACTGCGCAGGGACAGCCGTGTCGGGGAAGTTCGAGGAGCTCGGTGTCCAACACTTCCAGGTCAGATTTTTTAATCGATATGCAAATAGGGAATCCTACCACACCTATAAGCCCCGCCCCTTTCACTGTGGTGAAGTGCTGCGTGACTCATTTGCATATTGTAAAACCACCTTAAAATAATTCATGCAAACAAAGCTTTTTATTACGTGTTTTTATTAAAATTTTCATATATATAAATATTTGATTGCCCTTTGATCAGCTTAATGGGCAAATTAATGTCTCACACTTTAATGTTCTAAACGCATTATAGAAATACAGTTACTAGTAATGTCAGGTGTAAAGTGTGTGTGTGTGTGTGTGTCAGAGTTTGATGGAGGTGAACTACCTGGGCAGTGTGTACGCCACGCGGGCTGTGATCAGCAACATGAAGGAGCGGCGGATGGGCCGTGTGGTGTTCGTGTGTTCTCAGGCTGGGCAGCTCGGACTCTTTGGCTACACGGCATACTCTGCCTCCAAGTTTGCCCTGCGTGGCCTCGCCGAAGCTCTGCAGATGGAGGTGTGTGTGTGTGATGGAATCAACGCCAATGTCGTACCTCAAAACGACAACGCATGATGGCGAGCGTGTTAATATAAAACCTGCGCTAGAAAACTAATCAGCTATCTTATGACCAATCAGAACGCAGAATCTTACCCGATGTGTACTCGCTCTGTGTCGTGTCCTGCAGGTGAAGCCTTATAACATCTACGTGACGGTGTCCTACCCTCCCGACACTGACACGCCAGCGTTAGCTGAGGAGAACAAGATGAAGGTACGTGTTTGGAAATCATTGATGAACGATGATTTTTATTTATTTATAAAAAAAATTTCTCCCCCTTTTTGTCCATGCGCTGTCGTAAGCCCTTTTTACCGTTCTGTGTTTTCTCCGATGTAGCCTTTAGAGACGAAGCTGATCTCGGAGACGTCCGGGGTGTATCAGCCTGAGCAGGTGGCAAAAGTCATCGTTAAAGACGCTGTGGTGAGTGTCAACACTGCGCTGATCGCAGGTTTATATCAAGGTGCTCACCTTTCTATAGAAAACGTGAAGGAGCGGTTACTATGGAAACGATAACTTATCAGAGCGAGCACATTGATGTAAACCTGCGCTGCTGTTACAGAACATTAATGAACAGCTTCCGACCAATCAGAAGTTGTAAAGCGTCTCACTCAGCTGTTTAAGTTGTGTGTGTGTGTGTGTGTGTGTGTGTGTTGCATGGTGCAGCAGGGGAACTTCAGCAGCTCCGTAGGTCCTGATGGCTACATGCTATCTGCGCTCACCTGCGGCATGTCGCCCGTCACGTCCATCACCGAGGGGCTGCAGCAGGTACGCGCCCGTCACTCTCTCACACCTGTCTCATACGCTTGTATGTGTACCGAATTACATCGGTCATAAACAACTGTGTTCTGGGTTCAGATTGTGACCATGGGGCTGTTCCGCACCATCGCGCTCTTCTACCTGAGCAGCTTCGACAGCATCGTACGCCGCTGCATGATCCAGAGGGAGCAGAGCAAAGTGTCTGACAAGATGGAGTAACGCCCGCGCTTCCTGCCGTTCCAGAATCACTGCTCGACCTGGACACACACACACACACACACACACACACACGTTACACGTGATACACCCCATCGCGTAACACACATTTTGTCTGGGTCAACATAGGGCGGAGCTTAAGCTACGTTTGATCAGCCAATGAGCGTTTAGTTTACTTTAGTTGAGCCACTTTAACTAACGTTTGCTTAGCTACAATTAGCGATTCCCTCTGCAGCAGTAGCTAAACCAATCTCAAATAAGTTTACTACTGAACAGGCTAACACTGAGGTTACCAGTTTTATCGACTTGGCTAGCTATTTAATGTCAGAGTGCACGATGTGGCGCATATTTACCGGATCAAACGAGTTTAGCAGCGTTCGCTAAGCACCGTGCTAATATTAGCTTGGTTTCGTTTACAGTCCAATGTTGAACTGCTACCGATAGCTACCGCAGATTAGCCAAAGCACCTCAATGTTCGGAAGCTGACTACTCGGCTAGATTTAGCCGCTGGAGAGTTAACCTAAAATTAGCGAATGTTGCTCGATACGGTGCACAAGATCTACAAGTATAATAGTTACGCTAACCTAAACGATTAAATCTTCATCAACAGATTCATTTGTTTTTTGTAAAACGTCAAATACGATAAATATGTCAACGTGGTGTTTACTAGCCATCCTGGCTATTGGTTTTAATTACACTATGAAAGAGCTAGCCAAATTTAGTTAGCTTGCTAGTTAGTGGATTTAAATGTTTTTAATCATGCAGCAGTCGTACATGCAGTAGTATGTACATGCAAGCTAATGTCTGGCTAGCTGTTTTATTTGCGTAATTATGAATTGTAGTGTCCATAAAAATTCTCGTAAATTGTACAAATTGTGCGGTCCTTCAGCAGGAACTTCAGGTTTGTGCAATTCAAACAGGTAGGTAAAATTTTTCAGTTAGCTAGCGTTGGACTACGTAAGATTATTATTTTATTTTTTTTGGAACACTAGCGTTTGCTAGCCAGCGATTCTACTTTGCGCACAATTAAGGTGATGTCATGTGATCGATTTACCTTATGCTCCGCTCCTATTACATGCCGTAACAATTTTTTTTAGCACGTCTTCGTAAGTGGATTATCTTCGCAGGCGAGGATAGATAAATGTTTGTTGTTCCTCTCTCGGACAAACTCGCACACCTTTCCCATTGTTGTCGTTTATTGGTTAAAAATATAACTTCCTGAACTGCGTCCACCATGTTTGCCTTATCCTCAATTCTCTGTGCAGGCGTCCCGATGGAGATGTTTGCCGTCCAGCGAGACTCGCTGGTTCGAGTTCTTCCCTTCGCTAACAGGAAGAGCTAGCATGTTAAGCCCTGACCTAGAAGGAGGGCGGGGGAAATGAAGGAAATGTTTTAGCATCCATGCTAGCTGTTGAAAAGCAGGACAATGCTGTCTGTGCTGAAACATACACAAATCGAGCGGATCCCTGCGTTTAGGTCTTTTATAACGTGCCCTTGTTCGTTAGCGATTAGCAGGAAAAACGCTCGACACTGAAGTGACTTCCTTGGAGAATTTCTTTTAGTTTTCAGTTCGACTTCTATGTAGCATGCTAACTATCTAGCATTGAAACACCGTCTGCACACGTCGACTTGCTGTCGCAGCTTCGAAGCGTGTAATGATGTCGATCACGCTTGACGATGCAAATTCCTTCCGTTTTCACTGACTTCCTGAGTACTGCGTAACTAGCTAACCAGCTAGCACGTTATCTGGCTGCCCTGCTAGCTACTTAGCATGCTAATTAGCCAACAAACTCGACCCTAAAGCCGGACACTCAATGTGAAAGAAATTGCGCGTAAACCTCTAAAGATCTCCAACTGATTGTTTGTGTTGTCCTTCATACTCGACAGCCATGTTATATTGGCTTGCTAACCAGATGTTAGCTTATCCTTATGACTGTCATGCTAGCTACCTAGTGTAAAAAAAAAACAAACCCATCAGCTTGCTAGTTAGACCGAACAAGTTTCACCAGCTGTAACGAGCAAACAGAGGAGTTGTTACGTTAAAGAAAACGTATGAATAGTGCAAGATGGCGCAATTTAGCACTAACATTTTATTATTATTATTAGCTACCATTTAGCGATTCAGCCATAGCAAGTGAGGCGTTTCAGTCACGCAGAACTCATTTTAAAGCCTTAAGAGACAATCGGTTCAGCCAGATTTATTGTTTCATCGTAGCCTCCTCGCGATCAGCAGCGGTTTTTGCATTATTAGTTTTTTTTTCTGTTTGTTTTTTGTGATTAAAGGCGCCTTAAGTATGAAAGTGAGGACGCATGAGTCGCAGCGACGATGTTCTCATTTGACGTCTGGTCGAGGCTTGGTTAAGGTTAACTATCACTCTTCCGTTCCACAATAACGCAAAGTAGCTAACGCTACTTTCTATCCAATTAACGGTTTAACATGATGTTCGGCACTCACAACATTCATTGTACGCACTTCCGAGTATTTGAAAGGAGGCTGTGTAGGTAGTCTAACGAGACCTGGACAACATCCGAGCATAAACACAGCTACCTTGTAAGGATTCGTTTTAAAATTGTGAAGACGGACAGTGCTGTGACTGGGAATAAAGAACTAATTTTTTTTTTTTTTACAACACATTCCTGCGTCATATCAATTCCCTTTCTTTTCTGTCGTTAAAGCTATGCAAATGAAGCATGTACATTTAAAACCGGTTTTCACCTCCATGCTAGGACTTAGCTCTTTTCTTGTTGTTTGATGTTAAGACTTGTTTAAATGTCTCAGTTAATATAATTTAAGTAATTTAAGTAAAGTAAAAACACACAAACAGCTCGGACACATTCCGCTTATCTTTCGCTTGTTTTGACAAAAAGAAAAAAAAATATTCACCTTGTGTGCCATTTAAAAAAAGAACAAGAAAAAATAACAACAAAAAAACCCCCCAAAAGTTGTTGTTGCTATGTGTTAATTTCTTACATGATCAAATAAAACGTTTGGGAGAGTTGATACCATTTGTTTCTTGGCATTTTTATGGCGAGAGGAAGATATGTGACTTTTATGTTAAATAAAAATAGTATAGTTACTGTAAAATTATTAACGAGGGTCAGAGTCCACTAGGTGTCTCCTCACGTCTGCAATTATTCATAAGTTGTAATTATTGGTATTCATAATTATTCATAAGCTGCTTTGACTGCCTGTTTAATATTCAAATCAGGGGCTTGCTCGGTGCATTTATAAAATAATCATTTTTTAAAAAGCAGAACCGAAACTGCATCTGAACCATTAAAAAAAATAAAATAAATCTGTTTCTCTCAGCTATTGAGTTGTACACGAGACAATTAGCAGTGAAATTCTTCACATAGCAAATATGCAAATTATCTCATTAATCCCAGCTATACACATACGTATGTTTATTATTTATTCAATATGAGGTCCAGTGCTACTGTTAACAGCTACATAGTAAGTGAGGGGGTGTTATTATTTTGTACTTTTTATATGAAATCGTACTGCTAGGCGACTCGGGAAATGTCTATAGCGAGTAAAACTTGTCAAAACGCATCGCTGCTAAGACTTCCGTGTGGCCATGGAAACGAAATATACTCCTCAGAAATGTCAACATTTACCTCAGATATGTTGGTAAAATAATTTATAATTAAAATAAAAAGCCTCATTTTGAGTAAAATGACACTTAGCATCGCCGCTAATTGAACACCCACGGGTTCGGCCATATTGGGTCACGAATGAGTTTACAAGTTGCGACGTGACGTGGACGTCTCTCAGCACTCGATCCTAAGTGTAATTATATAAATAATCATCATCAAAGTATATCAACATTTGTCTGAGATGTGTTGGTAAAAGACTTTTTTTAATGGCTCTGTTTGAGTACAACTATTAGTTAGACTTACCGCTAATCAAACACCCATCGTAAGGTCGGCCATTGTGAGTTCATTTTTTGAGTTGCCATGCTACAGTTGACTTTCTGTGCCAGAGCGAAAGGTTTTGATTAGCAGTTGATGTTGAGTGTAATGAAAGTGTGGTTTTAGACACTTATTTGGGGGAAAAGACAAATTTGATATTCCTGACAGTTTCCGGTATCAGTGTACTTTTACACATAATGCCGACTAGCTAAATCGGTCATAAGCTAGGTTGCGTAGTTGCCTAGCAACAGTGTTGCTTGATGAGCGTTTCCTCACCATTGAACTGGTAGAACTATACACAACCGTTGTATACAAAAATTCTGGCACCCGGACAAAAAAAATATATATATATGTACCTTGGGGGGGGTATGTGTATACTATAATAAATATTAATACAAGAGAGACGATTTTAAAAACGTATTTATTTGTTGTAGATATCTATAGATTCTGCAATGGAGGAAATTGCCTCACTGTGCACGCGCGTATAAGGGTATGTATCCGCAACGCGCGCGCACACAGAGTGAGAGTGAGTCAGTGTGCTCTATGCACTCGGTGAACCGAATCGGCACTGCTCGGAAACCTGACGCGTCCCGGTCCCGCTCGCGCACGCACGCACGCACGCACGCACACGGTTTACAGTCGTTACGGAATGACACATTCACGCGGACACACTTCCTGAGCTGCTTTCCAGGATCACCCCTCCTCCCTCCCTCCCTTCTAACTGGAGGAAAGTGGGCGTTTGCTTTTTCCTAAAGCACGGAGAAGTCGTAGTACAGCTACCCCAGCGCGAGACACTGTACTGCACGCTCTGTACGTTTTCCATCCCCTCGAGAAATGCACGTGAATATATACGCATCTGTCTTATGCCTCGTGAGAAGGCTGTACGATCCGTTCCTTCTGAACGTAACGAATTGGAGGAGCAGCCAGTACTGAGACGCTTGTGTGGACCGGACATGGCGAACGGAAATCTGTACGATAACCGGCGCATCGTGGAAAAGTATCTGAACCACAAACTGTCGAAAAACGGCCACGCGCGGGAGTTCCATCGGTGCCGCGCGAGCAGCTTGGACGATCAGGAGGAGCGCGAGAAGGAGAGCGCGCGCCGCGTGACTCTGCACATGGCTTTGCGCGAGGCCGGTGACGAACTGGAAAGCTTGTACCGACCCGAGTTGGCGGAGATGGTGAAGGGCCTGCGCGCGACATCGGTGGGAACGGAGCAGCCGCGCTTCGCGGCCGTGGCGGACGAGCTGTTCCGCGATGGAGTCAACTGGGGTCGCGTGGTGGCATTTTTCGAGTTCGGCGCGATGGTGTGCGTGCAGTGCGCTCCGGACGCCGAGAGGAACGCGTGCGCCGAGAACGTCGCGCGCTGGATGGCCGAGTACCTGAACGGCCCGCTGAACGGCTGGATCCAGGAGAACGGAGGATGGGTACGTCACTGTGTCACTACGAATCGATTCTTTCGAGCGAATCGTGTAAACCAGCCTCGCAGTCGGTTCGTTCTTACGAGTCGATTCTTTCAAATTAATCATTAAAAAGAACCGAGCCGTTCACGAACTCAAACCAAATGTCGAAATACAGTTCCCCCAATCCCCGCCCCCACAACAAGCAAGAAACATCGGACATCAAAGTTGTGGTGTTTTTGTTTTGGTGTGGGGATGAAAAATACACTACGTTTGTGAATTCATTCTTGTGATATTAAAGAAATAATAATTAATGTGACGTTTAGAATAATCATTCACGAATCATGCGACTCGTTCTGATGAATTGATTTGGACGAGTCGTGACAACTCCCATTCAGTTGGTCCGATTCTGGAATGTGAGTCATTTAAAAGAATCGAATCTCTATACATAGACATTTCTCACACGCAAAAAAAGACAGTTAGAAAAACTATCATTACCATATGAAATCTGTGTTCTTTTGGTTTGGTGTGAGACTGAAAAAGGCTCAATTCCTTCGTCTTGTGAATGTTTTTTGCTAATTCCTGTGAAATTTCTAAGCAATGTAGTCATCGTTCATGACTAGATTCTGAACTTCAGATGAATCCTAAATGGACTCCCAAAAACAACAATGACTTCGACATAAAACAGACTCGAGTCCATCAATAAGTGACGAGGTGATCATGAGTCTCTCTCTGTCCCTTTTTTTTGGAGTTGATTCTTATAAACGAATCATTTGAACAATTTTGGTTCTTCATACAAACCGATTATTTACAGAATCAAATCGTTTACAAATCTCCAGTCGCTAATTTCTGAACTTGATGAACTCCTTAAAACAGCATGTGCGTATGACAATCATACATTCACTATACTATAAATATATGCAGGGTGTCATTTATGAGGTAGTGGAGCATCAGTAGGACTCTCCGAGATGAGTCTATTCTTTCGATCGGCACTGTGATTCGTGTGAACGAAACTTTTCTGTGATAAATTTTAAATTCCTTTGATTCGCCACAAAGATTCAGTTGAAGTGAAGTGAATGATTTTTTTTTGATGAATCTTTTATTATTTGGTTTACATGAAATGTTGAGGAACTTCAGCGTAAACAGTCATTCCCTTCTCTCACTTCATTTTGAAGGTAATAAGACAAAATAAATGAAACATCTTTATTTTTATTTCTTTTTTCAAAGATTTTCCGGTGTCAGAAAGCCTAAAGTCACAGCGTTACAAATGACCTTTACAAAGCACTGACACTGGAGACTCCTTCCATGAATGTTACATAAACATCTCCTCACAGAAAACGTCACCATTTCAACTGTAATACATTTTGAATCAGTTTATTATTAGTCTTTAGATTAGCCTTAGACTGCTACTACTATAGAAACGATGACTTATTAAAACTAGGCTGTTAATATAAGCCTGTATATAATGTTAATATAATGCTTACATATAATTGGTTGTAGAATTTGTAATGTTTGGATCTTTGGTTGATGGTCTGAGCATTTTTTTTATTTTTTTTTACAAATTAGAATTTGACCCACAGCGTTTTTCCACAAATTCTCGACCCAAACTGTTCAGTAAAAGCTTCTGGAGGAACAATTAAAAGGATTTTGTCACGGATTATTAGCTGTGTGTGTGCGCTGTCCATGGGAGCAGAGCTGGTGTGAGGAGCTGATTATCCTGGATTTGGTATCATGATGGATGGCTTGAATGTACCAGAAGCAGAGGGGAACACATTGCTGTAATTTAAACAGCCCCTCAGGGTGCTGCCACACAAACCAAGCACTGCAGTGAGTCACGGCCACGTCGACAAGCTGCCTGCTGGGAATGTTGATAACGAGCGTGTTTGCTTGGAGAAAACATTCCACTTTATTTATTTATTTATTTTTGGTCTTTTTCCTTTTGCAGTCTGTGTATATAGGATATTACATTCTTAAACTGCATTGCTGTTGAATTATGGATTCTGATTGGTGACAGTTTCTGTAAGGCGATGGAAGGAGTCTCCAGTGTCAACTTGTCTTGCGGATGATCCACAGCATTAAATTGAGCTATAAATGGTCAAAAAGAACAATGTGTTGTTTATCCAAAAAAAAAAAAAAATAAAAAATATATATATATATATATATATATATATATATATATATATATATATATATATATATATATATATATATATATAAATAATTAGGCAAATCGGTGTGATGTAAGAAAAACGAACCACTTCATGACATGTCCCACCACCCACATTCTGTCGTGTTTTATTTCTTATGTGGTTAATCAGCAAAGATAAATGGGATAAAAGTCTTCACTCTGCGGCGTACACCAGTACCGTATCATGTTAAATGCGTGATTAAAATCCGCCTCCAGTCGTCCCGGCCTCACAAAGACGCAGGATTGTGTCTCATATCAAAGCGTTGCAGCCTGAAGGTGAAGGAATTACATGGAAATAGATTTATACCGTGTTTCTTTCACGTCTTTGAACTTTTTTTTGTTCCTGGCACAAATCTGTACCTGACCGCCGTGCTCGTGAGAGGAATTTTGAGCACGGTTAAATCGTCACACGGCCTCTTTGAAGTCAGACGTTACGTGAACCATGTTGAATCGAGGAAACGTCCACGGAGAACAAACATGCCATGTGTAAACAACGCGTGCGTATTCGTACACGTATGATACGCAGATATCAAAGCGAGGAGAAAACCGTAGTGTTTTTATTCGTGAGTGTTTATGCAAATGACACATTTGCATATCCTAATGTGAAAACAATGTCCAAATGATTTTACAGCCAGCTGCATATTGTTAAGGGGGAGTAAAGTGGGTTAAATTGTAAAAACGTTCCTAAACCCTATGTCAAGAGGAGCGGTGTGGAATTTCAGTCGCACCACAGACACGAAAGGCACATCGTAGCATTATTATTGAGGCGTTGGTTTGAAAGGAAACGATTGAAATGAATCGATGCAGCCACCGTAATATAAAAAAAAAAAAAAATCCTTCTCAATGTTGTTGTCGTCGTCCTTCGTGAATTAATGGTAAATCAAAATCGTTTAGTATCATATCACGTGCAAGCCTGAGGTTTACACCCCTACAAGCGACACATTTCACCCTCAACAGAAAACATGATTAGGAAACAATCTGACAGGAAGTACTACCAAAAGCCCCCAACAGACCATCATAGATGATCCGAGATGTCTGAGGAGCACTGGGTTTGTTCGGAACTACTATAATCAGATCTCCTGAGTAGCAGAGATTTTTTCCGGCTGGTTGTATTCCTGAAATTCCTGATGTGTCAGACATCTGCATGAGTTCTTCCTTAAAAGGTCACGCTCACACCGCACATGCTCCGATTGCTCAGGTGGCGTGCCATCGAGAAGATCGAAGTGTACCGCGGTGTTACTGCACTCGGCGTAGCTTCCGGATCCTGGTTCGTTTCTGGGATAGAAGTCTCTGATGTTGTTCTTATTTAGTGCAAAACCTTCAGTTAAACTGACTCTTTAAATAGTCATGATACCAAACAAACATTCTGTGAATCGCTGCAATTTTCCTGAAGCAACTTCACCATCTTTTGTGAAGCACTGCTAGAGATCGTGCCAGCATGCAAATTAGTTGGTAAGCCAATCCAGAGCGTGCAGGTCGAGCGAGTTAAGAAATATCTATGAATCAACAAGGGGAAGTTGATTTGAAGTGTGCTGAAGTTTGTGATTTCCTGTTCTGCTCATGTTCAACCAAACCTTCTGAATGAGCTCAACTGTTTAAAACTCTAAGCACTTCTGTCTGTTAAAAGGAAGTGGCTGAGACGGATCTAAACCCTGCCATAATCTGATGTGTTCATTCGCAGGAGGTGCTCAGCAACAACTAAATTCACACAGACACAAATGCTGGCATTTTCCACATGCAAAGTTTCGTATATGATCAATTGTCCTGATAACCTAGCTAGAGTTATAGCTACAAGGTAAAATATTATAACATTATGGGGAAAATAATGCGACAAAACAGCCGATGATGAAACGAGACCATGCTGAGTGTCTGTCTGATGTAAGCGGAACGTGACGATAATCGCTCTCTAACCGCTGGTCTACCGTTAGCGGATCTTCATCATATAATCGGACACGGAGAACAATTTACGTTATCCGCTCGTATTATTGGGATTAAGGCATACAGCAGTAATATTAAAAGACAGCCGAAAACTGGTTTAAGAGTGAACGCCTTACACCAGTGAGCGAAAGGAATGTGCTTTTTAGGTGTTTGTTTTCCTCCATCCTGTGAAAACGGACGGCGGTGAGAACACATTAACCTTAAGCGTGACATTTGAACATACGAGAGCACAAACGGTGACCTCGTCCACGCCAATAATCCCATCCTCCTTCATTTGGCTTAAAATTAGGTGTCGTTTCTTTTTTATTTTATTTATTTTTATTTTTTATTTTATTAACCTGCTCCACCTTTGTCGCTCTTGGAATGATGAAACTGTATCCAAAGCTTATTCAAAGATTATTCAAGCTGTGACAATAACGAGGACTATTTGTTTGTTCATCATCTGCGACATTGTTAGTGTTTGGTGTCAGAAGAGAGTTAACACACCGTGTGTGTGTGTGTGTGTGTGTGTGTGTGTCTGTCCCCTCGGCGTCAGATGTCGGAAGGGAATCTGACTTTTTCCACGTTTCTGCCTGGCTCTTGGTTTCGACTTCACGACATTGTGCCATCTCCGTCTGACCTAAACGTGGATGTGCTGTTACTTTTAAGTTTTAGATTTAAGATTAAAAGAAAACAAGTTAAGAGAAAACAAGTGCACACAAGGTGGCACTTAAGGAGCTTGGGAAATCTGTATCCAGATTTAAACCTGAAATGGGCGTGGCTTAAACTGGATTCAGGTATGCACCCTACCACTGTTTGCCTCTGAAAACCCTGGATTAAATATGCAGATGTAGAAAACGTTAGCAGTGTCTGATCTGTAAATTCTGACTCAGGGAGTTCCTCGACCTCAACTACATCACTCCGGTACATAATTGGTCTTACACACTCATGCTTTCCAGCAAGATTGTTTTTAACAAATATCGTCGTTTCTATTCCTAAAACAGGAACAGTAGCCTTAAAACTTAGTAGCCTAATTTCAACCACTGAGACCCTGACCAGGCAGTAACTAATGATGTAAATCAGTCCCTCCAGGATTTTGAATTTGTAGAAATGAACACAAAATCAAGCAATATTTGGAGGAGCTTGATTTACCGCAGATTTGCACACTACGTGACATCATCACGACGAAGCCTGAAGCGGGAACCCTCTTCGATTCACATATGTCGAACGAGAACCGCTAAAAGTTCTCCTTTACCAAAAAACAAAAAAAAATTCCGTAAATTGCATCGCAAATTTTGAAAAGGGGAAAAAAGAAAACCCACAGCAAAATCGAGCGTTTTTGGCTGCGACAATCACAAGAAAAACCTCTCCAAAATCCCGTGTGGCCTGATAAATACAATGCACAGTTTCATATCGGACTGCTCACGTTTCTTCTTGTCTTCTAGTCACCCTGTGAAGCTTTCTTCAATTTAAAAAAAATCTAATAAAAATCTTTTTTTGTATCCATTTATACATGTTATCTGTTCGTTCTTAATAATGTCTCCATATTCCGTTTCATCTCTACTAGACGCAAATCCCGAAACAGCTGTGTGCCTACTCTTTCATTTTTACCTGGAAAGCCCCTACCTAGTGCCCTCGAGTCGTGACTGGGTAATAAGGGAGAGCAGAAGGAAAGGAGGACTGCACCTGTGTTTATTTGTGCAACATTACAGGCCATTCTGCATGATTGGTTGCGTGGGGAGCCTCTTAAATTACACGCTTAACCCTGCTGGTTTCAGGTCTGAGGATCTCCTGCCCATTAATAACACCACACTCCATGTATCATCGTGTTCCTTCAGGACCTGAACAGATATGACTTTATAACTTCTTAATTGAATAACCTGTGTGCGGCCTTTGTTTAGCCGGGTTCTGACGAGCACACCTGCAAGGCTGATATGAGGAGGGAGAGAGAGGGAGAAAGGCAGAGGGGGAGAATTGGAGAACTGACAGTGTGAGATGGTTAGATATATTTCTCTCTCTCTCTGTGTGTCTCTCTCACACACACACACACACACTGTCCTTTGTAGCCCTTCTGTGGAAACTATGATAATGAGCACACTCTGGTTTAGGACACGACTCGCCTACAAATGTCTTTCTGCTATTTAACGGCATGGTGCTTTACTGTTTACTGTAATCTGCAAACAAGCATTAGAGTAAACATGCTAACCGACAAACTGAGTAAATATGCTAAGCCATGAGCTAACAATAACCGTGCACCTGCTAATCCTAAATTAATGAATGTTATACTGAAGAAATGAGCTAGTGTTGTATCAGATAGACTAGCCCATGAACTAGCATTACAACAAACAGGTTAAATACAGATTTAGAATGATGACAAACAGGCTAGGCACAAATTAGCATGAAGATATATGAACTAGCATAAAAAAATTAATAAACAGACTAATCCACAAACTAGCTTTATAATTAGTAGGGTAAGTCAAAGCTGGCAATATACTAAACGGTCTAACCCATGAACTAGCATTATAGTAAACAAGCTAACCCATGAGCTAGCATTATCATAAACAATCTAACCCATGACCTAGCATTATAGTAAACAATCTAACCCACGAGCTAGCATTATAGTAAACAATCTAACCCATGAACTAGCATTAAAAGTCTAAATTTGGAACTAGCATTGTAAACAGGTTCTAAAAAAAAGCCACTGTTATATTTAACTTGCTAAATATGTATAGCTGTATAATAAACAAGCTTTAAACACACACACACACACACAAGCTATTGCCATGTTAAACAGTGTAAATATGCAGCTATAATTATAGTACACAGTCTAATTATAGAACCATCATTACTGTAAACATGTTCATCCACCAACTAGGCAAATATAGTAGACTAGCAATGTAGTAGCCAGGCTAAAAAGAAACCACTATTATAGTCCAAAAGTCAAACTATAATTATAGTTAACAGCTTAAATATATATAACTAGCACTGTACTGAACAGGCTAATCCATGAACTAGCATTGTAGTAAAACAAACTAGCATTGGATTAGGCCAAATACCGAACAAACAGGCTAAAAGTGTGTTAGCGTTATGAAATAGCATTAAGTTAAGTGGGCAATTTTAACTTTGTTAACAGAATTTGAAAATGTCAGCACTGTTAGCATTGAGATTAGCCAGTTAAGTATCTTCTTCTCCATACTAGCTGTAAAGCAGTGATGAACCTGTAAAACAATATCATTTTGTGTACGTTCTCATGTGACACACTGACATTTAATGGCCATTCCTGTGTTTTGAAGTATGTGTCCGTGCCAAGTTTCCCTCCCTGCCAGGGTCCTCTGACTGGAGCTTTTCTCCACCGTTTTCCATCTGTGTGTGTTTGTGTGTTTCCATTCATCAGTAGGGCGCCTGTAGTCTCGGAAAACAGTTCAGCCGGAATAAAGCAGGCCTTGATGGTCGCGTGTGGTTCACACTCCGTTCTCTGTTCCTTGCTCCCTCTGGACCTTCATGTGTAAAGAGCTTCAGCAGCTCTTATTGATTTCAAGCAAAACAAAAACAGTCCGAAGTACAAACCAAGGGCAAAACGCAATGTTGCTTGATGTATGTGTGTGAGAAATTTCAGGAAAGTTTTCCCTCAGTAACACCACTTTTCTGGAATGACTCCTCGACCTCATGCTAGTCAAGCTATTAGCTATCATGTAGGTCATGCAACATACCTACTATAACCACCTCATCTCATAGTTCTCATCTTGTTTTAGTTTATTAAATGCGTCATTTTAGGACTTACAAAGCTAGAAAACAATGTAGCTATTTATATTTCTTAACATTATTTTATAGCACTATTATGAATAGCTAGCTCTAATAGCAGCCTATCTGTCTTTAAAACAACCTCCAATAGCAACTTGTCCATTGCTATTATGTGTTGCGCTTGCTAGTTAGCTTGACTTAATAAAATACTCTTTATCTCAGAGTTATTAGCTAGCTGCCTTTCATTTTTATCTAACAAACTCTAACAGTAGGCCATCCGTTACAGTAGGCTAGCCTGTTAGATACATTGCTAATCCTACTCCCCGAGGAGATATTTGGACACAAGACATTCACGGATTTATTGTGTATTTTTGAGTTTATGTAGCTTTATGTTTTGACAACAACCTTCCCATTAACTACCTGTTCGTGTTAAAGGTGTCGTCTAAAACAAACACTTCTGTCCGCAAAGGTCAACGGATTGTTCAAAGCGCTAGAAAGAGAAGCATTGTGCGTTAGTTAGCATGCAGGATCCGTTGATCCGAGTCTGGGAGCCATTGTTCTGGTTGTACTACTGTGTAATTGTTCAAATGAAATGCGGTGTTAGCGTTAATCCCCCACACACGATTCTCCCACAAGAACCTCCACACCCTTCCACTGCTTATTTCTGGGACCTGTCTCTGGAGACTTTCAGGAGCATGAATAAATAAAGCAGACAACCAGGGTGTTGATTTCCTGAGAGGCCCATCACGGGTGTGGGCGAGCGGTTTATAATTGTATTTTTTCCTCTGGAAAATGATTGGAGGCAGGATAACCACCAGGTTCAAAACATGGCTGAATGGACATGCTTCTGTGTGTTCAGTTCATCCTTAGAACCCAGAGTGTTCAATAGAGGGCCTTTTAAGGAACCCTATTCAGGTTTTTTTTTTTTTTAATTTTCAATACCTCCTTAAGGAACGCTTTTATTTTTCCCCCCCTGAGGTTTTATCAGCACATCTCATAGCTGTGTGTCTATCAACCATGAAAAGAATGTAGGTTTTGAATTGACAACAATTTGCAAAATTTCTGCTTCTGCTTGGGTTCTCTGGAAAATTTACGGTTCTTCATTTCCAAAAAAAAAGGGTTCTGCTGGAAACGCTCTGGAAACGTTGTGCATATAGAACCTCAAAATGTAGAGCTGGCTACCTTCTGTTTTAGTAAAGTTCAGTCTGATTTGCTGTAAATTATTAACATAGGAATTAACATATGAACGTGTTCTAATGCATTATTGTTTCCGTGGTAACGACTCAATCACAGGGACTTGTGTGTGTGGTAGATGTTGCAGATCATCTGAGCCTAATACTAAACAAATAATTAATTATTATCAACAAAGCGAAATGTGTCGTAGATATCATGAACTTTTTTTTTGGTAAGGAGTCTCCAGTGTCAGGATTTTGCACCAATCCGAGGATTATTGTCCTATAACGGCACGCCCAAAAGTGTGTTATTCCATACAATTTGCCTGTAGATCTATGTCCTGTTCCTAGCCGGATATGATGAGCTTGCTGATCTTTGCATGGGCTCATTAGCCCACGTGAGATCACGTTCCCTCACATGAATTACGTCCTCTTGCTGTTTCAACAAGCAGGGCGGAACACATGTTGGTGAAAGATACATGAGCTGAGTAATGTCCGACACTAAGTGGCCATCCGTCACGCTGCCTGCTTCATGCTCTATGTGCTCTCCACATGTGTAGCTTGGTGTCAGGTGACCACACGAGCACTGAATCATTCAGGGTTATGTGAGACTGCCTGGAAATAGAACTGCCGTGACCGTGGACCCTAAACGTCTAGTCCACTTGGCTCCTCGCGAAAGGACATTTCCCGGTCCCTGGTGCACGGTGCGTTCATCACACCTGCGGCAGCGAGCTGCTGGTGAAATATGAGAAAGGCTGAGATAATGATTCGCATCAGCACATGGAGCCCACCCGGATTAGCTCCAGTGAAGGAAAGGTCACACTCCAGGCTGCTGTCACTATATTTGGAGCGATCGTGCTTCATCCTGTGCTGTTGTATTGTTCGTGGTGGAGAACCGGAGGGTCACGCCATGTAAGCCGTGGGAATTCCTGGTCGAGAGAGATATAACAGTGATTGCAGATTGGTTGCTGGGGTTTGACTTTGTATGGTTCATTGTACTTCAGATGTAGGATCTAGTTTTGTGCAAAAGTTTGTAAAGATTTAAACGGCACTCTGCATGCAGCTTCGCAAAGTAAAATCTACATACTGAGAGCTACAATATACATTCCTCCACCCCAACAATGATGAAAGCTACACTTTAGTACTGTTGTCTTTCTTTCTTTTTCTCCAAAATCGTTGCACTTAAAATTAAACTTTTTCCCGAAACGTTATCGAATGAATTTCCTTTGGCATTGTGATTTTCAGTGTCTTTCTTTCCAGTGAAGGCGGTGTGGCCTCAGAGGGTGCCTCAAGAAGTCTGGGAAAGAGACAGACTGAGAAGAATCAATAATGCATGTTTTTGTCACCGTCGAGCCATGGTGCGACACGAACGGCCTCTGGGGTGTGGGGGTGGGGCAGGGGGAGGGGGGGTGGATGAAGAAGGGGGGTGGATGGGGGGGCGGGGGCGCGTAAGCATCCCTGTCAGACATCAGGTGGACATCACATCTCGGTGCCAGAGAGTGTTAAATAAATTCCAGTCCAGAGATCCTATCAAGATCTGTGCTTGGTGGAAGTGTGCTTGGCCGGGCAGAATTATACCTGGCTGGCTGGACCACACTGCCCCGATTAGGAGTAACCCTGATCATTTAACATCCTGGTATTCATAAGCATGATACAAACTCTCTAGTGAAGACTTTTTTGGAGGATGAATCGACAACGTGAAGTTTGCCAGATTATACTCACCATCCAGCAAGAAACCAGGCTTTCAGAAGACACCCTTGAAGCATCCATCATCTATCTGGACTAAGCGATGTAACCTATGATGGGGGCATAATGGTAGGGTTTATACCCAATACCCAATCTCAACTCAACTGTACAGAAGCTTCACACTACAGCACGTATGTCGTCTTTGACATCCTTGAGGAACATCTGGGTTGTAAGTCAGCAGGGTAAAAGCTTGTATGAAGCAATTGATTTCAAGAACAGATTGCCATGTTGAATAGTTAATTCCTGGGTTTTCATTGGCGTAATACATTGGGTGGTTGGGCGTCGTTTATTTTGGACGTACCTCGTCTAATAAAGGCTGGGTATAGCTGTGTCTAGACATGTTTACGAGTGAACGTTATAAATGTCATTTTTTTAAAAGTGGCAATAAAATGTTCATACTGTACTGTAGGACTTGGGGAAAGCATGTAAAGATAATTCGAATCGCACAGTATATTTTAAAAAGTTCTCAAATAGGCGTCTTTGATTAGTTACTGCAATGGAAAGTTATTCTATTTATTAGTGAAATCTTAGAGTTGTTTGACTGAATAAAATGAGTTTCATCCAAACTCCAATAACTCGATAAGAAAAAGACAAGTGGGCCTACAGTATAAATCAACTTGGATCTAATGTGTTCTGTCAGTGGGGGGGATACAAGAATAGAAGTCTCTGTGTACAAAATATTGTTCATAAAATAACTCGGTCAAAGGGCCCCTTGTTTTAGAGACTCCCATGATGATTGACGATTGAGAACCTTTTTGTAACTCCGGTCTCATTTTTATGCCCAACCAGACACCATATTGCTCACACATTCTCCTGTTACAAGGGGTTTAGGCAGAAAGAGCAGCCAATAACACCGCAGTGCACCACAGCAGTAGCGTGGATTAGCGCTCTTATCTCTGAGAGATGTTACCCGAGAGAAGAGGAGGGGGCGGTTTTTGGTTAGAGAACTTTTTTCATGAAAACTACAGACGCCTTGTTTAATGTACATCAGACGGAGGAGTGTGGATACAACAACAGCCAGACCACATCAGACAAACAGGGGCCCAGGGGAGCAGTTTGCCTACAGCAGTTCTTCGCTAACAGGAAAGTGAATCTCAACAGCTAAGCTCCATGTAGCAAAACAGCCGATCTACAGCGTTGTAGTATCAGCTGTCAGGTCTTCAAGAATACCAAGTTCTGTAGAAGCTATACACTTCATAGCATCTATTCCTTAATAATCATCAATATTCTTATAAAGGCCGTCCTGCGATCATGCCTTATTCAGAATCAGCTCTACTAAACATATTTTCAACACACAGTGCAGTTTCTTTATTCTTCTACACATGTACACTGTAATGACTCATAATCCCACTATCGGGTGTCACCCAGAAGAGGACGGGTTCCCTTTCAAGGTTTCTTCCTCATGTTGTCTCAGGGAGTTTTTCTTTACCACTCTCGCCTCTGGTTTGCTCATTTGGGATCTGAGGATCCTTTTTTTCTGGATTCATAGCTGTTTTCCCCAAGAGTTCAGTACATTTTGGTGAAAGCATTTGGTGAAACCCAAGAGCAGTCCAGAGAACCAATCTCTGGTCTAGTTGAAAGTGGTGGTCTGGAGCCTTCAACCGAACCGTGATTTGGTCTGCATCAGATGTGGAAGCTTTCCAATTGTGACTGACGAACCTAGTGCCTAGTGTTTTGCACAAACGTGACGTATGGAATTGCACAATTGATCCCATAGTTCAGAAGGAATTCTTCTACGTGAATGCATACCTGCATTTATGAGCCCCAAGTCGTGAAAATGCCCTAAATCTACATTTGGATTTCTGTAAAGCTGCTTAGTGAAGGTGTAAAGTGAAAAACGCTATACAAATAAATTCTAATTGAATTGAATCTGTCAACTTGTTTGTTTTTTGTTTCTTAATGGTCACACAACAACTGAACCCACAATGACCACAACTGTCTACAGTGAGTAAATTTGCTCTGACTTTCTTGCTCTTGTCGTCTACTCTGTTTGTCATTCCTAAGGCCAGGAATTTGGCATTTTCTTCTCCTGACCCTAAATGACCAGGCCTGTCTCCAACCCTGTCCTGGTGCAATAAAGTTTAGCCACAAGGAATATTTCCTTTTTACATGAATGTTCTTTTTGTGACTATACTTCACTCATTGCGTCCTGGCATTAAGTTTCGAGTATCATTTTGAAATGAACCAGCCTCAGCAGAGACGTTAGGATCCGTGTGCAAAGTTTATTAAATCACAATCCGAGTTAGCAAATTTAAACACGATGTAGGCATCACACATCAAAATCTCAAGGAGAATCTAAAAGAATAGTTGAACAGGTTGTTGCAAAAACGGCTTAGAACTTGCACAAGAGAATGGAAATACTTTGCGTCAAACAATGAAAGGACACACACTTATTTAGGACATAAACCAGGAAGTAGACAGAAAATAATCCAATGACCAGCTCAGCTGGTGGGAGATGGATCACAAGGTCTTATCACATATAATGCAACTGGACATCCTCCAAATACACAGACACCACAGAAAGGGTTAACGTTTGTAACTTACTAACAAGGTTCTGCTTGGAATTGTTTCTGGAATAGGATTTAGTAATAGAAAAAGATCCCTCAAGAGTTCTTTCAAACATTTTCCATAAGAGAACCTAATGGCAAAATACTGCTCATGTCCTGATCCCATCTATATTTTCCCTTCTTTCCTCAATTCACTATTCTTTGAGGTTGATTTTCTTTTATTCTGAAATGGCTGGTATGTAACAACTAAAGAAGAACACTGATGTTGAAATATCTCTCCTCTTGTTTTAAGAATAAAAGCCAACTTATTTTGTGGTGTGGCCTTCACTCATGACTAACTCTGAACAATTTTTGATGCATAGTTTTCAAAAAAACCAAAAAGCCCCAGCTGTAATAGCTGTGCTTTTACACTGTGGTGTGTTCAAGGCTTTAACTGCCTGTTGTCTCATATAACCTTGAGGTAAATGGTAGCGACCTTCAGCGCTGTTGGTGGGTTTTGTAATCTAATATTATCCTTGCTCAGTATTTAAGTAGAATGGGAGGAGAGGACGTACGTTAGCATCCCCTGTGGTCCATTTGGTCGTTTTCCAAATGTTACAGTAAAACAATGCTTTCATTTGCATCCTGTGTTTCTTTCAGCAATGCAAGAATGTCAGTTAAGCACGTTCTATTTTAACTCATTCCCAGCTAGCTCCCGCTGGTCTTTCCTGCAATGACAAGCATTTACATAGTTTCCTGTCCCACATGAAGACTGTCCTGCATCTTGGTGCAGCTCGGCAATTCTTGGACGAAACTATACACTTGAATTTGTTGCTTTCAGCAGTCTTTGTTTCAACTCGCCTGAATTAACTAACCAGCTAATTATTAGTTTTTTTTTTTTTAATTATCTGTATGAAATGTGTTGGAGCAAAACAAAATAATAAAAATTCAGTGTGTGTGGTTAGCAGGCCTAATACCATGAATATCTGTCTGTCTGTCTATCTATCTATCTATCTATCTATCTATCTATCTATCTATCTATCTAATCATTTCACAGAGTTAAATTTACAGGATAAAAGTCAGGTTAAAATAGGAATCATTGTGTATTTTCTGAATAGAGAATATTCCAGAATAATCAAATCAAAGAAGTGCCAGCCAAACAAACATTCATGGGCAGAATGCAGCACACAATTAGTATGCCTTCATATATCAGGGTTGTAACACACACATGGACACTGCTCCAAATATATTTTTTTAAATGCCCTGTGAACATTCACAGCGAGGTTTGTATCTTTCCAGAATACATTATCTGTTCAATCTGAATTAAATGTATTTGTATTCAGTTACATCCTTATTATAGATTTGTACATGCCATTGCACACACCATAATCTCTATTCTATAGAAGTTATTAAAAAACTCAAATGGTGTTAGTAAACACTGAACTTATAAATGGGGACCTTTATTCAGTTACACTGCCAACAATTGTAAATTTGTTTTTTGTCAAAAAATGATATTTTCCGGTAAGATTTTCCTCAATTAATTAACGGTGGGATTTCTCACACATTTCCAATGTCGGGGTGCCAATACTTCTGAGCTCACCTTAGGGCTCAGTGAAATTGACAGTATCTTTGGAAACAGCTATCTTCCCCATTCAATGATAGTCCGGTCATTGGTCCTATCGAAGACCTGCAGCTGTAGTTCGCATAAATTTGGTTGAAACCTCTTAGCATTTGGACGCTGCATGGAAGATTCCTACTAAGGAGATACAGTAGAATCTTTGTAGGTATATTTATTATTACTATTATTATTATTATTATTGTTATTCATTCATTCATTCATTTATTTATTTATTTATTCCAAGAATCAGACTTCATAGACATCTGTAATACTTTGGCAAGGTCACGTGGCAGCCAGAAAATATATTAGCTCCTGAATCTTTAATGAGAGCAGAGTGTTTTTACTGCGTAAGGACAGTAAATGTTAGTCTTTGTGAAGCCGTCTCTTTTCAGAGTGCTTGCATTCCTCCTGTATCAGTGCGAGCAGGAAACAAAGTGGGGTTGTTTGTCTCGAAGCACCAGTGCATTCCTCTAATTCCTCCTCCCAGCTTTTTGGATGGGAATCAGCTGGTTGCTGGGGTGGATTGAACTTTTCCCTGCTTTCCTCGTTGCCCACAGATGAAGACAGGAAGGAGGAGCGATAGGGACTAAACAAAAGAAAGGCAATGTATCAGACAGTATCAGTCCATTTTCTCTGTAAATAAAGTGGGTGTGCATGAGTTTGTTCAGGGCTTTATTAGAGCCTTATTAAACATTGTTTGTGGCACTGGGTCCCAACCCTGCAAGGTTGCTTTACTTTCTGAAGGAGAACAGAAATCTCTATGTGCTAGTTGTCTGGATGATAGCTTGTGCAATGTGAAACGTTGTGCAATTTTTATGCAATGAGGACAGTCCCCTGGATGTTAAGTTGACTTTTCTCCAAAGCATGGGTTCCCAACCCTGGTCCCAGAGTACCCCCTACACATTTGACCATCAACTTCATGATCAGGGACAACCCTAAAATTAGTAAGACAGGGGATACTCCAGGACCAAGGTTGGAAACATTTGTTCCAAAAGTAGAAGAAAGCTGGCTTACACCATAATTTTGTCAATAAGGTCAGTCGCATGTACACCCACCTTCAAGAGCAGTTTAAATTTAATTTAAAACGTATGTCAGAGAAGTTCTCAAGTCGATCACGGTCCCCGGTTTATTTAAATAGTCATCCGAGAACCAAAGGTTCTATCTCTATTCACCACAATCTGCAGCTGTAGCATAGACCTGTTCTTAATTCAGTTGTCTGCTTGATGGCTCCTTTCCAAAGTGATGCCAAAATATGACAGCTTATATCTTAATTTACCCAACAAGGACAATCCCATATACACCCACACTCGAGGGCTGTGGAACTTCAAATGCATGCCGATTCTCTATTCGTTCCCTGCCCCCACTTTATTTAAATGGTTGTCCAAGACCCAATATCTCCATCTCCATTATCCACAATCTGCAGCTAAAGCATAGATTTTCTCTTAATGCAGCTGTCTGACCCAAACTGATACCAAAGAAATATGGCTTATACAGTGATATACCCACTGAGGACAGGCCCATGTACACACTCCAGGGCTGTGGAACTTCAAACAAATTCTCAAGTTGCTCATTGTCCTCACTTCATTTAAACCTGAGAAGTCTCAACCTCTGTTAACCGCAATCTGTGCTTTGTTCCATTTTTAACACAGTAAAAATTTCAAAAACCCGAACCCCGCCTCGCTCCATTGTGAACCTGCAGCGTAGTCAAAGCGACTCTGTTGCCAAAACTGTCAGGATTTCATTACCTCTTTTCTCCAGAAGCTCTCATGATGAAAGAAGAACCTTGACCTGAGGAGGAGGAGGGGGACGATGTTCACGGAGGCTTGGAGGAGTTGCATTATTTCAACTTTGATGCTTTCATTATCTTTCAGCCATTTTGCATTGTTTGTGTGGCAGCAACCCTGAGATGAAGGGCAAGAAGTTGTAGCGTGACTGAGACGCTCTGAAACC
Source organism: Ameiurus melas (assembly GCA_012411365.1). Classification (NCBI taxonomy): domain Eukaryota; kingdom Metazoa; phylum Chordata; class Actinopteri; order Siluriformes; family Ictaluridae; genus Ameiurus; species Ameiurus melas. The sequence continues at coordinate 27,530,854 of CM022756.1, forward strand.
CTGCGAATCAAAGCTTTTAACTGCTACGACGTAACCGGAGCTGCATGTCGACTCTCCATTGTCTCTCAATTGCGCTATTATATGACTTTTTTTTAAGCCAGCAATGCCTAAAAGAAGAGCTGTACCATCTTTTTTTTTGGGAACTGCATGCTTGAGAACTGCAACTAATTTCCTGGAAAGTTGTAGTATTTTGCATTTAAACAAAATCATGTAAAGTAGAAATTTTACAGTACGTTTTTCCCACCAAATAAGCATAGTTTGTCTTTTGACCAAATTTTAGAGTAGTTTCATGAATAAAATGTGGATTTGTCCTGTATTATTGAGGCGACGTACATCTTGATGATCCTATTCGTGCAGTTAAAGCGTGGCTTCCATACCTTGAGGGTTTCATACTCCCAGCCTTTGTGAAACCATAGTTTACGCAATAGTCAAAGTTTTTTCTCCTGCTAACCTCAAATTTACACCAATATTACATAATGTTGTTGCCTGTCCTTTTTTTTTCTTCCCCCATAAACATATTCCATATGGGTGTGACTTGTTTGGGCTTATTTCGCTTTTCACTTATCACCCTGGCTAGACATTTGGCCTTGCATGACGTTCCTCTGTAATGAAATCCCACGTGTCTGGTATTCACTGGCTTCACCATGGAAAAGTTAGCTCATCTCCAGACACAGAGGCGTACCCCACACACTCTCTTCTCTCCCTTATTACAGACTTCTTCAGTGCTGGCTTCATAGGTATGGATCATTTCTTCCAGCCAGCCATCACAAGACTAGGGATGTATTTATGCCATTTTTTTCCCAGAACAACTGCATTTTTTTTTGGTACTCATCAATACTGATAACGAACTGAATAACCAGCTTACCTGTTGGTGTACTCCTAGCACTGAAACTCCTTGTGCCATGTTTCAGATGTTTAAGCATATTTAAGATGCTGCTTAAACACTATCTTTAACAGAGAGTTTGAGGTCAGCTGACCTGAGTCCTGAATATTGCAGCAAAGCGTAGAGCTTTTAGAGTGATCAGTGCTCGCCAAACTGAAGTGCTCTCTTTCTCGCATGCGAGAGATTCTTCATAAATGCTCAAAAGATGTTTTGATCAGGTTACTTCTGTTGTCGGAAGATTCTGTACTTCAGTGGTCACCAATGCTCTTCCTTGAGATCTTCCGGTCCTTCAAAATCTAATGCACCTGATCAAGAACTTCCTAACTGAACGATTAAATGCTCAAGTGGGCACGATTTATGGTTGGAGATAAAGTCTTCAGGACGGTAGATCTCCAGGAACAGGGTGGTGACCACTGCTGTACTTTGTCCTCAAGCACAGTTTGCTTTGATTTACCATTTGATTGTCATCTGGTCATTAGCAGGCTTACGTCATGTACTGTCACGTGGCATGGAATGCTGGTATCAACAAGACTCCAATGGCGGAAATCCCACACAAAAATGACACTTTCGTCCTTGCAACCAATCAGATGTGAAGGTCATATCTGTTCGACACAGAGTCGCACTTCCTCTCCTAATACGGAAAACGCATTAATCTTCCCGAAGACACAAGCCGTGGAGGAATGTTCTGGTTTCCACAGCCTGTGTGGCTGTATTTTATCATGTCTCCAAGCCAAATGGCGTGAGGGTGTAGGGTGTATTCTCACGCTCTCTAGGGAACTCTGGGTTCTCCTGCAGGAATGATATTTGAAAGATACCTGCCTACGTGGTTTCATGTGGAGACTTCCTTTAACACGAGAACGCATTGGGTGACTTCTGAAAAGGGCATCTGGAGCATTCAGGGGGCAATTTATCTCTGTGTGTGTGATGATGGTGGTGGTGGTGATGATGATGATGATTCAGCAACCCTTTTTGTTCATCCCTGTGCGCGTCATCCTGGCCTTTTCACTTCGCAGATACAATAAGTCTTTATTAGATTCTCTGACTGAGCTGGTCTGGTTTATTTACAGCACAGAGTTTCAACCACACACACACACACACACGGTTGCATTGAGGAAGAAACCAATACATCCTGTTCTTTTTCATGCATTCATACAGGATTAAAAGCTTTTCTGACCTGTAAGCACTTCTGTTCTTTTCGTGTGAGCCATTATGGCTGGATTTGGGACTTAGAGATGTGTAAATCTTTCAATATTTTATATAGAACATAGTCATATAACTGACTTTATATATTAGGGCCAGAGAAGACAGGAGAATATATTGTTATTGCGATTATATTAACGCAGGAGTCAGCCCTTCTCTATCTACACTGTTGCTCGGCCAACCGAATCTGAACTTTTTTCGTTCTGCGAAGATGAAGACATAATGAAGACCTTTTAAAAAAAAAAAATTTTATATCTCCATTTTTGGCATCCGATTACTTCCTGTTATCTTTCTCTTTTGTGGGTTATACATTTAGATGCATCAAAATAACCTGCGTACAGTTCACACCGCCAAGGTTTCCAGATTGTTCTTGAGTGGAAGCATCCAGGACGGGGTTTTTTCCTATAGCATCTAGACCCCTTTTGGGGATAGAAAATACGGACTGAAGATAGCAAATGATCAGAATAGCACTTGATCCAGCGTATCATTACATATGCGACGTGTATAATATTGCAGCCCAACCTTCTTAGAACCTTGATATAATAATATTCTGTTAGCATGGTCTAGTGCTTTAAGTATCGTGGACTTAATTCCCCCCAAACGGTGATGTCAAATGACTCAGCCTCTGGTACATGTACAGAACGCTTATCATCTTTTTATTTATCTTTTAACTTGGACACGTCCATAAACAAGCTCGTGGACGCTCATGCCTCTGGTCTCGTGGCTGCTGCCTATATTGTCTAGGATCCTGCTTACACCGCTGTATGTGACAATCAGACGCACTGTGTAATTTAGTACCCGTTTCAAGGCTCTAAGCGCTTGATGTTATGTCTGATGCAACCGTTTGTGTATAAACCGTTTTACGTTGTTTGCGCTGGAGCAGTTCCCACCTTTTCAAAGTGCTAATTACACCACTGGCTTGTGTTGCTTCTTCACACCCTGCAGTTTAGCTCCTAAACCCCATGTGTGCTAGTCCCATTGGGTCAGGCGCAAGTGTAGTGCCTTCAGGCGGCGACCAACGAAACGCAACGCTGTGTCCCCTTACACAATTCTCTATACAGAATACAGAAAGCATTACGGGAAATAAACGGTCCGTATTTTCAAACGTTTTCAGTGTTCTTCTCATTCACAGAGTGATTACCATCCTGAAGGAAATATAACTGTGTACCACAGCAAAACAGACCCACAACTTAAAGTTCAAAGCCCTCGGCTGAGAATAATGATTCGAGTGAGAAAAATGTTGCGAGTGATTTTAATAATGTATATCTATATCCTTCACGTTGATTTGTTTTACTTGATTTGCTCCAAATGTTTAAATCGATTGGCATAACTGCGTGATAATGTAAGTGTGCGGTTTGCAAAATTCTAGCTTTTCTAGCCCCAGTACAAAGCAGAAGAAAAGACCTTCAGGTTCTGATCAACTGCGATTGGGTTGAAGGGGAAATTTGCATAAACATAACTTTCGACTGAACTCATGAAACAACATAATGCTGAACTCCAGTGACGCTGACGAATAAAAAAAAAACTATACCAGTAGGGGCAGTGAAGTGATTAAGGCATTCGATTCATAGCCATTATTTCGGCTAGGTGATCAATGAATTCCAGAATTAAGTCAATGGAAAATAAAAGAGAGAAGAAATGAAGAAGAAAAAATCACTGTGGATTACTGAGTAGCTCTCACTTGTGTAGCTACCTAGCTAACCCTTGATTTTATTTTATTTTATTTTTTTCTTTGCAGACAACATCATGGCTGTGTGTGTGTGTGTGTGTGTGTGTGTGTGTGTGTGTGTGTGATAAAGCTTTTCATTACTTTTGAAACCTTGAACACTCATAACATGTCACAGGCAGATCAAACGTGGCAAAAGTGCCATCCTGTACAGGAGCAGCACCTTCCCCGAAACCGCCGACTCATGAGAAAGGCAAAGCAACAATGCAGCGGTAACCATGGTGCCACTAGACGCCCAGTGAAAGAATCCCACATTTGTTTTCATTAGGCGCCCTTGTGAAGGTGCACACTTTGCACTAAGTTGAAACAAGTGCTGTGTAGGAGACATGATAGACAAACGCTGACCTTATAAACACTCCTGATGAGAAGCGTCTTCCACGCTAGCAGGAAGATAACATCTATCAGGTTTATATAAATATCAATCTTTCACAGAAAAAGGATTTAAATTAATGTAGAGTTCACCTACAACTGTTGTGCTTCGACTCTCGCACACACTAGCATTCATTTAATCAGATAGAGGACTGGAATAACACCAAGGCAAATTAAACATTGCAACAGAATACTGTTAGTGTTGCGGATTTCAATTCGTTCATTCAGCTATAGCTAGCTAACCTAATTACCCAGACAACTAGCTGACTACATTTCCATGTAAACAAATGAAAGGTAATAGTACACCTTTATATCGCATATATGCTGTATCGTTACAAGTTCGGCTTAGATTAACAGCAGCACTGTTAAAACAATCTTGAAGTGTTTGAAACATCTCCAGATCACCAAGGATGCACTTTCTTACTGTGCTTAAGTACTGTTATGGAAGATGTGTACTTTACTCATGTATTATTGCAACCGAATACTTAAAATTACCTAAAAACGTGCTACAAGTCCAAAAACACTTGATTTTTTTTCTTTTCTTAGTAACACGCCGTTTGTACAGGACGAAATATCCGACTTCACCATAAATTCACCATTTAATTGAAAGAATTGTGTAATTTAGCAACTAAAATTAGCTAGCTAGCTTTTGCAAATTAGATTGTTAAATTAGCTAGCTAGTTTTGTAAATTAGCATTGTGCCTTAGAATTCCTTTGGTGAAAAAGGGTTAAAAAGGGTGATTAAACGTCATTATGACTGACTGACTAACTGCTTAGCGAACTAGCTAGCCATTTAGGATCCGGTATTTCGTCATTACTTTTTACTTATTTAATGTAGATACTTTTAGACTGTCACCGAGTACGTTTTGGGCCACCATACATCTACATATAATTGAGACACATTGTGACACAGTTTTTAAAAAGTAATGTATCTCAACGTATGTCTGTTGTAAGATGAAACATGATTGGCTCATACTCCCCCCCCCTGTGAAACATGACTGGTCCTTTCATGTTTCCGTGGTGCAGTGAGCATGAGTTTGGTTACTGAGCGTGCTCGAACGCCTAGAGGGGTGGAGCGATACCAAAGATGGCCGTCTTCATAACGTTTTGCTCTTGTTTATTGATTACTTGTAGATGATCACCTGACTATGTGGAGGTGATTTGAGGCTGACATTTACACAAAATATTTGTGGCGAGATAGACATACATTACCTGTTAACTACGTTACCTGCTAGCTACGTTATCCGTGTAACTCCAGTGCAGGCATGAAACGTTACTGCTAAACCACCAATGATGAGCTAATCCGAATTGAAAATACCTTTTAAAAAGCTTTCAATTCCTACTGTGTTTCCAATCTCTTCCAGGATGGATTGTACAGCGGAGTATCCACTCGTGGCTAGTCATAATGTCGAAATTGTTGTTATGGGATAAAATCTCCAGCTTAAATGTTCAAAGAGCAATCTCTGTCTCATTCATCTTCGCTGGCCGCTTTCATCTCGCCTGCTCACGCGTCTTTAAATCAGGGCTGATCTGCTCAAACATGGACGCAGCTTGACTGAACTGATATGCCATCAAATGAAAGCGTCTGAAACAAAGTCCAGCTTAACGTGACATTGGGTAAAAGTCTTTCCACGTGTACACGGATATATATATTTTTTTAAATGTGGTTTATAAAAAAGATAGTTTCAGTTCTGTAATCTGATTAAACCAAGTCAAGACGACATTGCAGGTTCATGCCATTTTCTAAAACATACATTTAAAAAACGACCTTTGGGAGGCTAATGGGTTTAATACTACTTTGTGTTCACCTGTTCACTATAATGCATAGAAGTTTGTGGTTTATTTGAGAAATATTCCTCTATGTGTGGACTGGAACACAACGAGAAGCGTGTTAGAGATCTCCTCTAGGAATCACGGCACCTTGCGGTGTTGCAAAAGCAGCATCGTCTTGTGACTAGCAATACTGTGGAACCGTATTTATCCAACAACACGAGAGACATGTAATGGAAAACAGGCATGCTTCAGTTCATCCCACCAGTGGAGAGAGGTCACATGTGTGTGTGTGTGTGTGTGAGGGGGTGAAATGATGAAACCGAGCATGATGTTCTCCTTCCGCCGTCCCATGACGCTCAGCCGATTCCCTTTTCCACCAGTTCGGTCTCTTATGACTCGTCTCTCTTGCCTACTGCTGAGAAAACATGGAGAAGAAGAAGTGATGAGGCATGCTATGAAAAGCTGCAAAACATTTGCATAGCTCCTCCCCTTTAACCCCAAATATAGTTGATCAGTTAAGGATGTGTTTGGTGTGTGACATTTGCTTCTTCAATGAGGCTACAACATCATAGACTTCCACTTGTTCAGTATGTTGAGGTACATCCTTTAGAAACACTAGATCTGTGAGCTACATCTTGGTCTTTTAAAAATGTGCATTAGCATGTTTATTGTAATTACGAACTTGTTGGTTAGCCTGTTTGATGCTGCAGATCCAGCATAGCTCAGAGGATGCAGTAGCCTTACTATAAATGCTAGGTGTGTTGGCATATTTACTTGGCTTACTAGCCCTACAACAGTTTATGTATTTGACGATGTGCTTAGTTCCATTAAACTCTAGAACCGACACTCACAATGGTATTATGTTTAAGCTTTTGCATCTGGCTCTGTTGTATGACAGCGACCATGTGTTAGCATCGGCCAAGTCAAACACATCATCCACGCTAGTGTTTTTACACCATGTAGAGCAGGAAAATATTTACCCATGTCAGGTCTTGAACACTTCCTCCCATTCTTACTGTGGGACTTTCCTTGCCATTACAGCCATATTTTCAATAGTTGGGCATGAGGAGTGTTTTTGGTTGCTTTGAGTAAAATACAGATTAAGAAAGTTGCCACCGTGAGAGCCAGAGAACTAGCAATATATTCACACAAAGGTAACTAGCATACTTCTGATTAATAGTGAAATGTCTGGGATGGGAATATGATTTAGGAAACAGGTTCCTAGAGCAATGTACAGTATGAACTGTAATGGAGATATAGATTAGAATGACAGACAGCAGTGTTTGCATCTTAGCAACTTTGTTGCTAGATTTGGTGACTTTTTTTTAGAAAGACTTAATGACATTAGTCCCTAATGACAAACAGCCAATCATCGATCACCATTATTCCTGACAACCAATCAATGATCACCAGTGTTCCCAACAACCAATCACTGATCACCATTGTTCCCAATAATCAATCAATGATCAACCTTATTCCCAAAAATCAATCATTTGTCACCATTGTTCCCAACGACCAATCACTGATCACCATTGTTCCTAACGACCAATCACTGATAACCATTGTTCCTAACGACCAATCACTGATAAGCATTGTTTAAATGTGTTAATATGGCTTAATTCAATTAGGTCGTGTGTTTATGGAAAAGACTGAGACATTAAACATGTCTTGGTTGATTGACTACGTTTGATTTTGTGCCACATTTGTTACTTTATATGGTTTGAATGTGTACTCTGTCCACAAATGAAAATAGAATCAGAACTTGGCCGAGCTTTACTGTACACGTTTCAGTAAATAGAGGCCATTGTGTACTACTTGAGCGCTGACGTTCACCGGTATGACTCGCGGCAGTGAAGCGGAGAGATTATGTAAGTCGTGAGGTAATCGTGTCGTAATCGTCTTCCCAAACAAATCGCGGAGAGGAACTGTCCCCCGTTCTCTCCACCAACCCGCCCCTCCCCATTTCATCCACATGACTTCAGCTGTAGCTATTAGACATCCTGCTAAGAACAAAGCCTCCCGTTTTGAGATGAGAGCAGCTGTGTGTTACCGGACATCCTCTTTTTCTCTGTGCACTTTAAAGAACTTTCCATTTCCCAATTAGAGCCAATAAGGCGGAGTTACACGACTCTCTGGGTAAAACTGGGCTGCGATTGTGTATGGAGTGTGTGTGTGTGTGTTTGAAGAGAAATCATCTGTTTTTAATCAGGCACGTTTGGTCTCCTGCGTGTGTTGGCATGCAGATGGATCTTCAATCTTTCGACCCCCCAGATCGCCTGGCACACACGAGTACACTCAGAGGAGTGTGTGTGTGTGTGTGTCTTCTTAAAGCTCAAATCATGGTGTGACTCACATTCCCACCACCAGGAGGACGAAGAGCTGCAAAACGTTGGTGGGAATCCACCCTGAGTTGGATAACATGGACAGACTAACCTGCAGCTCTCTGTTGCACTTATATATTTAAACTAAAGTCTTTCAACTGGAGTGTCTGATTGGTCTGGATGGAACCCTGACATCACACCCGTCTCCAATATATTAGTTTGATATTGATCATGTTTTTAGGGTCCGACCCTGTCGCCAAAGCCAGGGGTTTTGTCATTTAGAATTTTTTTTAAGAATAACATTATTGACGTTATTACGCTTATAAACACACACATACATAAATGTCCGCTGGAATCTAATGCCAGTTTTAATAGAAATGGGTTTCTAAAGGGGAAAGGTTTACAGATTGTACACAGTTAAACCTCTGTAAAAAGGTTGAGAACCCCTAGAGTACCCGGACAACATGCTTGTTCTAGATTTTCCCCCAAACTACAAACAATATATTAGAAACACTTCGTATTGGGAATTGGCCTACTGCTTTCCATTTTCCTTATCAGTATATTGTAACGGTTAATGGAAACCATTAGGTCAATTCCTGTGAGGAAATGTTTTTGCTTTAGTATGGAAGGACTTGTTTCTTACGGAAGACTTTTTTTTTCTTTGTGATGCATGCACGAAGTCCTTGCAACTTGGCCTGCTGGACCTTGTGGTCTTCGTGTTAGAGAAAAGTTGTCTCACATCCTGATTGGCGGAGACAGACCCAGTAAATACCAACAAACAAAAAACAAACTATTTGTGGACTGATTTGCATGAGTCAGTGTTTCGGATATCCACAAATAAACGATTAGTTAATTTTATCAGTGTATTTGTAACTGAAGTAAGAAATATATGTGTTAAGCTCAACAATATTGATTTCTGGTCCTATCTTGAATCTGCATTTTTTTTTTTTTTTTTCGTAAATTCACGTGCGACACCTTGTGGTGATAAACGTTCACATCCGGCAGCTGGAAGTGCATTCATTGTGCAAAATAATAAATCTGTATAGGATATTATGATAATAAAAACTACTACGCACTCAACCGTTATATTTAACGGTGGTCCCGATAGTCATAAAGTTGCATTAACAAAAAAGAAAATCTAAAAGAAGCTCTGAGTGGCCATTAAAAAAAAAAAATCTTGTCTTAAAAATATTTTCTAAAATGTTACAGAACCTTTAGGGTTCAAATGCTCAAATAAACAAAATCATAGTTAAATTCTCTTTGGCGAAATTTAATTGTGAAAATTGTTTCGAATAGTCACATCATATTCATTGTGTCATAAAATATAAGAGCCAATCAGATTCCGGTATGCAAATAAAGGATGTGAAAATTTGCATATTTGTAGAATTTTGAATATTTTGACAAGGATAAAACTGAATGCTTTTTTCCCCCAGGTTTTTTTTGACGATTAATTTGCATATTCATAGAATTTGTATTTCTTGGCGAATAATATATTCTAGAGCTCTTTTCTGTTGTCTTGTAGCATTTTTGTGGCATTGCAAAAAATATTTTAAAAAATATCGAATAATAAAAAAATAATAAATTTTTCTTTTCAGGGTTTCACCCTTAACTTCTGATTTTTTTTTCTCCTGTTCTTATTTTCCCAGGATGCCTTTGTGGAGCTGTACACGAGGAAAAAGGACTCGGTGTTCAGCAGCTCCTGGCCATCCTTAACAACGTCCGTCTTCAGTTTGGCGGCACTGGGGGCAGTCGGTCTCACCATTGGGGCTTATCTGACTCAGAAATGAAGAACTCCAACCATCCTCTCCTCTTTCTCCTCCTTTCCTTCCTCGTTCCCTCAGCGTCTTGGAGATGCTCACATCCTAGATGTTTCTTCAAAACCTCTCATATTCCTGTCATATTCATATCATATTATAAGTCCTTCTTCACTTTTCCTCAAAAGAACATGATTCGGATGCTAAGACAAAAGCTAAGTAACGATGTGTTCCAATACAAAACCCCCCCAAAAAACGAGGTGAATCAGAAGAACAGAAACGTTCACTCGCCCTGAGGAATACCGGCCAAGTCGACGATTATTCTTCCATTTTGCGACCTTCGTTAAAGCGCGATTTTATCGGCATTGACATATAGTTAATCCGCGTTAACGATGAGTTCTGTATTTTCCAGACAATACGACTGTTCATTAATTTTATAAGCAGCTTTTTGTCTGCTCAATCACTGCTGCTGCTTCAATAATGCTAGCTGATGTTATGTTAGCGCCAACCTAACAGTTAGTGTACCTAACCATAACCTTCCTTAAATTGCTGGAGTTAAAAACACACTAACAAACACAAAGTGAACACAAAAGAACACTGTTGCTAGGCAACCGGGGGAAATACAGTCACCAAAGACTCCTCTCTGGTATTTGACAGTAAATGAGGATGAAATTAGCTAGCTAGCGGTTACGTAGCGATGGAGGAAACGGCACAGAAGTATCCGGAATGTCGACTTTTCTCCCAGATGTGTTGGCGAAATCGTGAAGAAAAGACTCTGTATGGCGAAAACGACTGTACGTAGCGTTTAGCATTCTTTAGTTGGTTATAGAGAAAAGCCAGCGCTGCCTCACAACTCGAGCGCGTGTGGAAGTGTCTCGGGGACAGTCCGGAATATTTTACGGTACTCCTGTAGAGAAAAATCCAAAGAAGTTCGAAGGTGAAGCAAAAAGTCTCTTGGTCTCGACAGTGAGCGTTTGAGTGCTACGAGGACGGCTGAGAAAATGAATGGAAAACATGGTGAGGACGGAATGCTGCGACATCATAAAATTAACGTCACTGGGACATTAAATCTTTATGATGGTTTTTAAATTTTTTTAAGTATGGAACATTTTTTGTCTTGCTTTTGGAAAAGAACGATTTTGAAAACGGCAAGAGCCGAACATTTGGAGCCAAACTCCTGCTGTAAAGAATCTGAATATGTTCGATCTTTAGCTTTACTAAGTCTGCAATGCTTGATCGGATCAAGACATCACTAACACGGCAAATGTGTATTTTTAATGTCAAAGGTTGGAAGTGAAAATGGACTTCACATTTTAGCTGCTCTTAGGAAGCGTACATCTTACGCCAACTTCCAATATGGTCGCCGCGTCCAGATAAATGTCTTTCTGAGGGACTTCAGCACATTATTTCTATCTGTTGTGTCTGTTTGTACAACGAAATGGTTCTGGTTAAATGTGTAAGGCAAGTGTGTACAAGTCTGACTAAGTGACTGAGAATGAAGGATGAGAAAGAAGCGCTGGTTTAGTTGATGGGGTGAAGAATCAGTCTGGGGGGAACCACACATTTTCTTTTCACTTACTCTAAATGTAGTCAATCAACATGAATTAGATATTAGGTGTTAGCTAATTTTGCCTCGCTAATCAAGTGAATGTTGGATATTTAAAGGAGGAATGAATGAGGTGTGCAAGAGCAAAACGTTTGTTAGCTAATGAAGATGTTTGGAATGTTTGAGAGCGAAAATGTACGTAGGAAAGAGACGATGAATCTGAAATCTGATCGTTTATGAAGATGCTAAAGTGTGTGTGTTAACTGAGATTAGAGGTCAGAGGCCACAGGAAGCTGGAAACGACGTTCAAGATGGCCGACACACCGCAGGACTGACATACATGAGAACCAGGACGCGTTATTATTAAAATTAGCTGTTGTTGTATACTACGCCCATACTCCCCAAGACAGTTACTACACCGTCGTTAACATCTCCCCTTAAAGAAATTCCTGTCACCTGACCCAATGGATCGATTCAGTTGACTCAGCAAAAAAAAATGAGAGCTGACATTGTGTATTAATGGAAACCATAACAGAAACTTTATTCAGCTAGCTAGTTAATGAGCTAGTTATCCAGCTAGTTATCATAAACAATCAGAAGTTCTTAGCTAAGTTCTGTGCTGTCTGTCGAAACAAGGTGGGTGGGACAGGAAACAGGAAGCAGTAGTAACGAGTAAATCATTTTTTTAAAGCTGAATATAAAGTATCTGAATATGAATTTTGTACATATTTGAATTCTATAAACATCACAGGAAAGACATTTTTTGCCAATGTTTTTTAAAAACGTACAATTGAAAAATTCAGGTTAGAGGTTTGTGATTAAAAAAAGAATAAATCTGGGATGCGCAGAGGGAAAAATAGATGTTGAACTACCTGAAATTTAATTTCTAATAGTTCGAATAGCACGTATACACTAATACGTATAGCTAGCTGCCAGTCGTTAGTTAGCTAGCAGCCAAAATGAGCCGTTTAATAGGGATTTAGTTTGTTTCAGTTAAACTTTTAGTGTCTACTTTTCCCTGGGAATCCTGAACGCTTCATGTTTGGTCTAAAGTCAAATAATTCTGAGATTACGTATCCTGTCATTTTAAATTGGATGTTGCGTTAAAGGCGAATTACAGAGAGTGAGTTCAAAACGAAGAAGTCACTAGCGAAGGTGTGACTCGGAAAGAGTAGTATTTCTAGTGCACCAAAAAAATTTACAAAAACTAAACTAGTTTGGGAAAGAACGCTGGATTGTTAAGTACCTGTAATGAGTGTGTGTGTTTTCCTCCGTTTATGCTACTATAATTATTACCCTCGCTAACAGATTTCCTCCTTTCATTTTCATTATTTATTTATTCGGTACCTTAACAACTAAACAGTTTTTAAAATCCCTATATTTTATTTTATTTGAAATTTCATGTCTAGGTTGTTTTTTTTAATAAATCTATTACAGCTAATATATAAAGACTTTATTATTAGGATCTTAATTTGCTTCCTAAAATGCTGCTTACGATAATTATGAATAGTTATATATATATATATATATATATATATATATATATATATATATATATATATATATATATATATATATATATATATATATTCAGAAAAAAATATTTATTGAACATTAACATGTCTTCACCCGTCACTGTAGCAATAATGTGATACGCTGTCAGGCGTAAACATATTCAACGTGTCATTTTGTCTAGAATAGTTTTTATCAGCTGAAAGCATATGGAATGAAATCCGGTTTTTTGTCTGCTGACGGAAATAAAAAGACTTTTTTTCTTTTAAACCTCCGTGTCTGATTATGTTTTTAAAGTGAACAATAATCATAAACATTCATGCTTCATTTTCTTTTCATTGTCTGAACTTCTCCCTCTTTTTGCCTGTCTCTCACTCTCGTTCCCTCTCTTTCTGCCTGTCTCGCTCAATCTCCTTCTCTCTGTCTGTTCCATCTTCTTTTCGATCCATCCCTCTGTATCCATCTTTCTGCCTCTTTCCGTCTCTCTTGCTCCATCTTCTTCTCTGTATTTCTCTCTCCATCCCTTTGTCTTTCTCCTCCTCTCCTCTATATTCACCTCACACCTGTTTGTCTGCCCCCCCTCTCTCTCGGTTTCTGCCGCTCTCTCTCTCTCTCTCTCTCTCCTTTGTCTTTATCTTTCTTTCTCACCTCAGTATTCACCTCACGCTGTTCTTCAAATACTCCCCCGGTGCTGTGAGGAACATGTGAAAAGGTGGATGCTTCTCTCTCACTCTCAAATCGATTCATATTGCTGATTAGATTCTTTTGAACAACCCGTTTCAGTAAACCAATTGTTGGGAGTCGACTCCTTTGATTCACCACGATGCAAAAGTTTGTACACCCCCCCTCTGAAGAACTCTGTTTCGTTCATTTTTGACAGAAAATGCACTTTGTTCATTCTTATTTCAAGCAGGAAACTCTTGCAGAAAAGGTTCAAAGGTATAAAGGTGAATGTGTTATTTTCAAATGATAAACGGCTAAATCAATTATTACAATTTATACATTTATTTTCACTTGAACATCTTCAGTTTCAGCCAAGAGTTTTCATTTTGACGCATCGTTATCGTTTTTATGTTGGATGTTCTAGCAAATCCGAGTGCCTATAAAGGTCAAAAGCCATATCCCTACAAATTAATTGCTTTAAAGAGAGACTTCTTTCAGGGGAGGCCAAGGAAAGTTATATCATTCTATGGTGCCATCTAGTGGTTACAGCCGTCATTACAATTGCTTTAGTATTAAATCGATACAATCATCAATAGCGACTTATCTCTATATACACACTATATCTCCTGTTATAAACTATAACCTCATTTTTAGTTATTATATTTTATTATTCTATCTTTTTTAATTACTGAAAAATCAAACACTAAAACACAAACATGAAGGCAGTGTGCGTGTATTTGAAGTTAATACATCATTTAAAAAAATAACGTTTACATTATGACATTAGTGTCGTCGTCCATGCGCATGAAAACGACTCTGACATTTCTTTCTCATTCTCAGTTTCACCAGAAACCAGACATCACAAAAAAAATGACGTTTGCATGAATTTACATAAGCATCTATTCCCCAAGCGCAAAACAACAGAATTGAACAACGCATTTTTAAAAATAGAAACATATCAAAATAAAATAAAATCTACACCATTTCCGCTTTTATGTGAATGTAGTCGAGTCCTTCTCACCCAAAATCTTTTCTGTAACCGTTGTAACGTTGTAAAGATATGGGCCGGACTCTTATTCTGTTTTTAGATTATTTATCTAATTATTATTATTTGACTAATAAAAAGAGAACACTGTACATTTGTTTGTACAGTTTTGGTTAAAAAAAAATTGAAAAACAACCAGCTTACACAAAATAAGACTCTTTATACATACATACATATATATATATATATATATATATATATATATATATATATATATATATATATATATATATATATATATATATATATATATATATATTAGTTGTAGAGGGGGACAAAACCTCCATATATCAGACAATAATCACTTCAAATTTCATCATGGTTCATGTCGGAATCGCAATACTGTATTAAATATTAAAACTTTACTAATCTGAAGACCTTACTCAACCTAAACATCCTCAAAAAATCTTTTTAAAAACCCCAATCAACATAGATTTCCACTGATTCCTAATGAGTTTTAATGTATTTCTGATGGTCTGTTTAATGGAATGCATCGTTCCTAATGGTTTCTCATGGCACCACATCAAGCGCCTGGTGATGTTAATAGCCACCAGAAACTTCTTAATGGAAATCTTGAGGAGTATGTTGGAAACCATTAAGCTCATTCCTGTCATGCACTGGAAACCATTTAGAGAATTTTCCTAAGGATTATAATTTTGTTTTTTCAGCAGGGATGTTTAAAACATCTATAAAAAATTTTAAATAAATCTCAACAGAATTATTATGGGATTTTTGCATTTTAAAGTGTCCATTATCGTCACGGTAGATCGGCTCGTCTGATTATCAGCGCGGGATTAAAAGCAAGATAAAGGAGTTCGTACATTCAATTGTCTTTATACTTTAAAGGCACAGCGGATTTTTTAGCAAAAACTCTCAGACAGCTTAAGTTGTGTGACTTGAGATCTGAGCAAAACGTTTGAACGTCAGCAATAAAATATTTCCAGTTGAAAATGTCGTACAGTTCAAATGTCTATTCGCTCGTTTTTCA
This sequence comes from Ameiurus melas, assembly GCA_012411365.1. Lineage (NCBI taxonomy): Eukaryota > Metazoa > Chordata > Actinopteri > Siluriformes > Ictaluridae > Ameiurus > Ameiurus melas. Next base: position 27,546,634 of record CM022756.1, read on the forward strand.
TCAGCACTTGTCCTCCATGTTTTTTTGGGGGGAGGGTTGGTGCTTGGACCCCTGTTTATCGTGGTTTTTTTATTTTTTTTATTATGAAAGCAGCTGCGTTACACCTCTTTTTAATTTCCTGACCAATCAGGTCACAGCTCATGGGGCGAGCAAAAAAACCCGACACAGAGGACAGAGTCCTGGAAGAACAAGAAAAGGAAAAAAAAACCCATGTGTAAATTAGTCTAGATTTACGATAGGTCAAACGAAATAGGATGATTTCGATTCTTTCAAATCTGTATCGACGGGTTAGTTGATTAGCCTGTCCAATCAGAAGGCAGATGTGCCAGCGTCGTTATGGTTACGGTAGGTACATCAGCTAAAAGACGTCCAGCTAACAATTTTTGCATACAAAAAAATGCTTAAAAAGCAACTTAAGATGTCAACAAGGATTTCTCCAATCCGGAAAATGAAACGCCGGTGAGGTCGATTAAAGTTTCCACCTTAAAATTCAGCAGATTTCTGCCTTAAATTTCAGCAGGTTTCTGCCTTAGACGACTCAGCCACGTGGCCTACGAGATGATCTCCCTGTAGTGTCCTTAGAAACAGTGAAACGGAGCAGCAACTGAGCCCGTAAAACAGAGCAGGGTACAGTACAGCAGGGCAAACATTACAAATATTACACAGTGTATCACAATGAAGTCCGTCCGCGCAGCACGTCGAGTCGAAGCCACGTCTCGCTCAGACTCACGTAACGCTTGCTACGTGCTCTCTCTGCCTTCCGTTCTATCCTCCTTCCTGCTTAAGCCTGTGGAAAGAAACGCAAACATGAATTGATAATTACTTGCCGAATAATTCAAGTGCCATAACTGCACCATTTCTGTTTTTTTTTAAACACTGTATTACAGCAAATATTAACGAACTTTCTGATTATTTTACATAAAAAATTCTAAATGTACACTACATAATATACACTAAACCGGCTTAAAACAGGACTCCACTAAATTTAGTACCTGCCTTTCAGTCATACTGACTCGCACAGAAATTCTTCCAGCTGTAAATCACACAACAGGTGCTAAATGGATCTATTTGCATTGGCTCCGCCCTCCAGATCACTTGGAATGCCCTACAGTGAACATTCATTTAAGGCAAACTAATAAAAAACAAAAAAGATGCAATCCTCTCTAAACCTTTCAGTAAATCATCTTTGTTTATTTTTTTGTGAGTATTATGAAGATGGTACGCTGTTGTTTTAAATGATAATCAGTGCGTAAACTTAGAGGCGCTTAATTACTTCCTTATAATGTACTGATGAAGGGGTGTGAGAACGAGAGTGACTGGAATGATGGAGGGAGGGATTTCAGGTAGGGGTTTATACCTGCAGGGGAGAGAACCAGAGCCTGGAGGATGTCCGATAGAGAGATGACGCCCTTGATGTTGGAGTTTTCATCCACCACCACTAACCTGTGCACCTGCACAACAGCGAGTTATGTAATATTATTATTATTATTAAATAATTTATGCCAAATCCAGTGTTTAGACATGTGAAAAATCTACGCTGAAATACAGAAATCCAAAATGGCCGCCCTCGTATCGTTCCACAGTGATGCTGTTAATGTTTCTAGAGGCTTGGCAGACTTTCAGACGCCGCTTCAGACCGGTATGTACCTCAGCCTTAACTATCCTGTCCACAATGGTCTCCAGGGTCTCGTGTCGTCTGCACTTCATCACTCCCTCGAAGTACTGCGAGCGGTGTTTCAGCGCCTCAGTCACACTTGTGTCCAGGTTGTTGTACGTTTTCTCCGCCGCAAGGTTCTGCACACAAGCACGAACACAGAGCGACGCTGTATATGGTCTACACACTGTACAGTGGAATTTGGATTTTAATACCAAAATACCAAAGTCATTGTTCCCGTGGTTACGTGTAGCTTGCCAAGACTTACATGAAATAAAATACACGAATGAAAGAAATCACTTACTATGACATCAAATTTGGAATAAATATCCACAACTTTTCCTATGTGGAAAGAAAGTAAAAAAACTGTGAGTGACAACAAAACAATAAGAGACACAATCTGAAATCTAACATTCATAAACAATCCACTTGAAAACGTAACGTATACCTTTAACGTATACCTTTCGCTAGTTAATGTGACACAACGTGACAGGTGCGAAGCTTGCTACATGTCTTTCTCGTGGTTGCATTTAGCTAGCTAACACAACACACAACCTAACAGATGCGTAGAACACTTCACGGTGTTCCCATGGTTACGTTTATGGTAACACGGGTAGCATGCTTGTCGGGTTCATACCGGTGTTATCGACGACGGGCAGCGCTGACACTCTCCTGTCTACAAACACACTTAGCGCTTTAATAATGGGCGTGTCCGGCTGGATGAAAGCGATGTTGTCGTACGTGCCGATGCCAAGCTCGCTCAGCGTTTGCTTCATGAAGGCCGGCTTGGGCATCTCACACACCTGAAAGAGCATGAGATAGCATTCCTGAGGAACTTCCTGCCTCACATTTTCTCCACATTCCATGTTCTGATTATAAATAAATCTAGCTAGATTCTGCACAACACTTAATAACCCCAACCCCAGGATTGTAAATGAGGTACTAAACAGCCCGGCTTACAAACAGCTGCAGGAACTTGAGGATCCGCTTGTGTGTGAGGATGTAGAGGACATTCCCTGAGACCGGGTCAATCACGGGCAAACGGTGGATCTTATTTTTGATGAGGGAATAAACCGCGTCAAACATGCTGCAAAAAAACCCATTAAATAAAATAAAATACACATTTGAGCAGCACAGGTTCACATTAACAGAGTAAAGTTCATATCCTTGGGTCTTTTCAGTGACTTGAGTCCAGTGATTCATTCAGATTTGTTCAGATTCGATTAGGTTTATTCACTGATTTGTTCAGATTTGTTCACTTAATCATTTTGATTTATTCACTGATTCATTTAGGTTTGTTAACTGATTCATTTACATTTGTTCATTGATCCATTTGGATTTGTTAAATGATTCGTTTATATTTGGTAACTGATTCATTGAGATTTGTTCACTGACTTGATCAGACTTTTTGTTTAATGTTTTGTTCATATTTACTCAATGATTCATTTCGATTTGTTCACTGATTTGTTCAGATTGGTTCACTTATTCATACACATTTGTTAAAAAATATAATTCTTTGAGATTTGCTGACTGATCCATTCAGATTTCCTCACTTTTTCAATCAGATTTTTTTTTTACTGATTCAGTTTGAGTTAATTATAGTAACAGTCTACTATAATGCTTGTTTGTGTGTTAGTCTTTAAGTTAGAAATCAGAAACAAAATAAAACCAACAAAAGCTTGTTCGTTTGTGAAACACAGAGGCAAGCGCTCACCTTGCATCAGGTGAAATGCTCACCAAGGGCTTGAATGTTTCCTGCAGGTAGAGTTCTGTTGACAGAAGACAATCCAATGCACAAATTATTGCTATTACTGTGATAATGAAGGAAAAGCTAACGTTAATTCTGAATGTGAACAGTGACCTCGCCACGTCTCGATCTTGTGCTCCTCCAGCTCGTATATCTGCACCTGTGAGGACCAAATCATGTTCACTCACTAAAACGTCAGCTTCATAGAGGGTAAAAACCTGTTTGAGAAGATTAAAACACTTACGAGTGGTGATTTGTAGTATCTGTGCAGAATTCTGATGAAGTCTGTGATGGTCAGCATTCCTAATGAAAGAAAATTAATTCGCCATCGCTTTCCATTAGCACTGTTTACATTACCAGCAATTAGCAGTCATTTATTAGCAGCTAATTCCTCACTGAAGGTAAAGAAATCACAACTCAAACGTTAGACAAGGATTATGTAAGCTATAATTTTTTCTACGTTTCTATGCTAATAATGGTGCATTCGTATCTTTCTTATAAGTCTTTATACTATACTTTCTGTGTTAATTTGTTTACTATACTGCTAGTTTGCCTGTTTACTGTAATGCTAGTTTATGAATTAGTGCTTTTATCATAATGCTAATTTGTTTGAGGGTTAGAATTTTTACAACAGTGTTAATTTGTTTGCAGGTTAGCCTTGTCACTACAATGCTAGTTTCTTTGTGGAAATGTGAGAGCGTGAGAGTCCCTGTTTTACTATAACGCTAGTTTGTATTTTAGCCAATTTACTATGATGCTAATTTGCATGTTAGCCTCTTTACCATAATGCTAGTGATTTAGCGTGTTTACTATAAGGCTAATTTGTGAGGTAAACCTTAAACTCCTCTATCATATTGAAAATACCTGTACACTTTATATGTGGATAAATACATATAATAGTGTGTGTATGTGTGTGTGTGTGTGTGTTCTCACCCACGAAGCTTTGCTCTTTGGTGTCCCACAGTGGAGCAGCTCTCACTCCGTTAGCGACCAAAGCGAAAAACGCTTTCTTGACCTGAAAAGCACAGAGCGGGAGTGTTACACTGTCACCGGTGATTATGATTGACATACAGGCTGCTCCGATGTGTCCACCCTTTTTTTTCCTTCCTACCTGTAGTGTCGTATCGAAGACAACTAGCTTTGAGCTGGTCGGGATGAGGTCATAGCACTTGTGGCACTTCATAAAGCGTGTGTAGATATCACAGCCCGGCTCTGGAAGACAAAAACATTTCATTTATTTATTTATTTTTACACATGTCTACATTCATCTAGATGATTTCCTCTGAGCGACAATTTTGTTCATGTTTTATTTCTCCAGTTCTTAAAATTCGGTTAGTAACTGTTACCACTTTGGAAAAAGCAAAAACGCCTAAAATAATAAAAAGGTTTTTCATTTTTCATCACCATCATCACTGAGGTCCAGTTTCTCCAACATGCCTTCAGTTGAACTGTACAGCTGAGGAGAGAGACATAAACCTCACTTTAGTCTGGAATAATCTCGGATAAGATTACACTTAATAATGTGTTGCTAGAAACTGAATAGTGCCAATAGTGTAAAAGAGTTCTAGTCTGTTGCCCTCATTAGCTTTCTAGAACATTAAGCTTATATATATATTACTGTGTAATACATGCTGAACTGGTGGCAGCCAATACGTAATTTAACTAGCGTAATTTGTCTGTATGTCTAACTCAAACAGGTGACAGTGTGTGATTTGAGACATACCCACAAAGGACTAATGATGGTGTTAATGTGGCCTATGTAGTGAACAAGCTGTGTGATTTGTGACATGCCCACAGAGGACTAATGATGGTGATAATTTGACCTAATATAGTGAACAGGGTGAGACACGCACACAGTGGGCTAATAATAGTGTTTAAGTGGCCTATGTAATGAACAGGGTGTGGGATTTGAGACTCGCTCACAGTGGACCAATAATGTTGTTTATGTGGCCTACATAGTGAACAGGCTGATTTGAGACATACCCACAGTGATGTTTATGTGGTCTATTTGAGACACACACACATATCCTGGCCTAATAATGGTGTTTATGTGGCCAATATAGTGAACAGGATGTATGATTTGAGTCACACCCATAAACACATGTTTATGTTTATAAGTTCAGAGTGCTGGTGTGTTTTTTTGTTTTATTATTAAGTGTGAGTTACAGAGATACAAAATACCACTCACTGGACGGGAGGCAGACCTGATGTGTAAAGGGGAGGGGCTATATCTGACAGGGCTGGGGCTAGAGGAGCCTGCTGAAACCAGACTGAAGCGCTGAAGGCCTGTATCAGGTGGAGACGAGAGCGAGCGCAGTCGCCTCTCATCAGGTGAGAAAAGCGGAGGATTGCAGCTGTGAGTGGGCGTGGTGGGTGGAGACAGAGGGCCAGACACTACAACACACATAAAATACACTACATTTTATTTTTTCATATAATACATATAGTATCACCACGGCAACCAGCATAGGAACGCTGGTTAGATTGAGATGGGGATAAGAAACGCCTTCCAGTGACCACAATGGAGTGAAACACCTCTCTGATAGTAATGTGTGTAAAACTCAAGGCACTGAAAATGTCTCACAGACACACATATTACCACAGGTATAGGTATAGAACATGTGCACAACTGGAATCTCAGCTTTCCTCTGATATTTCCTGCTCAGCGTGTCACCATGCTGGTTTCTTGTTTTAACCTTGCTAATGCTACACATTCCACAGAAGCTGATAAATGAGTTTCAAAGCGCACTGTTTGGCTTAACACCTCCAAAACTAGGAATATTTCAAATTCCTGACATAATGTCATTCACGAGCAGACCAATTCCGAAGGAAAAATTGCAGATCTGGCAACACTGGACTTCAGAGTCTATTAGTGTTGCAGTGCTCATGCTACCTGAATGACTTTTTCTTTTATATTTATTTCCCTCCTCCTGAGTTACTTCAGCCAAAGTTCTCCAAAACAAAGCCCTCAAGAGTATCCTCAGATGCTCAGTGAGCTACACCACATGGGTGTGTGTATGTGCATACTTATACAGCCACCAATGTGTAATGCACTTACGTGTAGCTAGCATGCTACCTTTCTCTGAAACTACAGCTGAGCTAAGTGTGACATTTGCTTGGTGTAAAAATAGGCTGGGATGACTTTCTCTTTAGAAAGGTTTGAAATTTGATCGAGTTTAACAACATCCCAAGTATTATTCCATGTACCAGGCAACTTGATGCAATGCTTTCTGGGAAACGCCACTCTGGGAAACGTCGTCTCATCTCCGAATTCAGGGGAGGTAAACACTTCCATGCTGTTTGTTTTTGAACCACCTGCTAACACCGAGAGTGAGAATTATCACACAAACTAGCATCTGGTTAGCATTAAAAGAATCCTCAGATGCTACTCGGTCCTAAACCCTTCCATTAGAATTACATTTCAGTACATTTATTGTCTCCGCTGTGTGTGCTAGCAGACCCAAGTGAAGTGCGCATCACACAGCCACATGCAAACTGTTAGCACGATGTGAAAAATGGCACCGAAATGTTGTAGTAATAAATACTTTTTTTTATAGTCTCTCATCATCTTCTGGAATAAAAACTGTTTAACTGAAACACGGCCAAACAGAGCATGTCCTTGGAGATGTTTCCAGAAACAAATCCCACGGCTCTAAAAGCACATCCATTTCAGATGGAACGAAGGATGGGAAAAGTTATTTAACCGAATCTGCACATTCTGTCTCTGGCCTAAAGTTCGGAATATTTCTCACCAAAGACCAAACAGGGAAGAGTGAGTCACAACACTGTCGCTTCAGGAACTCACGGATCCGTTTAAGAGAAAACAATGAACCAATCCTTCAAACGCACCTACTGTACACTAATAATTAACTACAAAGACTTATTAGTTATTAGTGTTAGATATGAGTATATTAACAACAAATTTTGTGTATTAGTACTAAATATAAATATATTAAGAACAGATTCAGTATTAGTAATAAATGAGTATATTATCAATACATTTGTAGTATTAGTAATGAATATGAATAAATTAAGATAATAGCCTGAATATTAGCATTGGATATGAGTATATTAAGAATAAATTAAGTACTAGTACTAAATACAAATGTATTAAGAATAGATTTTGAGTATTAGTAATAAACATGAATACATTCAGAATAACGCCTGAATATTAGCGTTGGATATGAGTATATTAACAACATATGTTGACTATTAGAACTAAATATAGAAATACAGTAAGAATTCATTTTGAGTATTAGTATTAAATATGACCATATTAGTAATAAAGCCTGAGTATTAGTGTTGGTTATGAGTGTAAAAGGAATAAGACATGAGTATTACTCTTGGATATAACCATAAATGAAAAATGCACACTGTATACTACTATACACAGAATGCATATTGTATACTACTTCATCCAAAAAAAAAAATGTTGGTGGCCAGTTTTGAGTATATTAGCTATAATACATGAGTACTGGTACTAGAACTATTTTAACAATAACGTAAAAAGTCAAGGCGATAAATAATTACTCTTGGATATGAATGTGTAAGGAATAATGCAGAACGATTGTGAGTATATTAGCGATAAAGCATGAGAATATTAGCAATAACTCAACAGTAATAGACAGTATTAGAATAGTTAGTGAGTATATTAGCAATGATACATGAGTATTGGTATTAGATTTACACTGTTATAGCAATATTCTCATACATATTTAGTAATAATAGTAGTACATGTTTAGTAATACTTGGAAAATATTTAATAATAATACTATACAGTATATGAAATAATTACACTATGTATTTAATAATATTAGCACTATATGTTTAGTATTAACAATGCATTTAGTAATAACATTACAAATTTAGCACCGATAACAACATGATATATACACACAATTTAGTAATACTACACTTATTTCACTCTTACACATGCTGGACCACAAAAGACCTTTAGACATCTGTATCAGAGATTAAATTTAAACTCAGTGCCACACTCTATCCTCAACACTCATCCACCTGTGAGCTTTCGATAGCAACACGGAAAGCATGTATCATCTGAATACAATTAAAAACACAACAGCGATTTCTCTCCACATGCTGTGTCAGCCATCAAACAAATCAAAGGCTTGTAAACCACATCCATTATCGGGGCGCTTCCTGTCGTTCGAGTTTCGAACGTCGGTCAAAACAGGAAGTTACTGAACCTCAGCACTGCGGAAGTTTGAACTCAAATTCATAAGAAATCAAACTTGCTTGGTTGTGTACGTTCAACCATGAGAAGTTTACGTGAAGGTGATTTTAATTAGTTACATCTGTATTAATGTAAACAAAACTATATATGTAGGAAATATGGGAACATTTCACACCCAGAGATGAGATTTATATTCAGATGCTCACTGCTCATGATTCTACTGCAACACAGTTAACATTCCTTTTTTTTATTAACCTTTTTAATGCTTTGACAGGCAGGAAATCTAGGATCCTTGCCTACAGCATTTTCTCACCTTTCCGAGTTCTGGAGAAGATCTTGATACTGGAGGGATTAGATGGCGAGCGGAAGATACCACTGAAGCTGAGACGGTGGGGGGATTTAGGAGGGGAGTCCTGGTGGTACGGGAAGATGGCTTTAGGGGAATTGCGGACCGGGGCCGATATGGGGCTTGATGGCTGAGGGAGTGGAGATTTCAGTGAAAGACCTTTAGATGTATTCATGGGCTCTTCTCCCTGAACAGAAAAAAAAACAAAAAACCCTCATTTATTAAACAGAAACTCAACATACATTAATCAATATACAATAATCAGCAAAGGGAATGAAAAAGGACTCGAATATAAACAGCAAAAACTGAAATATATATTACATTATTTGTATAAATAAATAAATAAATAAAAATAATGTACATTTTTTATAATATTAACTTGTCTTGATTGGCCTGATTCTCATTATCTAAGGTTTTTTTTAGATGTATAAAAACAAAGTTTTCCCAGGACAAATAAACACACACTTCTGTAAAAAAACGATTCAGGGGATGGAGCTACATTTGTGATGTCACAAAACATGCAAAAACAGATTTTATCCAATCCTGTAAGATGTGTACATTTTTAAACGGCATCTGTATGGCATGGAAACTTTCTGCCCCAGGACCTGTGTGCTAAGTGAGTCAGCTAGTTAACTTAGTTATTAATGTTATAATGTGATATACAAATCCGTGGTTGTCATGGTAACGGTATATTCTGCTGTTAAGCAGATCGGTGAGACAATGACGGTGCAAATGGAGACTCTGATGCTGAAATTTCAGTCATGTCCAAGTGTTACCTAGGATGGCAGGAGGACTTGTTGAGGGGAGGAGGAGCATTTCCAAATTTGCATATTCATAATCTGGCGTTTTTTAAAAAGCGTAAAAGTTTCTGAATGCTTTTGAATAGCGTTTAAGTCGAGGTGAAGTTTCATCTCTAAGGTAGTTTTTAAAATTTTGTGCTAGGTTGGTTCCATCAATCCATTTACAGTTGACTATAAAAAATGTGAATAATAAAATACATTTAAATAGTAAATGTTTTTCGTGTCCTGAACATTATAACTGTATAATCATTTTTGTATTAGAGGGCAAATCTGTAAAAATGCTTTTTGCTGTTTTCATTATGGGTCACTGGGTTGTTGTTGTTTTTTGTTTGTTTTTTTAGCAGTGTGACATTTCATCAAAGCTGAAGCCCTCAAAGCGAAAAAGCGACCTTCAAACATTTACCACGTGTTCAGGGACTTTATTCGCTCACAGGCTCAAAGCTTTTACAATCCTAACATTGATTTATTTTTAAGGCTATTTTTATTGGCCTGGGTTTTATTTGCCTTCTGATTAAGAGATAATTTTGACGTCATGACTCTATAAACATGTGCAGTGTGAGAACACACACACACACACACACACATGAACTGGGATAAGTGGTCCATCAAACTAAAAATCTGATCAGAAAAAAAAATCTATAATTTTTAGTCGCTATTAGCCAGCTTGGGTTCGGAGCTGAACTCGGGACATGAAGGTCAGAATGTCTGCATCACTACCAGGTTTTTAATTTCAAAAACTGGAGCATAAAAATCCACACTTCTTTACTAGGAACAATCCAAAACAGTGCTGATATTGACTGAAAACAGCCACGATGATCAGGTGAGAAACAACAAGAAAACACTTCTTGGTATTGGTTCTGGGACTTTGGGACACTGTAGGAGGCAGGATGACAATAAAAGAAGTGGCTTTTACATGTAGATCACCTCATTGTTTTGTACATTTGTGTTTTACCGAGTTCCAGAAAGTTCTATGTGGAAACAGATGAATCGTACCATTAGACTCCATTAGAAGCTGTGTTTGTTTACAGAGCATTTATTTTCTCCAGTCAGGAACTGGGACGTATTAATGGGGTCAGTGACTCCAGCTGAGTTTTATAAACTGTGTGCATCATTGTCTATCCATCCATCATTCCAACCATCCACACACCATCCACCCATTGATTCATCAATCATTCCATCCATCCACCCATCAACCTAATCCATCCACCTATCCATCCATCCATCATTCCATCCATCCACCTTATTCAACCATCCATCCATCAACCTAATCCATCCACCTATCCATCCATCCATCATTCCATCCATCCACCTTATTCAACCATCCATCCATCAACCTATCCATCCATCCATCCACCTATTCATCCGTCAACCTACCCATCCATCTATTTATTAATTCACCTACATGTATACATTATGTACACTATATATATATATATATATATATATATATATATATATATATATATATATACATATACATATATATATATCTGTATGTCTGACTGTCTGTCCATCATCCGTTTGTCTGTCTGACATCTATTTATCTATCTGCCCATCTCTTTCTTTCCATCTGCCCTTCCATCTATCCATCTATATGTGTGTATCTCAGCACTCTCAGAATCTGTCTATCTTTCTGTCTGTGCGGCGTTCTAGTCTGAATGTATTTCATTGGAGCTGAATTGTAAATTATCTGAACAAGCAAATTATGAAAGTTCAGGAACCCTTCCTCGGAGAAAGCGCAACACCGAATAAACTTTCGTACTGTAACTGAGCCGTAAATCACCGCTGGCGCTGTATTTACTGCTGACGACAATTACTGACTGTGTTTTATTCGTTTAGCCTGTAAACTCTGTGTTCCCAAAACACCTCTGTTTCTCCCACAAACACGAGCTGGATGCAGAACAAACACAGTCATGAGCAAAATGAGAAAAAAGTGCTACCGAGAAGTGTGTACTCATTAAACACATGCTAAGATTCCACCTGGCTTCCTTCCTTCTGACCTACGGCGTGCACTGTGATCTCCATCCATCCATCTTCTATACCGCTTATACTTTTCAGGGTCACGGGGAACCTGGAGTCTATCCCAGGGAGCATGGGGCACACGGCGGGGTACACCCTGGACAGGGTGCCAATCTATCGCAGGGCACAATCACATACACATTCACACACCCATTCATACACTATGGACACTTTGGAACCTACCATGCATGTCTTTTGAAACAGGAAGGAGATACACGCCAGCCTTGCTCATCCTAGACAGGAGCTTAGCAAGCTAGTTCAATATAGAGAGTCTGATGAGATAATGAGCTGCTACTTTAGAGTATGACACACACCTGTTATGTTCTAGACAGCATTTCGTTGGACAAACACAAGACTAGTACAAGATGAGTACTTCCGCTCGAGTGACAAAGTATAACATTAAAAGGAGAACAAAAAAACGATTTTGTCATTTTATTCCTTGATACACTATTATACTGGTAACACCAAACACCACAACACCGACTTAACTCAATAAACGTGACTAATACAGTCCAAAAACTTTTTAATATTAATACGATTTTTTTAAAACTACCAAAATACGATGACATCAATCGTAACCAACAATTAACACTGTGTGTGTGTTTAAGGATGTACAGTTTTACATTAACATTGATTTATTTATTAATATTTGCTTACTTATTCATTTAGCAGAGGCTTCTATCCAAAGCGACTTACAAATGAGAAAATACCAGCAAAGCAATATATCAAGCAGAGAACAATACAAGTAGTGCTACCAGAAAAGATCTTTTAATAGAGTTCCAAAAGAAGCAAAGTGCGCAGAGTAGAGGTGTAAGGGTTTTTGGTTACATGTTCACGGAAGAGGTGGTTCTTTAGCTGTTTTTTGAAGATGGTGAGAGATTCTGCGCTCCAGATTGAGGACGGAAGCTCATTGCACCACTTAGGGACAAATAGTGTGTAGGTTCTGGAAAGGGACCTTGAGCCAGGCTGAGTAGGCACTACTAAGCGTTGGTCGTTGATTGATCACAGATTGCGTGAGGGAACGTAAGCCTTCAGGAGAGTGTTGAGGTAGGAGGGTGCAGTTCCAGACAAGGTCTTGTACGTGAGCATCAAGGCCTTGAATTTGATCCGGCAACTACAGGAAGCCAGTGGAGGGAGATGAAGAGGGGTGTGATATGCGTTCTTTTGGGCTGGTTGAAGATGAGCTGTGTAGCCTGTTCGGTGAGATAGGATCTAATTTTCTTGAAATTTACTTTTTATCATCCTGCTCTCCGTGGCACTCTCCGTGTCAAAAACATGACTGGCTAATTACAGGGTAGGAATATGCTAGCGCTAGATTGCTAATCTAATAAAGGAGCCTGAGGTAAACCTAGCCTGAGGTAAAAACAAAAACAAAACATAAATAAGAGCCAGCTAGCATGTTGTAGAAACAACATAAAATAACTGATACAAAAAAAAAACTAGCAGTTGCTAGCTGGCTAACAGCATGAGGTAAGTCTGGCAAGCTAGCTGTACAAATAAGCTAAAATGGTGTATTCTGTAAGATTAATGATCAACTAAATACAATCTTGTGGTACTGATGAAGTAATAAACGTACTGTTTGTGCTTTAGAAGAGAATTTTTGATAAAGTTTTAACGATGTAAAGACAAGGCTCGTATTTAGCGCCTGGAAATGCATACCTTTCCTTTGTACTTGATCCAATTTACAAAAGTCACCAGACCACAAACACACCTTTCACACACCTCACGGGCCTGCGGAGCTGAACAAAAGTTACCTGGTGCCAGTGATTACAGGGTATGATAGGAATCTGATACACTAACAACTACACACACACACACAAATACAAACACACACACACACACACAATATACTCACTGATTTTTTTTTTTACAATAATCATGAGAAAATGCCTCATCTCATTTTCATATTAAACTGATCACTATTCTTCTCTTCTCATCATCTTTTGTGAGAAATGTTATTCCAGGTCCTGCCAATTTTCACTGACATGGCAAGTTAAAGCCATTGCAAGCATAATCATTAGTTCACCCGGACAAACTGGTGTCAAGATAATGAAATAATGAGGACATAAGGTATAAAGCACTCGAGCTGTTTTAGGAAAATAAATAATTAGCAGCAAGGTGGCACGCGTGTTGAAGCAGTTACTCCACCTCGACGCGGATTATTTCCCTATAACGTCAGTGTTTAATTTCTGTCGTACCGCAGCAGCTTGCTAACGTTCGCAATTTTCCATTTCGACGCACTGAGCCGTGACCCGCTGCTATAGAAACGATAACGTATTCTGATGCAAACCTGTGATTTGCAGCTGCACGACTATCAGCAAAATTACACAACACCTTCTGACTAATCAGAATCCGGCGTTTAGCAGCGCTGTGCTGGAAGAGCCAGAAGCGCTATTCGTGTTTTCTGTTTAACCACCGACATCGGGTCAGCCTTTACCTTCGGTGTTAGAGCGTTACCGGATTTGTCATTTTCTCCGTTCGAATGAGGAGATGTGTAGGAACTCAGATCCTGTGGAGAAGCCAAAAAAGACAACAATGACGGCGTTGTGAGCACTGAATTGAATTTAATGGAAAACTGTAAGAAACAATACACGCATCAATACCGAAACTCAGGCCTCAAAACCGTGGTGGTCAAAATGTCACACTGTTTAGCGTTCACTGTTGTTCCAAAACAAACACCGTCGCTTTCCTTTTCTCGTTTATCGTGGATTCGTTCTAGACGGCAACAAAGCCTGAGTATTTTGTCTGTATGTATTGTGATTCTGTCTTTGGTGGCGCGTCCTTGGGTATAACCTGGACTTTTATCAGTGTTTTTGGCTCATTTCCTCCACCACCACCACCCCCCAACCCAGAAAGAAACAAGGCATAAACAGAATTAAAAGACCTTTTTAGATGTCCCGAACTAAGAACTGTCTGCTGTGTGGGCATGGTCTATTATTCTAATAGGTATGCCTGATTGACAGCGCTGCCTAATGCGTTAAATTGGAAAAAAGTCTAAAAGCGATGGCATTTAAATGATGACTTAATGCTATTTAAGTTATTCAATTATTATTGATTTTATTTTACTTTTAAAAAACTACAGTAGATGAAGATTTAAATGACAAAACCGACACCCCCTTCAGCTCCGTTTTGTTATTTGTTAAAAACAAGAAAGAATTGGTTTTAAATGCTTAACTTTATGATGTTTATCTATGTACTGTCTATTATAATAAAAAAATATATAAATACTTAATATATAAACTGTAGTGTGATATAAAGTTTTGGTAATAGATCCAACTACAAATAATCATTTTATCCTGACAGTATCATAAACCGTGATAAACATTATACTTCTAATTGCATTCATCGCAATAATCTGTTTTTTTAGTGAAGTCTTATTAATTCATTATATAAAATTGAGTGACACATCTGGCAAGCTTCTGCCATGAAAATGGCGGGAGTGAAAGTGCTGGTATTTAAACTGCATGCTGAGAGCCTAATTTGATATTTATGAGGACTGAAATATGATCCACTTCCACTTTTACATACAGCTGTAAATTCCATATTCACCAGCTTCCTCTATTTAACTAAAGCGTTGATTTGTCAGATGCCAGAAAATGAAGAAAAAAATACCAGAAGTGTCTGAACGTCCTGAAGCACATAAAGAGTTAATGTGTAACAAATGACCTAATGGGTTTATCATGATGTTACTATTATCATGGTCCGGATTAATCTTACGTCTTTAATCTTTTTATCTGGTGCTCAAGCCATATAAGATATCTTGTTTACAACCATCTAATAACACACAGTACTGCTTTAGAGGAAAAACGCTGTGACAGTAAACATTATAATTCTGTTGTTGTTGTTTTTTATAAACATGAGAGCATGTAACACCCAAATAATTTAATTTAATATTTTAATTTAATATTTTAATTGAATTAAAATATTAACTTGCAGGTTCGAAATGAACAGGCAAATCACGTGCCAGCTATTTTATGACTTTTTACTGAGAGCTATACAAATACAAATACAGATATGGATAATGGAACGCAACAAGTGGGAGGTTTTTAGTTTCATTGCCGGAAAAACAAAAACCTTGAAAATGCTGTACGTCAATGCACGCTACATGTACAGTGCTCATTTACTCATCCTTAGTGACTGCCCGGTCAGAGTCGTGCCGCTTTAAAATAGCCTACTAGTTTGTTTATGTTGTGTGGAAACTACTAGAACGAACTAAAGTCTTTATAAAATATCGTGAAGAGGTACAAACAAAAAACAAAACACAGTCCCATGCTCATCTCTAGACTAATTATGCAGGTAACTCTTGCAGGTTTAGGCCACACCCACTTCTAAGTTCAACTCCTAATACAGATAAGGTCAACTGCGTTACCCTCCTAATACATCGTATATAAAGCTGTAAACTGTAGATGCCAGGAACGAAGTGACTTTCTCCTCTGTCAAACATCCCATCCATCATCCCTCACTCCTGCCACACTGCTTCCCTTCTCACGCGCAAACAGTCCGTTAGACCAGCGCTTGCCTTGTGTCGGCCTTGTATCGCTGTAAATCACAAGTTTCGTTGGGAGTGAGGGACAGCCTTCGTTCATGCTTCACGAATATGAACGCTCAAAAGCTTTGCAAAAAAATTAATTAAACACATAAATAAAATAAAAATTTTCACATCACGACTGCTTACAGCTGCTTTAACGTAAGTCAGATCTTGATGTGCAAACTCAATCTATCCATAATACAGATTTAGAATACGCGCTCTTTAATAGATTCAAAATTATCCCTGCTGTGATTTAAAACACTCCTTGAGGACATGCTGGTGATTATTGTTCCTTTAACAGCACACCCCTAAATGTTTTGTTCCTTAAATCCTTAGTAACTCCTTATTAATTACTGTAGCTTGAAGAGCGGATTTTTATTTAGACCTGATTTTTACATTTACATTCAAAATAATAATAATAATACTAATAATAATAGTAGTAGTGGTAGTAATCATGGTAGTGTTTGTGTACATGACACTGAGGTAGCTGCACATTCCAAGCCCTGGATTAACCCTTTAATAAAAGGCTGCTGAATAAACGGAGAGAACGTGCACTTTGTTTCAGGGTGCCATGTTTACTCCCCTGCTCATAAGCGTGTTATCAACCAGTTATTAACCAGCGTCCTCAATTAGTCGCGCTTAATTAGAATACGCGCTCCCGCGAAATCCGCGTTACAGTGCTCTTGAGGTCACTTCTTTAAAAAGCAAAAAAAAAAAAAAAAAAAACACAGCAACAAGCATAATGTGTGCAGGAGAATGGTTGTGGAACGGAATAAACCTCAACCCGAACCCTTTCCCCGAAACTTCCCGAACCCCGAGCCGAACTCACGGGCATGTGGAGTCGCAGCGCGCGCTTCTTCTTCTGGTTCTTCTTGGAGCAGTCGCGCTCCTTCACGTCCGCCGCCGTGCTGCCCATTTTCTCTAACTGTCTCTGTCTCTCTCTCTCGCTCTGTGTGTGTAAAGATCAGTAAAGTTTGTGTGCAGAAAGTTGTGACAAACAGCTGTGTGAGGAGCTGCACTCACGGAAGCGTGATTAAAATGGAGCCAGTTCCTTTAACGCTGGTCTACCGGGTTGCCAGATTGATGTGATTCAACTTACGATTTCCATTTACAGCCACGCCCACATTGGAATAACAAATCTAAGTGGAAGAAGAAGCTGACGAACAACAATAAGTAGTATCCTTATTTTAAAAAAAAAAACACACACACAAAAAAAGTATTATTATTGTTGTTGTTATTATTATTGTTGTTTCTTGCTAATACATGCATTTATTATTATTTTTAAATCTTTGGGGTTTTTTAGAGGGGGGTTAGTGACAAACAACTAATTATAGCTGCTACAGAAACTAATGCTGTGAAGTGGGGAAAAAACATGGACAGCTCAACAAATGTCTTTTAGTGTTGCTCGGTCAGACCACATAAAGTTTGCAAACAGCTACTTTAATCGCACTTTTACCGGTTACTGGTTAATGGTTTCTTTCTAATAACAGCAACATTTCGTACTGAAACGGCAGCTGACAGAGAGTCAGCTTAGTGAGATTGCGCTATAAACTCATTTAAAAGTAGAGAAGCTGAACATTACGTCATGGCGTGAGCGACCATGTCAGTTTGACGTCACTCGCTTTCACTCACTTTCATGCTGATGGGGTGTTTTCTGTGTTTGTTCATTTGTTGTTGATTTTTCGCAGACGAATGCAGACAATGACTACATTTACATGGACAGCATTAATCTAATTATTGACCTTACTCTGATTAAGAAATTAATGTGATTAAGGTGTTTACATGAGTCATTTTTAGAATACTCCTGTCATGTTCCCGTTTTACATGTTATAGAACATAATTAGATTAACAGCACGCGTCATTATGTCACCGCGCCACGCCGTCCGACGTCCCTCCAGAATTTCACGTATCAACATACAGTTGGTCTTCGTTATGGGACCGTATACAGTTTTGAGTGTTTTTATTAAATTTTTCTACGAACGCTTTAAGTACAGTAAATTATTTGTCATGCTATACATGTTAATAGACAACTGTTTGAAGCCGTGGGTGTGTCTCAAACCGCATACTTTCTGTCTGTATAGTAGCCAAGATACATGTATTTTTCCCCACTACAGGCCTATAGTATGCAGTATGCGATTTTGGACGCAGGGAACTCTCTTGTTCGCCATAAAGCGGGTTGCGCCGCCGTGTGTGATTGTGTCCTGTCGCAAAGTGCAGTGAAAACTCTCACACGACGTTCATAATGTGATTAAGATGTTTACATGTCTGTAATACTCGTCCATAATGCGACTAAAACAGGAGAACTCCACCTGTCTTAATTCGATTAGAGCTTAATTTGAGTATGACCTTAATTAGATTAAGTTAATTAAAAATGCTGTTTACATGTTACTTTCTTAATCAAATTACAATCTTAATAGGGTTAAGTGTGGATTATGGTTGTCCACGCAGCTGTTGACACGTTTGCAACTTCACCTCGAACAGAGCACTACTCCTAGCTTGGATGTTCAGCAAAATGCCCAACTAGGTTAGCTAACTCAGATTCAAATATTTTTTCTACATGTGGATTAGACCTGTCCAAGCAACATTAGTGCCTCAGAGTTGAACCTACAGAGGAAAGGAAGCACAATATGGCAACCCTGAGCAGTACTGTTTATGTGACCGGGTTGCCAGATAAATAATATATCCTTTTTGCTAGAAAGGATACACAGGGCCCTCTAGTAATATTGTTCACCTTGGTGGTATATATGAGCAAAGAAGGCTGTGGTTTAGTTAGTTAAAAAGATATCACAAAAATACTCCAAAAATATATTTGTTGCATATAGGTGTGCAACAATGATTGGCACCCTTTTAGTCAACACTTTGTGCTAGCTCCCTTACAGCCAAGATAACAACTCAGAGTCTTCTCTTATAATGTCTGATTAGCTTGGAGAATACATGGCGAGGGATCTGAGACCGTTCCTCCATACAGAATCTCTCCAGATCCGTCACATTTTGTGGTCCACACTGGTGGACTCGCCTCTTCAGTTCACCCCACAGGTTTTCTATGGGGTTCAAGTGAGAGGACTGGGTACACCATTCGTTTATTTACCATTTAAACTAAGAATTTAAAAACAACAACAACATAAATACATCACCATTATCACCATCCTCATCATCATCTCAGAGTCCCTATACTCCCTGTGTACACCACACATCATCTTCAAAGCATGCAAAACATTGCGGGATTGTACAATTTGGACAATTTGTGATATTAAGTATGCGTGGTGTGCTCAGCCACTGCTTCCGGTAAACAAGATTATCTGTGCTTTATTTATTAACTTTTTTTTCAACGTGAGAAAAATATGGCAACCCTGAACCCTTCCCTGTTAAAGATCTGTCAAAATACAACTGCAAAACAGAGCAGCTCTGATGAAGCACTGAGTTGCCTTCTGCAGGAAGTGTATATCCTCTACAAAGCAGAACTGTTGCTACACACACACACACACACACACATACACACACACAAAGGTTGCCCCATATTGATAAGATACGCCCCTGGGACATGCTTACTTTAGTAAGTTTATCTTTCAGAATTTTGAACTATGACCTTCTGAAAAGGATTGTGAAAAGAGAAAACCAATACTTGCTTTCACACTGAGAAACAGTGTGAAATAATGGTTAATAATGGCTTTATTCAGGTGTGAATACTTATCCTACATCTGGATTAGCCAACATAATAACCCGAAAACATACTGTAAAAAAAAAAAAATGAAAAAGAAGAAGCCTTGTCTGGGAAAGTTGCTTGTATTCAGAGTCGGGTTACACACCCGCTTAATGCACTGTGTCCTAGAGAAGCCCCCAGTGTTTAACCTGCTCTAGCACACACACACACACACGCACACACACACGCAACACACACACACACACACACACACACACACACACACACACAGATCTCCAGGACCAGACAGGATCCTGTGGATAAACTTGATTTTCTAGATACAACATCCATTGTATGCAGAATATATACAACCCTCCGAGGTTGCCAGATACAATAATTCCCTCTATTTTTTGAAGGGTTCTGCCTTAAATTTCATATAAAAGATCAGCTCTCAAGTCAAGCTGATTGAAGTGCAGTCTCTTTTCCGTTGTCCTCTGTGTGAAAAAGAAAGAAACATTGTTTAAGGGGACAAATCTATCTATTACTTAACAGAGTCACATTTATGCATTCAAGTTTTAGGTTATTTTGAGCGTGTTTACAGTCAAAACATAAAATTCAGCATAAAGTATTATGCTGTCAGTGAAAACATCTCATGACGACAGAGGAAATCGTGAATTTGCCACCAGAGGGAGCCACAGGCTGCCACCCTACACTCTCTTCTCGACTCTTTAGGACCTGGAGGTCTCAATCCCAAATCGTACCCCAGCACTGTGTAACCTTTATGGAAGGAGTCTCCAGTGTTAGTTCTTTTGTAACAGTCACAAGAACTTGAAGTTTCATCACGTCAACCTGTTATTGATTATTATACTACAGTATCACAGCACCACAAATGGTGTTTTAGTTCATTACACCATTCAAAGATAGAGTTATTTATTTTCACTTAAATAATTTTTCTGAGGAAGAATTATGGAGGTAGGACTGTTTGTTTGCTGAAGAGTAAACATGGTTTCTGGGAGAAAATCAAGTAAACTGTTTATGATTTTTTGGGGGTGGAAGAACTTGGAAACTCTGAATGTAAGATAATTTAGTTTGTTTCATTTTATCCAGAGTGTGATTTTTTACCTTTCACAGTCACAAACTAGTTAGGAGAGAAGAGCATGGATTTAAAGAACAGAGTAAACAAAGTTGCATAAAGTAAAGCACTTAATGAGTGTTTAAAAACTAGAGAGAGAGAGAGAGAGAGAGAGAGAGGGAAAAGGGGAGGAGAGTAAGGCAGCTCAAGTCGCATATCTAGACAAGATTTGTGGAAAAAATGCTGCACACACGTACACACGGACATATTGTTCTTCTGAAAGACGATTAATCATATACAACACACACACACACACACACACACAACAAAAACAACATCTTAAACAGGCATCCTGATCGTGTGTACCCGTGGCAGGAGCTCTGGAAGTCAAGGTCAGTCGTGTTTATGTACTTTACACATTAGCCATAGCAAATGTAATAATAATAATAATAACAATAATAATAAAATGTTTAACCGAATAAACTAATGGCTAAACATCTCCGAAAACTTACAAGAAATGTTTTTCCTTCATCACTTATTAAACCCAAAATATTTCTGTACTATTACATTATATATATATATATATATATATATATATATATATATATATATATATATATATATATATATATATATATATATTGGCAAGAAGTGAAATTTTGTGAAATTTCGGAATTTCATGGTTTTCTGAATAAATTTGTCATAAAATGTGATCTGATCTTCATCTAAGTCAGGGGTATTGGCAAATATAATGTGCCTACAATAATAACACAAAAAAATTCTGATCTTTCATGTCTTTATTGAGAACAACCAAAAAAACCTCATAGTGCTTGTGGAAAAAGTATGTAACCCCTTGAGTTAATGACCTCAAAAAAGCTAATTAGAGTCAGGTTTCAGCACACCTGGAGTCTCGTTAAGAAAATTATTTTGGAGGTGTGGACTACAGCTACTTTGACGGATAAAAACCCCTCAAACTTTTGGAGTTTGCTCTGCACAAGAAGCACACGCTTATGTGAGCCATGCCTCGCCAAAAAGAGCTTTCAGAGGATCTACAATCAAGAATAGTTGATTTACATAAAGCTGGCAAGGGTTACAAAGTGATTCCAAAGACTTTAGACATTCACCAGTCTACAGTTAGGCAAACATTCTACAAATGGAGACACTTTGGGACTGTTGCTACTCTACCAAGAATTGGGTGCCTAGTCAAAATGACACCAAGAGCACAATGAAGACTCATCAATGAGGTAAAGAAACAACCCCAAATGACCGTCAAAGATTTGAAGACATTGGAACTGGCTAACATCTCTGTTCATGAGTCTACAATACGCAAAACATTGAACAAGCAGTGTATCTATGGCAGGACACCACGAAGGAAGCCACTGCTTATTAAAAAGAACATTGTTGCACGCCTGAAGTTTGCAAAAGAGCACATTGACACTCCACAGCGGCAAAATATTTTGTGGACTGATGAAACTAAGATTGAACTATTTGGAAAAACCACACAGCACTACTTCTGGCGTAGAAAGTGCACAACATATCATCATGAAAACATCATCCCAACCGTAATGTATGGTGGAGGAAACAACATGATTTGGGCCTGCTTTGCTGCATCAGGGCCTGGCCAGCTTGCAATCATTGAGGGGAAGATGAATTCCCAAGTATATCAGACAATTCTTCAGGATAATGTGAGAATGTCTGTACGTCTGCTGAAACTGTGTAGAAGTTGGGTGATGCAACAGGACAAAGACCCAAAACACCGGAGCAAGTCCACAACCGAAAGGCTTCAGAAAAACAAAATCCACCTTTTGGAGTGGCCAAGTCAGAGCCCAGACCATGGGCGTAACCACACACTCTTTGGGGGGTCGTGTCCCCCCCAATGTTGAGGAAATGCCAATATGCCCCCCCAAAAAATACAGGAGAAAATATTTTCCATATATCCCGCTTTAATTTTCCCTGCCAACAGATCGGTCTTTTTTTCATTTATTCTATTTATTTTATTTATCTATTTATTTATGTCTATTCTTTTTTAATATATTTTTGTTTGTTAATGAAAATTGGTGTGTGTCCCCTCCAATTGTACACTTGGTTTCACCCATACTCAACGCAAGTTAGTTGATATATTTTAGCAGCTCAGTCTGTAAGAAATGGAGACATAACCAAGTGTAGAAAAGTGCAGCAGAACATACAAGCTTTTTTCAGACAGCCAGTAACTACATACCTAAATATGTAAGCTAATGTCAGTTCAAGTTTTTGACCATTAGCGGTACATTAACGTTACATCCTCCCTCCGAGTTTGTTGTGAACCCTCACGTTGTGGCAGACTGTAATAAATGTTATAAATGCGAGTGAAAGTGGGGAAAATTGCTCAGCATTTCGTTCGCAGAGAATACAGCCACAGCACCCAAATATTTCCCCATGCTGTGGGAGCTAATATCACTCAGAAACCATGTGAATTCAAACAGTAACTGTAATCCTAAAACTATGTTCTAAATATGCAAATTTTCAGTATCAAACTTTGGAAGTTTGGTGGCCGGGGAGGAGAGGTTCAGAGTAGCGTCTGTGGGGGTCTAGCGCTTGAATGAGTGTGTTCAATAAAGGCATGAAGGATCATAATTTTTTTTGTGTTATTATTTTAGACACATTATATTTGTCAATACCCCTGACAGATGAAGATCAGAACAAATTTATGGAGAAAACCATGAAATTCCAAAAGGTTCACATACTTTTCCTTGCCACTGTGTGTGTGTGTGTGTGTGTGTGTGTGTGTGTGTGTGTGTGTGTGTGTGTGTGTGTGTATATATATATATATATATATATATATATATATATATATATATATATATTGAGAGAGAGAGAGAGAGAGAGAAATGGTCGGCTTTTTTGACATATTTGGACAAGCAAACATTTGATCATCTTGGAAACAGCGCCTATTAATGATGTTGATATAGTTGAACAAAGCCACAAGAAAAATCTGCTTTTTCAATCATTTATTCAACAGAAATATCAATAGATGTGATATTGTTCTGTGGAAAAAGTAAGTAAACCCTTGGCCTCAGAAGCTAGTGTTGCCCCCTTTAGCAGAAATAACTTCTTGTAGGATTGCTGGAATTTTTTACCACCCTTCCATACAAAATTTTTTCAGTTGCAAGATGTTTGAGGGTTTTCTGGCATGTACTGCCCGTTTCAAATCCCCTCAAATCCAGACTTTGATTAGGCCATTCCATATCCCTCCATTTCTTGATGGATTTGCTCATGCTCTTAGTATCATTATCCTGATGAAAGGTCTATTTTCAGATAGACAGCCTCAGATTATCTTCAAGCACTCTTTGATATGATGCAGAATTCATAGTTGAATCAATGAATACAAGCTGTCCAGATTCTGAGGCAGAGAAGCAACTCCAAACAGTTGGTATGAGGTGCTTCTCCTGAAAAGCTGTCTTTAGTCTGCTGTCTGCTGTTTCTGTGGTTCTTTGATTCATTTGTTCAGAGCAAATTATTCCAAAAGGTCTGGACTTTGACTGTTTGCTCATTGGCAAATTGTAGTCCTGCAAAGGCTTTTTCCTGGCATGTATCCCATGCAGGTCAAATCTGTGCGATCTCTTTCTGATGGTAGAAGCATGCACTTTGACACCGACAGTTGCAAGACTTACTAGGAGAACCTGTGATGAAATTTCTGGGTTCTTGGAGATTTTTTTTTGCATCAGACAGTCTGCTCTCAACCTGCTTCATTTGTAGATTATGTTCCTTACAGTGGAATGATATATTTCAAATCCTGTGGAGACCTTGGAGAATCATAGGCATCCACAACCTATTTAACTGAAGGCCTCACAGAACTCTTTAGATCTTGGGGTGATGACACCACACATTGCAATAACAAAGGGAACCCCAAACACTAGATATGAGAGCGGTATAAATAAGACCGGTTCCACATGCAGGTTTAAGCAGGTTCTAATCACTGGCACTCGATTCAACACCTGATTCTAATTTTATGGATTTGAAGGTGTGATGCATGTAGGGGTATACTTACTTTTTTCAAGTGACTGAGCTGTTTTTTTTTTCAGCGAATCAATAAGAGTTGACTCTTTCAGCTCCTAAACAATTCATTGACATTTTGTCCTAAACCAAAAAAGCCATACTAGCATTAAAGAGAAAGAACTAGCATAGACTAGCGTATCTGTTTATAGCTAGATTTAATAATCATGTGACTTCAGTGAGAGTTAAGGCTCTCGTTTACATTATAGCAGGTATAAACAGTCGTTCCTTCATCAGCCTCTTTTTTTATTAGGATTTTTTTTTTAAACGCAACTTCTCAGGTTACCGAGAAAATGTAAACTCCTCTGTCCTGAAGATTTTCTAAGTTACATTACAGCTTTACTCCTGACACTGGAGACTCCTTCTGTAAATCGTGCAATATCAACAACTGTACATGTTTTACATGAATCCCTTTTTTTTCGATGTGTGTGCGTGCCGTACGATGATGACATTAGAACGCGCACTTTAATATGAATGTGCACTTTTAGAATCCAGAAGTCGCCAGCAGTGTTGTTTTTTTTAAACTGTAGTATTTCACGCAACAGAAAGCAGTGGCAATCTGGGTGGCTTCGGGTGGCCGTAACATACACGAGCACTTCAGCGCAGCTCCCATCTGGCTAGTGTTGTGTAAATACACCATCAAGCTGTCGTAATGCATAATTAAATCTCTGTGTATGAATGGTTTATGTTTCATTTTTAAAACAAATAATAAACATCCTTTGTATTTTCTGCTTATTCTCTGCTCTTACCATATATATATATATATATATATATATATATATATATATGTATACACACACATCTTTGAACATGCGCATCGAGAAGAAAAGAGTAGAGAAGAAAAACACATATGAGACTGCAGATTCTTGGAACAGGAAGCGTGTTGTTTTGTTTTTTTTCCGAACCGATAATTATGATCGTGCGAAGAAAAAAAAGTGCATAATGGCCTTGGGTGTACTGGAAAATACACTCATTATTTCAATTTTCCGTCAAGCAGCTCCATTTAAGCAAATACTGTATCATCAAGCTTTCAAGGGATCAGCTGGATTATCTATTTGCATGAAAAACTCATTAGCATTGCACATATAAAAAAACTCTGTATGGTTTATTTCAATGAATAAAAAAGAATGAAAGAACAAAAGAAATCCCTGCTGAAGACTAAGATTTTTCTAGTCAACATGCATGAGCACATACATTCAGACTGCATTTCTCAAAAAGTACAGCCTCATTGCTAACTAAACAAACAAGCATACTACAAAAAAAAAACCCCAAAAACAACCACTACACACACTGTCAAGCACAGGCCTCTGATTATTCTTCTAAAAAAAAAGTATGTCATTCTTCTCTAATAAAAGAGATAATTTGCCTTAAGTAAATTAGCCTGAGCTAGCATGAAATCTTTACCAATAAATGGCTAGTTCTGCTAGCCAGTTAGCAACACTGCTAAACACGAGTCTCTAATATTTAAAAGAAGAACCCTCTTGTTCAAGAATAATGATACCTTTGACTAGTATTGATATGTACCATATTAGCTAACTTGCTAACTGTGTAGCTGTTTGAACATACTGCTAGCCAGTTTAACAACTCAGCCATAGTTATTTAACATAACTATATAAAAGCATTTGATTACCAAAAGTATCAAAAATATCAACTGGAAATAAAAGACTTCAGGAAAAACCGAGCTACGGTGTTTGTTGTAAATTAGCCTGAGCTAGCAATAAAACTTTTATAATTTATTTTTTTTTAAACTGTTCATTTTACTTCTAGCTAGTGTTTCTTAATATAAACTGGCTCACTGGCACTAGCATGACAGCTGTTTATTAACATGCTCTGCTAGTTGGCTAACAATACTGCCATAGTTATTTCATATTTAAAGATACATCTGAACAATTTTTAATGACGTTTGTCGTGGATAAATCAACCTTTTTAGCCTAAGTCAAAAATTTCAGAGACAGAGAGTTTAGTAGACGTCAAAAAGTAAATAAACTTTATTGAAAACCAATGCAAGCACACACAAATTTTATATATACGTTCCTCCACAGCATAGTCATTGTAGGTGGGCTTTGGCCTTTCCTCATTAAAACAGACCAATCTTCTTCGCCACAATTAAATATTCATGTCTATGTGTTTTCTTAAATTTATGGAGCATGCGCAATTACGATTTCATTTTAAAAAAAGGTTTCACACAGACTTGTGTGTCCTGACCTTGATCCACACTCGCCTTTTTTCCCCAAGCCTTACCCTAGCTCATTAATTGGTATCGGCCTCAAAGTTATATCTGCTTCTGTGGAGAAGGATACAGGCTGGTACAGAAAGAACAATTAGTGTACAGTAAGAAACAGAGTTCATCCAACTCAATACACACTCAGAATATAACTTGATCAAACATTGTTCTATGGATTTAGATTATGCTTCTAACTATTGATTATACATATATATTATTTTTTTTAACTAATATTGGTTATTCGATAATGCTTAAGTAATAATTCCAAATGTTGGTTACATATTGAGTACACTTCATTAACATATCCAAATGTTAGTTACACATACTGAATACTCTTCATTAACTCATGTACTCGGGTGCTGTGTTTGGGTTTGCTGGAGAGTTTAACACCATTTCTGAAGTAAACACAGGTCTTGTGTTTATTGCCATGGACTGATGAGAGAGAGAGAGAGAGAGAGAGAGAGAGAGACCTCCATAAATAGTGTAAAAGCGTCAGGTTCTCATTATGACTTTGGGTTAAACACTAGACTGGGTTAATTTATTATGCGCTATAGAGATCGCGTGCAAATTCTTGGCAGTTCAATAGATCATCATATGGTTTTATTTTTTTCCCGTTGTGCTGGAATGTATTCTTTTTATACACTGATGAAACTATGGACGTCGTAGTACGTTTTCCAGCTCGAGAAATCATCTGAAGCAGTTGCACCAATAGGATGACATCAAATTCATTAAACGGCTACGAAAACGCTAGTGGAGATGATGAAACATAAACAAAACGTACCAATTAAAATATAAACGATAGATACGTATGACCTCAGGCTCGCTTTAATAGAACGTTTTTGGGAATGTTTACCCGTTTTCTGGGACCATCTTGTTTCCAGAACGTTTCCTTTAGTCTACCGTTAGAGGATCTTCATCTTCACGCAATCTGACGTGGAGGACACACGTTACAGGTAATATTAGCTTGTATGGACTGTACAGGTTTTCTTTTGTGCAAGTTTTTTTTTGTATCGTTACAGCCAAAGAACGCCTGATTTTCCATGGCTTTTTGGAAAATTTGTTATCTGACTTTTTACTTGAATTGTGCGAAATCGCAAATTTAACCTTTTTCATTGTTTTGCGCTGTCTTTTGAA
This sequence comes from Ameiurus melas, assembly GCA_012411365.1. Classification (NCBI taxonomy): domain Eukaryota; kingdom Metazoa; phylum Chordata; class Actinopteri; order Siluriformes; family Ictaluridae; genus Ameiurus; species Ameiurus melas. Next base: position 27,575,024 of record CM022756.1, read on the forward strand.
GTGATGTTTGTTAATAAACGAGACCTTGTAGCTGCACTCGTGTTTGGAAGAGGGTTTTGACTGAACACATTGTGATGACGTAACACGACGCGTCTTGGCCTGAATCTGTGGAAAAATCTGCGTTAATTTCAAATAATTGCAAGCTCCTCAGAATATCGTGGAGTTTGTTTGATTTTGCGTTCATTTCTGAAGGGATTGACTTACTCCTGTAAGTCAAAATAAGCAGACTATTTTTATCTCTATATTTGTCTTTTAGGTAGACACTAAGTATAGTGTTTATAATTGCTCTTAAGTGCATGAGATATTTCAGGATTTATCGTAAATGGCAACAAGTATTATGAGTAGACGATGAGAACTTCATCTCTCTCTGTAAGAGTCAAAAGTACACTTCAGTGTGTTTTAATGAGTGTGTGTGTTTTTTTAAAGGACCCCAGTGTTCCACTATGACTAAATTGCTGATGTTCATGTCAACATTCATTAATCTTCATTAAGCTCTGCTGTCTTGGTAAGGGTCATGGTGGAGACGGAGACTCTATCCTGGGAATCCACAGATTCAAATCTCATGTTCTCCCCATGGGTTTCGTCCTGGTCCTTCAGTTTTCTCCCGAAAACATGGCCATAAGAGGACTAGCGTTCCAAATTGCCCCTAGGTGTGAACGAGTACGTTCCCCGAGGATAGACATGCATGAGGATAGACCCAAGAATAGAAATGAATGAATGAATAGATTTTCATTTCTTTCTTATTTTTTCCAGGTGTCCATCTTCATTAAACGATGCTTCACAACAACTGCTCCTCATCCCAGTTCCCGGACCCTTCATGGTTCCTGGAATCTGGTGAGCACATCTTGGAGAACCTGAGTTTAGAGGACGTGGCGGATTTGTGTGAGAGCCGGAGCGTGTACGTGGAAAAGCTTTTGGGACCACGGCGCTCTCCTCACTTTCTGCCAATCTGCATCTTCTATTTAATCATCTTCTGCATCGGATCACTGGGCAACGTGCTAACGTGCACCGTGATCATGCGCCATCGTTCCATGCGCACACCCACCAACTTCTACCTGCTCAGCCTGGCCATTTCAGACCTGCTGGTGCTCCTGTTGGGTTTGCCGTTGGAGCTTTACGAGCTGTGGTCCAACTATCCATTCCTGCTTGGATCCGGAGGCTGCTACTTCAAGACGTGCCTGTTTGAGATGGTGTGTTTTGCCTCGGTGCTGAACGTTACAGCAGTCAGCGCCGAGCGATACCTCGCTGTCGTTCACCCTCTACGTGTTAAGCACGTCATGACACACGGCCACGTCAGACGGGTCATTGTGATGCTGTGGATCGTGTCATTTCTTTGCGCCTTGCCCAACACCAGCTTACACGGCTTGAAAATGTTGACTCCGAAGTTTGGCTGGAGTTTTCCCGAGTCGGCCGTGTGCAGCCTTGTGAAGCCTCCATGGATCTATGGGCTTCTAGTCCAGCTCACTGCGCTGTTCTTCTTCCTCATTCCCATGATGAGCATCGGTGTACTTTACCTGCTCATCGCACTTCAGCTGCACCGAGAAACACGCCTACTGCAAGACAACGCCACAGCCTGGCACTCAGGAGCGCAGAAAATACGCCATCGCCAGGTCACCAAAATGCTGTGTGAGTGGCTTTTAATCTGCTGTTTGAACACTTAATCTGAACGGGGAAGAAACTGTGATTGGCTCCAAAAATATTAGCCCCCTTTATGGAAAAAGAATTAAGCTTCTTAGTCAGTGAGTAAGTGAGTCAATGAATCAGTCAGTCAGTGAGGTAGTGAATCAATTATGGGTTACTGAGTGAGTCAATCAGGCACCGAGCCATCAATTTAATGAGTGAGTCAATTAGTCAATGAGTCATCAGTTATGAGTGACTGAGTGACTCAATCAGGCACTGAGTCATTCATTTAGTGAGATCAGGATACTATAGTTTTTTTTGGCACAAAACAAAAGATTCCTTAAGTAAGTGCATGTTGTTATCTGTTAAAAACTTGTCTTCAAAGTTAATGTTGATTATTAAAGAATAATATTTTTATCTCCTGACTGGTGCAATAGTACACCAAGGCCATCATTACTATTTGGGACACAGCCTTGATTTTGCCTGACGTGTATTATTTGCCACTTGTCAGATGAACCTATGCTGGAGAACAGTCGAGCACAACCCACGTTATGAAAGGTTCTTCCCCAAGTAGCTTGCAATATCAAATGGCCAGCAGTTCTTTCTCAAAACCATGATGTCACGTATTTATTTGTTTTGATCTGCAGTTGTATTGGTGGTGGTGTTTGCCATCTGCTGGGCGCCGTTTCACATCGACCGTGTCATGTGGAGCTACATGAACGACTGGAGCGAACAGAAGCAACGCGCCTTCGAGTTGGTTCACCTGACCTCAGGTGTGTTCTTCTACCTGAGCTCGGCCGTTAACCCCATCCTGTACAGCCTGATGTCCTCGCGCTTCAGAGGGCTGTTCCAGGAGGTCGCGTGCCGAAAGAACGAGCAGAAATTCAACATTACGCAGATCACCTTTCGCACAACGGTGTGAGAAAATTGGCAATGTGTTTAACCAGACTATTTCGAGCCACGTCATCACGTGTAAATGTACAGAGATGAAGGATGGGGGAGTATTTTAGCAAATTTATGGGAGTATCACAGGAACTAATGATACAGATGCACTGATTGGAAATAAACTGAGGGAAAGCTGTTCAGTGATAATGGTACCAAACACTCAGGTCTTACTTGTACAGGTGCTTAGGCTAGTATCTGCAGTTATTTTTCTTCACATGCTAGCAAGAGTTTTATACTTTATGTTTGGTTGGCTAGCACCTCAGAACCATGGATCTTCAGGAACTAACACTTTAACACTCAAGCCCAAAACAGGACCCAAAATCCTGACCTTCTGCTTCTCCTTTCTGAACTGAAATGTGTTTTGCCGCTCAGTTTAGCCACTTAGCTTTCAAGCCTTGAGCTTAACTCTGTGTACTGCGTATAATTCAAAGTAACACATCAGAATTTTTTTTCATTTATATAACACCAACGTTAGAAATGGCCTGACCACTAAGTTTCACAGTTTAATGAGAACATGATGCTGTCTGGAGCTTTTGATGTGCCAGTAAACTCTTCCTCGAGTTGCCCGGTTGAGCTGTGAAGGAAAACAGAGCTTTGTAATGACGCTACAAGTATTTAAACTACGGAAAGACTCGTCCATACATGGTTACGACTGACGGCCTTCTCCATGTCTGTATGGAAGCCTGGTAAAGCTGTGCATGGCTGGCAGACTGATTCATGTGTTGAATATTTATGCCTCACAAAGTACTGATACATGTGACTGTCGTGTTCAGGGTCATACAGGAGCTACAGTATGAAAGAGGAAATGTTTGACTATTACGCTGTAAACTTTTACCATTCTGAGTGATTTAAACCCAGTATTCCCACAAAATATAATCCCACGTCCGCTTTTCAGGTCATTTTTTCTTCACCGAAGTGACAAGTTCTTCTATATGGAAGTGTAAGTTGATTCAGATTTTTAAGTTTACACATCTGGAATATCTGATTGGGCAAGTGACTAATAAAATACAAGACAGGGTCATTAAATCAAATTAAGATTCTAGAAGATGTGAACAGGTCAGTGAATCAATCAATTAGTGAAGGAGTGTGTGAATCTGTGAGTGAGTCATTTACGACTTTGAGTGAGTCATTCATTTATTGAGTCAATTAGTCAGTGAGTGAGTCAATCAGTCACTCAGTGCAGGAGTTAATGAATCTGTGAACGGGTCAGTGAGTGAGTCAAATATGAGTTACTAAGTGAGTCAATCAGGCACTGAGTCATTCACTTAGTGAGTGAGTGAATAATTAGTCAGAGTGAGTGAATCAATGAAACCATGAGAGACTCAGTGAAGGAGTGAGTCTGCGTCAAGGAGCGAGTCAGTCAGTCTGTGTTTATCGTTTAGTGAGCGAGTCAATTAGTCAGTCAGTGAATCAGTTAATGAGCCAGGGAGTGAATTAATGAGTCAGTGAGACTGTCTGAATAAAAAAACCTTAAATGCCACACAATATAATCACAATCACAAAGCAAAATGTGAAAAATTTATTAGAAAAACAGAAGAAAAAAACATTTAGGCACTTATATATTTGATGACAGTGAAAAGCTGATCAAGGTTTGGAGATTTACTTTTTTTAAAATATATATTAAAGTTGTTTTTACGTTTTATTAACTTTTACCCTCTACAGTCTATTAAACAAGAAGAAAATGAAACTATTGTTCCATAAAAATCCCTAAATCTATGAAGTGAAATGACTTTACATGGGTGGCTTGTTTTCTTACGAATGCTGTAAGCGTGAAAGTTATTCTGTTCATAGACTTGTCTTACAGGTGATATTAGACAGTGTTAGCATCAACCGTAACACAAATGCATGTTAATTACACTGATCCAGTTAGTGCTAGATAAACTGTCACTAACATCTCTCACCATTTTCCTGATGTTTAATAAAGAATGTTAATACAGCGGGTTTCATAGATACACATGCTGACAGTTTTAGCAGAAAGTAAAACTCAAACTGAATCAAAACGACAGAATGAAAGCAAACACCAGAGCAACTGGGACACAAATCTTTTAAAGCCCTAATGAAGGTGTGTGTGTGTGTGTGTCTCAGGCCTTCTTCCCAGCATACCTCCTCTCGAACTGGCCCACATCGAACTTGCGCTTGCAGCCTGCATAGTTCATGTAGCGCACTTTACCGAAAACGGGCCGCTCCGCCCAGCCCTGATCATGAATCCCACAGATGGACCACATGCAGCCTGAAAACACACACACACACACACACACACACACACATTATAACAACAGTTTAGGGTACAATCATTATATATATATATACATATATACACAAGAAAGAAAGAAAAATTTTAAAATTAAAGAATTAAAAATGTAAATAAAATAAAAATTAAAAAAGGAAAGAAAATTAAAGATCAAAGAAAATGAGAAAGAAAGAAAAACAAAAAGAATGTAATAGAAAAAGAATGATTTTAAAAAACAAGAAAGAAAGAAAAATAACTATTTTTTTAAATCATAAGAATTAAAAAAGAAAAGAAAAATGTATTGAACAGAAAAGAAAAAAGAAATAGAAAGAAAAGAAAAGAAAGAAAGAAATTAATGAATAAAGAAAGTGAGAAAGAAAGCAAAAAGAATGTAAAAGAACCAAAATAAAAATTTATTAAAAAAGAAAGAAAATGAAAGAAGTAAAAAGTAGAACTAGAGACAGAAAGAAGGAATTAATGAAACATGAAACTGAAAAGAAAGAAAGAAAAGAACAAACACAAGAACACAAAGAAAAATAAATAAAAAAAGGAAAGAAAAGAAAAGAAAGAAAATTTGAATGAGAATGAAATAGGAAAAAAATGAAGGAAAATAAACAAATAAAAACATTTTTAAAAGAGAAAAGACAGAAAATGAAAACATGAAGAATATGTAGAAAAATACAATGAAAGAAATAAAGAAACCTGTAAAACTCAACAGCAATGTCCAAGCCTGGTTCTTCTAGCAACTAATTCAATTAAACATAAACTTGACACAGGAAAGAGGCAATTGAGAAACTATTTCAGATGATATTTGACCTTGCTGTGATCTTGACATTGTTTGAATAATTCCCAAATGTCAGCAGTTCATCTGCTGGTTACGACAATCACTCCGTCTAAACCCTACACACACTCAAACACTCGCTCTTGAGAGAGCACCAGATATACAGAGTGTCTCACACACACACACACACATACATACATACATGCATACAACAAACACGACGCCTCCACCACCTAGTGGCCTAAGATACAAATAAAAATCAGAAGTTCTGCTGCGTCTCTCACCCACGTAACCGTTCGGGTCGCAGCCGTCCAGTGCGTAGCGGTCGTTCAGATAGATGGAGATGTTCACCGCCTCCTCGGGTGAAGCCGTCCACTCCAAGATCTTCTTAGCCCAGTACATGCGCATGAAACCATGCATCTTCCCCTCTAACATAAGCTGCCTCTGTGTAGCATCACACACACACACACACACACACACACACACACACACACTTATACCTATATATTATGGATATTAGGCAAACGTAGCCAACATGCCTACATTAGCCTCGTACCTGTGCAGCATTCCACAGCTGGTCGTGTGTGTCTGCATTTTCCAGTTGCTCTCGTGTGTACAGATATGGCCGAGCGTCTTTAGCGTGATCCTGCAGCGTCTTCTTCGCCCAATCGTACGCACCTGAGAACACAACGGCATACTAAACACTCTGCTTCACCATTTTCCCCAGGAGTTCATCACAGCTCATACTGTATACTGAAGTTTATATTTATCATCAATCTTTATTATCAGGCCACACATCCTTTACTGAGACTGAGGCACCAAGGCCATGCCTACTTTACTGAGACTGAGGCACCAAGGCCATGCCTACTTTACTGAGACTGAGGCACTGAGGTCACGCCTTCTTTTCTGAGACTAATGCACAGAGGCCATGCCTCCTTCCCTAAAACCCAGGGAAAGAGGTTATGCCTCCTTCATTGTCCCTAAACACACTCTTCTGGCAGTGTATACTGACCGTTGATGTTGTCGTAGTTGTCGTTGTAGAAGCAGAAGTTATCGGAGAGCTCTCTGCGCACTAACAGCTCCTCGGTGAAGGAGGACACCGACTCGGTCGAGTGTTTCCCCCAGCGCTTCACCTCCAACAGCACACGCTGAGCTGATAACTGACCTGTGGAAGAGAAAGGGAAAAGGGAGAGAGAGAGAGAGAGAGAGAGAGAAAGACAGCTTATAGTTTATAATATGTTTATAAGCAGCTTATTCATTTTATGAATAAGTGAACCATCATGCACACACCCGAGTGGATCCAGGGTGAGAGCTGGCTGAGCGCATTGGCATTCGGGTTATTCCTCTCAGAGGCAAAAATACGCAGCCGCTGGTCTATAAACGACTCAAGCATGGTGACACCTCCTGCTATTCCTGGTTGTGCCCACAAAACCTCCCCAACGCTGCGGTCGACCTCCAGTGATGACATCACTTTCTCCCAATCCACCTTCTAAAAAAGCAAACATGCTTCAGGAAACTCTTATATTTAAACGAGTACCTCACTAATCTAACGAATAGGCTCGCAACGCATCCTCAAAGGCAATGATTATGTAAATCGTTATGTTGTTATGAACTCTGAAGTGTTCCGGTCCTGCCTTTGCCGTTTTGGTGGACGGGTGAGGGTGCATGACCACTGGAGGAAACTCAGTGAGGAACTCTGGGAGGAGTTTGGTGATTTTCCCACGGATGGTTCTGGCTGCATATTCCAGTTTACTCGATGCCCCCCAACATGGCACCACGTTATGGGCGTCAACCTGAAGAGCAAACAGAGAGCAATGAAAACCACATGAAAAGATGTAATCAGATTTATGGCTTGATGAGAGATGGAGAGAAAACCTGAACAAAGGGGATGTCAGGTGGAAGCTCCTTTTTAACACGTTCAGTCCACTGCAGTGGAAGACGGAGAGGGTTGAAATCAGTCACGACGGCACCGACGTCCCAGTGTTTCACAAAACCAGGCAGTGTCAGCTCGGGCTCACCACGCAGGAGGTGAAACTGAATACTCAGACTTGTACACTCCTACAGCAAAACATCTTCATTGTAAACACTAACAATAATGACGAATCTAACTTTACACACACACACACACACACACACACAGAGTTGAATGTTTAAATTAGTGATAACCGAGATGTTCACCTTGGCCACTTCCTGTAGTCCCCTGAGCATGAAGGCGTATTGGCGATAAGTGGCCTCTAAATACCGTGGCACGAGGCAGAAACACACGTGGAGAGGCAGATTCTCTTCCAGGGCGAGCTGCTGAGCGTAAACCAGCGCCCAGTTATCTACAGAAACACATGAACACGGTTACACCGGGCTAACAACAAAAGCTGATCATGGTCACTTCATATTTTTTCTCCTGTTAAAACGGCATTGTAATTACACCATCTACGTCACTGTAGGACACAACCGCTAACTTCTCACTGGAAGAATGAAAATAAACCCAAAAAATTAGTCATTCAAATGACTTTCAACTGATAAAACTATACTTTATTACAGGAAATATGTCAGAAAACTAGACTTTACATCAAAGTGTGATGCAGGGCCTTTATTTATTTAAGGACATTTCCTAACATTTACTACCTAACTTAAATTTTTTCTACACTGTTAACTAACTCCTTTTTCAAGAATGTTTTATGATGTAACTAATTAGCTTACTGTTTAAGGGATATTGTAAAATTTTAGCTAATTATCTTTCTGCAGAGATATTTTAGAACATTAGCTAACTAGCATTTTAAGGATATTTTATAACGATAATGAGTCTTTACTGATCACACAAGGGCCCAACAGTGGCAGATTAGCAGTGCTGGGGCCCCTGACCTTCCAATCAGTAACCCAGAGCCTTAACCATCAAGCCACCACTGCCCCAGTGATATAAGGTTAACCCTCTATGGGACCTTCGTCATTTATAAATGACACAAAGAAAATTTCATTTAAAAAACAATAATAATATTCAAATCATTAAAATTACATTTTAATAATGTAATCACAAGACATCCCTTCTGCCAATGAAATTAAAATGTATGTTCCATGTTCTTCACATGTTTGGCAAAAAGGAAGTGAAGGGGACATTAGCACATGTTAGGTTACATGCTCAATGTACCATGGTGAGTTCATTTTATACTAGAAAATACATATAAATGAAATCTAAAAAAAACATTTTTGTACATCCAAATGTATTTTCTAAAGATTTCTGTCAATTTTATCCATATTTTAGAAAAATAATAATTCAAGAACACACAAAATCCTTGCGTCATGTATAAATGACAAAGTACTTTTATGGGATACATATTTCCTGTGTAGCCTTCAATGGTATTCACTACGATCAGACACAAGAGTCTTCACGTCTGTGTTCTAGGTTGATGTTAATAAGTTTTATGGAAGATAGAGAGGCAAAGCTGTACCAATTCCAGAAGGTAGCGATGATAGTGACAGCAGTGCATTAGACAATAAGGTTGTAGTAAGAAATTATCAAGTTGAGGATCAGGAGGATAGCAACAGTGAGAATGAGGACAGGGAGGAAGAACGTAATCAGGAGCAGCCAGCAACAAGTCGTAGATTGTTGTGGAAGTCAGGCATTTGGATTCATTAACCGATGCCAGTTTGGAAGATGTGCCGTGCCTCAACAGAGAAGATGCATTCTCCAAGTTACTACTTCAAGTAAATGTTTTCCTCCAAGTGTCTCAACATATTGTCCAGCAAACAAGCCTTTACTCCATGCAAAAACAGGTTAACTCACTCCTGAACTGCACTGAAAGAATTTTAACAGTTCATTGGGACTGCTTTCCAAATGTCCATCTATGGAGTTAATGCAACACGTATATGCTGGCAGACCCGCACACGCATTAACAAGATAGCTGATGTAATGCCAATGAAAAGTTGGGAACAAATCAAGAGCAACCTCCATTTCAGTGACAACACTTTAGACCTTGGCAGTGATTACTGAAATCGAGATCCTCTCTTCAAAATAAAACTTTTCCTCAACTTTGCAGTAGAACAAATGAGAAGCATTCCAATGGATGAACACCTAAGTGTGGATGAACAAATAATTCCATACAAAGGAAAAAGTCGACTGAAGCAGTACATCCCCAGCAAGCCCCATAAATGGGGGTACAAGGTGTACATGCTTTGTGACTCATAAGGCACTTCATACAACTTTGAGTTTCACACAGGCAGAATACTACCAGTCAGTGGAATGACCTGGGTGCCAGTAGCAACATAGTTCTATGACTGGCATCCATCATACCCCCACATCAATTTTTGACACTAATCTCACTTTTGATTTTTTTTGTTCAGAGCACTGTGAAAGCTTCCTTTTTTCACCTCAGAAATATAGCCAGATTAAGACCAATGCTAAACTTATCTGTCGCTGAAAAGCTGATCAACTCATTCGTTGTCACGCGGCTGGATTACTGCAATGCCGTTTTAGCCGGAGTTTCTAAAAATGCAATTAACAAATTGCAGTATGTTCAGAACTCTGCCGCCCGGATCCTGACGGGAAGCAGGAGATATGACCATATCACTCCTGTTTTGAAGTCCTTACACTGGCTCCCGGTCAGGTTCCGGGTTGATTTTAAGATCATGCTGTGGACATACAAGGCATTGCATGGATTGGCTCCACAATATTTAACTAACTTATTAATCCCGTATACCCCACATCGCAGACTGCGCTCCTCACAGGGTCATCTACTGACGGTTCCACTAACCCACCTTAAGTCTATCGGTGACAGGGCTTTTTCTGTCTACGCTCCATCACTTTGGAACTCTCTTCCCCCTGAACTCAGGGAAGCTCAGTCCTTTGGCATTTTTTAAAGCTCTTTTAAAAGACACACTTTTTTTAGACTCGCTTTTGATTCTTAATATCTTTTTGACTGTTTTATATTTGTTTTTTATTACAGTTTTATTCGTTTTAATTAACTTTTATTAATTCTGTGATTTGTTTTTTATGTACAGCGCTTTGAGAAGCTACTTTAAAGGCGCTTTATAAAATAAAGTTTATTATTATTATTATTATTACATCAGAATTTCAAGCTGTACCATGACAACTGGTACATAAGCATAGGCCTTGAAGTTCAAATGGCAACGAGAGGGATCTACTGCTTTGGCACAATCATAACTAAAAGTGTGCATGTTGAAATCTGACAAGGAAATGAAAAGGGCTGGACAGGGCACTTTTGATGAAAAGATGCCAGGTGTGAGGATGTGTAAATAACGACAAGCAAATGGCAATACAACTGCAATGTCACCCTTCTGAACACACTCACTGGGGCCTGCCTACCCAATTTCCACTGTGCAACTATGGGACATGAGGACAAATCAAATCATCAATGTGAAATGTCCATCCTCTGTGATGATGTATAATAAAAAAAAATGGGGAGGTGTTGATCTGATTGTACCGGACAATGATTCGGTCACAGACATGGTACATTTGTATTGTCTTTCATATCATGGATGTACTGTGTATAAATGCAAGGGACAATGGTCCCTCTCCTAAACAAAGTGAGGAACGCAGCCTAAGAAAGTTCAAAACAGCAGTTGCAGATGTCCTCTGTAGACAAGGCACATACAAAGTGAAACGTGGTCAACCCAGCTCTGGAGAATCGGTGTCAAAGAAGAAGCAAAGGAGAGAATCCATAACACAACCAGACTTCAGGAAAGATGGCATTACCCATTGGCCTCACTATGCTGACAAGCAGGGACGCTACAAAAATGATGACTGCACAGGTCAAACTCGAGTTATGTGTGGAAAGTGTGGGGTACACCTGTGTTTCACACCTAAAAAGAATTGCCTTGTTGATTTTCACGTGAGTGAAAATGAAATCACATGAAATGAATTACTGTAGCATAACATAAAACAGAACTAGAATAGAGCATTGTGTTTAAAACTCTAAAACATTGTTACACTACTGTTTTTGATTTACGAAGATATTTTTTACATTACTTTCCAGAGAGTGAAATTGCATTTGAATTTGTCTCAAGTTTCAGACAATTTTACATGAGTTCCAAAACAAATATAGTAGCATAAGATGAAATGGAATGTGAATAAAGTTTTTTTTTATGTTTCTGAAACACCAAGACACTGCCTAACTTCTTTCTAGACAGTGAAAATGCATTTGAATGTGTGACATTTCAGAAAATTTACCAAAAATCTTTTACCCAAATGGGACAAAGTCCGTTATAATTGATGATACCATAAAAAAAAGGTCAAAGGTAGAAAACAAGTTTTGGAAAATTATTTTAGCCTTAAATACACTAAAAATATAAAGTAATTAATTTATTTAGCTGTGATTTCATGATTAGTTCCATAGAGGCTTAACATATTAGCTTTCTTGAAAGAGATTTTATAATGTTAGCTAACTCCCCCCTTTTTTAAACAAAACAAAGAAAAAGAATATTTAACAAATGTGACTAAATAATTTTTAAAGGTATATTTTAACAATGTTAACGAACAAACATTTTAGGGATATTTTATGATGCTTGGTATTCTCCATTACCAATTAGTTAACATTACCATTAGTTAAACAGCTTCGGTTTTATGACATTTTCTAATATTAGCTTAGTAGCATTGGAGACGTTTTTTAACGCAAGGAAATATTGTTTTCTAATCTTAGCTAGCTGACTTTGAACATTATTTTCAATTGAATAGTACACAACTATATTTATTAACAGAAGTTTAGTGATTTATGCTTGACAATGCTTAATTTATATATATATATATATATATATATATATATATATATATATATATATATATATATATATATATATATATATATATAATGAATTTACTCAGCGGTTTGTGTTGTGTGTGTGTGTGTGTGTGTGAGAGAGAGAGAGCGAGAGAGAGAGAGAGAGAGAGGAGAGAGAGAATTGGTAAACCATCAGCGCCATCTTTTGGCGAACACCAAAACTTTTCCTTCCTTCCTTTCTCTTCTTTCTTATATTTATTATTATTATTATTATTATTATTATTATTATTATTATTATTACTATTTCTTCTAACACGTTATTCAAAACCAAGTAATAAACCAGTAGTAAACTTCTTTATCTCTTCTTCCTTCCTTCCTTTCTTTCCATCAGCCTGCTTCACTGAAATACATTTTATAACACCAACTTTCTTAATGAACTTTTAATTTATCATTGTTTCTATTTGATGATCCGGTTATTTTAATCATCATTATGGAGATTAATCTTGGCGCGTTATGTAAAGTAACCCAGCAGCGCCATCTTGTGGTGACCACAAAAATAACTTTTCTCCCACTTCTTCCTTACTGGATCATTTCTTCCTTTTGTTTCTATTTATCCATCTTTATGTTTTAAATCTATTCCCGACTCTTGCACATATTATTATTATTATTATTATGTTGTTGTTGTTTGAAACGATTACCCTGCACTCTCTGATCCCGGGCCATCCAGTAAAGCACCGCCCCGCAGCCCTGTCTCGCTTTCTTGGCGTCCGACAGGAACCGGAGACGCTTCGTGTTGAATTTACACTCAGATGAGTTTCTCCTCATCTCCGCCACTTTCTCCTGCAGCCACCCCGCTCCTCTCTCCGCTCCCCGGGCTGCTCCGGGCTTCTCCAGGCCTTTCATCGGCTCCCCTTTGCGCTTCAGGTTCCTTTTATTCTCGGACATGATAACGGAAAAGTTTCTAACTTCTAAACCACAGCGAATAATTCTGCCAGAAATACCCCGCATAAGCCAGCTCACACGTGCAAAAATAATGTTTTATAACAGAGGCACGTCATTGGTCAACGCCTTTCAGTGGGTGGGGTGCTGTTCCCTTGGCAACCGCGTTGAACGAGGAAGTTGGCATGAAAGATAATTATTCATTTATTAATGAAATGATTTATAGGTTGTTGATTGATTTCCGAATTACAAATTTATAAGTTGTAATATATTTCGTTTTCCACATTAATTTATATATTCGGCTTCGGCTCGTGTATTGTAGTTCGACAGTAAGATATTACATAAAAACTACATTTCCCACAAATAATACTAAACGTCCATTAAGCGTCGATATGATTTACCATTGTTCTTATTTGTAGAAAAATCTCATTGGCGTCATGCAACACTTGTGTTAATTCTTCGTTTTCAATAATAAATTATTTTTGTTTTATATAAAACGCCAGCGAGTTCACGCATGCGCAATATAATTAGCTCGCGCAGAGGCGAAAGCTAGCGTAGCGCGTTTAGCCTAATAGCTAAGTTGGTTGAAGCTCTCGCGACCTTTTTTTAATTCATTATTTTTTTCTCTCCATATAAACACAACTAAAATTGACCTCAACGATGAATACGTCAAGTTTCAAATCAAGCGGTAGTGCAGAAGGACCCGATAAAGTTGACATGTCTCTCGGTAAGGAACAGCTTTGTTAGTTAGCTAAGCCTTGTTATTTAAGGTGGGACGTGTTTCAAACGGCGATGCGTTTTTCCATCTAGGGCACCTGGAAGGCTGCGGGAAACGGCGCTTATATACAACAAATAGTGCACTTAAATAAGGGGTAGGCAGTGATTTGGGAGTTAACCTCGAGTTCGCTTTTCCGTGAGCCTGCTTGGCTAGATTAATGCGTTTTATCTTCAATTAAGATGTCAGTTTATAACTTTGTCATAAAAACATAGAAAATGTTTTTTTTTATTGACATTCAGCTTCTGTTTGAGGTTAAAAAAGGTGATTAGGGAACATTGCTCACCTCCAAAATGTGTTCAAAATCTAGTTACCTAATTAAACATCCATCCATCCTTCCTCATTGTAGATTCATAATTAAAATATGAATATTAACGAGCCAAACTGATGAGTTAAATCACAACTAATTTGCATGCCAATCAAAAAATACCGTTTATTTAAAGGCAATACTTAAGGAGGACGTTGATATTGAGGAGGAGATTATTATATCATTAGGCTTATTAGATGATTACCGTGTGAAGAAGCAAACTCCAGACACTTCGCACATCTCAGGTGATCCGTTAAGTTTGGGGAAATTGTGTAAATGTGATGTTTTGTAGAATTATTTCTATGATTTGTTTTCTCTTCTCGCCTCCTCATACAGATGACATTATCCGGTTAAATAAGAAGCAGAAGCAGATCCAGGGCCAGAAGGTGACGCTGAGAAAGCAGAGGCTCGGTGTGAGAGGACGATTAGTGCCGCCAGGGAGACGAGCAGCAGCACCGCTGCACCGAGGTCATTACATCATCTACCTTCACACTAAAACACACTCTTAATCAGGAATTTACCTCTGGATGTTGATATTCCAGATTGTTCCATCCTCACCGTGCCTTCACGTTGTTATTATTATATAAACAGTACCAGGACTTCTCATCCTAACTTGTGGGTTTTTGTTGTTGTTTTTAGGAGGCGGAGTGAATAAGCTGTTCAGGCGGCGTGGACAGGGCGTGATCACCGGCCTCGCAGCTAGGAAAGCGGCTCTGCTTAAAGGCGTCAGTCCGTTAAACCGATCCATACAGAACCGAGCCAACCTGAACAAACACGGCATTAACCGAGCTCCAGTGAAACACACTGCCCTCTTTCAGGTACCGCAGCCTGTCCGGCCACGAACGTGAGAATGCTGGGCACTGATTCTTTTTTTTTTTTTAATAAATCAAAAACAAAACCGTTTTTGTCTTTTTTTTGTTATATTTTTTTATAACGGTACTGTTTTCTATTTTTGTTTAAAGTTACACGCTATCATATAAATAAACGTTTTGTTATTAACCTGTTTTTTGAGTAGAGCTCGAGCGATAGTGGATTTTACAGATAGCAATGACTAAGTTGGGTGGTACCGACCTGCCGATAACAGATTAATGAACCGTTAGCTTTTAAATTTGATACTGTATGTAAACGTAACACTAAAATTTCATAAAATATCACTGAACTTTACTACAGAAATAAACAGCACCGACTGTACTGTGAAAACATACTGTACTTTTCAAAAATGAAATATATATGAACTGTTAATAAATATTAAAGTAAATAAGAGATACATCCAAACTGAACAAAAAAGTAACTGAAAGTAAAGCTCTGAATAACAAATAAAAATTATTTAAAAGTTCAAAATGAATCAAAAAACACTTCAAATAACACAACAAAAAAGTTTTTTGTTTTCGCCTCTAGAGGCCGCTTTTATGCAGTACGATGACGGCGGACGATACTCAGATGCTCTCGCGATAGTTTCAGCACTTGGTTTTGGCCGATTTTTAGTTGTGCTGGGAAAAGCAACATTTCTGTGAATGAACATTTTGTTTGTTTCTTTGCTGCTGTTTTCTTATTGCAGAGAACTAGGCCATTTGTTTTGCCGCACAGACATGCACTCACATACATGCAGAGGCGGCCGTACACGCTGGCGGACACCCAGAAAGCTCCGGGGCGCGTCTCTAATGGACCCTTCAGGCTGCGCAGGAAATGGTGAGCCATCATTTTCTGAACCAAAATGAAATCCTGTGAACACCAGAAAGAAGCATGGATAAATTCTAGCACGGGACTTGAGTTAAATCGAATAATCACGGCAGCGTTTTAGTTTTTAACGATGTCTTAAATCTGACACATTTTTTTTTTCAGTTGTGTTACATTTTGTGTTCCGCTGTCCCCTCGCAGGAACGCTCCTCCGGTGAACGAGTCACAGAGGGAGGCTCGCCAGGCTACGTTCCTCTCCAGAAGAGGCCTGAAGGTGCCTAGATACTTCGTTCCATTCATCCTGCTCTCTGAGCCTCCCTAACGCATGTCAATCTTTCAGGTGGTCTTGTGTGTTAATTTCGCGTCGGGTCCGAGGCCTCGATTCCAACAGGGAAGTAAAAATTCAATCTGTAACCCGTATTTCAATATGCAGCTCCATCACTTGATGAAAAATGGTTTTTAAATTGCCATCAAATTTAGCGCTGATCTCAGCCAGTAGAAATGAGCGCTACATTCCAGTAAGAAAAACCACAGCAGCCAGGCATAAGAGAACTACATTTTGTGTGTGTGCCAGGTTCGTGCTCACGTGCAGAAGACAGCGCCGATCCAAGCACCTCAGAGAACACGGAGAACCCGACCGTAAGCCCTATACACTCGCTTCACTCAAGTACTTTAACTTCTCGACCATAATCCTTTTTTTCCCTCCAATTTTATTTCATGTATTAACGTAATTACCTGCATGTGTACCAGTATCTAAATTTATGTATAGATCACATAGTGTTTCTCATCTCATTGCTGTTGCACTTGTGTGAACACCAGGTGGCGCAGTCCTCAGAACAACAGCGGCATTCTCACAGTGTCCATAGATAATCCCGGAGCCAGAACTCAGCCTGAGTACGTTCACACCTCTTTATCAACACCTTAGCTGTCCATCAGACAAGGGAGCAGGGCCATATCCTTTTTAGGAAAAAAAACCCCAACATTTTAACCAGCCAATCACAAGTAAGGGTGCTCAGTGGCTGTTGTTTTTATTGTTATCCCTACTAGACCCGCCCACTCCTGGTCGCTCCACCCACCCACAGTGACTCCATCCCCTCAGACCACAGCACCAGAGCCTGAGAGGAAAAAACCCAAAGGGGTGCCGCTGCAGTTCGACATCAACAGCGTGGGAAAACAGGTACCTCCACACTTTACGTGCACAAATGTCCATCAGTCGTGGTCGTAACCTGACGTTGCGTTTGTGTCTTTTAAAGCAGACGGCCATGACGCTTAACGAGCGCTTCCGCATCCTGAAAATGAAGCGCGTGGCAGCAGCGCAGCAGAACGCCAGAGGTGGCCGCTTCGTCACCGTGGGCTAGCACCTGGCTCGGAGAGCCAATCACAAAAGCTCGCTGAGGTCACATGACTCCCATGGCACCTTTTCCCGGATGGATGGCTGCTCTGACGCTGTTTGAACAGACTTTCCTGCTCTGAAGTGACTATTCTGCTCTGATGGTCGGAATATGGATTTGACGGGAATTCTTTCCATAATTTGCGTTCTACGTTTGCCATTTTCAGCGACAGTTCCTTTTTTCCCCCCAAAGCCGGAGTTCCTCTGTTTTTCTTATTCGTGTCTTTTTTTACGTTAAGCAACTGTTTTTGTTTTTTTTTTCTAAATGTTTTATGACCTGCCAGGAGTTAGTGCATATTGAGTTTTTTTTGTTGTTGTTGAACAGTTGGGTGTTTTAAACATTTTTTAAAAATATTTCAAAAAATAAACACCTTTTTGTGATAAATATTGGTAGTGGTGTTAATGTATCAGGATGATAATGTTAGTGGATTTATCAGTTCGTTTACTTTTGTCACATTATTGGAATCGATACTGCAAAAATCCAGCTAATTGAATAAAAAAAAAAACAAGTCAAGATGATACCTGCTAATATTATTAAAATCACCAGCTGAAAAGAAATCTTGCATTTATATAATAAAAAAATCCAGTGCTTTTGTCTTTGCTCCTGTTGATCACATTTTTATGGATCAGCTGATGGTTTTCATCGTTCGCCATAAAGACAATCCTATATCTTCGCCATAAAATAATCCTAAATCTTTTTAGTCAGGATTGGCAAATTCAATTTAGGATTCAAGAATCAGTCTTTTCTGAAAGAGAACCCTGGTCACCTTCACAAAATGTTAAACAAACAAAAAAAAATTCCAAAGTTAATTTGTAAATTTGTAGTTGCTGAATTTTGCCTCCGTACAAGTAGCGGGTGCTTAAGTGCAGATTTGTTCGATCAAACCTAATAGAAAACAAGACAAAACGAGTAAAGTGTTGCTTCTTGCAATCTGCAATTATAAATGGGCTACTATAATAAGGTACTATAATAAATGTTGGGCAGTATTGTTAATGAGGTAGTGAAATGAGGTATTGTAATGAGCTATAATAAATGTTAAGCGGTAGTATAATAAATGAGAATGTAATCGTTATTGCAAGAAATGAGGTAATGTTCTATTATAAATATGAGGTAACTGAGGTACTATAATAAATGAGGTAATGTAGTAAATAAAAGATCTCATTTGACTGACAAGCAGTCACTGGGATTTAAAAAAACCCTGCAGTGTCAGGACTTTGAATATTGCATTTATTTAAATACATTAAATTTGTTTTTGCAATGTAACAAAACTATTGGCATATGAAACTCCAACACCATTTAAAGGAACAAAAACATGGCTCACTTCATTTTTTTTCCCACTGCCTAGTGTGCAGAAAGAACACTAGCCCCCCCCCCCCAATCATGACATTGTTCACAGCCTGCTATCTCACAACCAGAATACAAACATGAGGTATGGAAGTGGTTCGACATTAAAAAAAAGAAAGAAAATACTAGAACATGCAAGAACATGCTAAAAGGCGACAACAATTGTGAACAATAACAAAATGTGCATAAAAAAAATTACACTGCTTTGCATCTTTGGTTACAAAGTCGGTTGAAACGATTTTCACAGCTTTTACTTATTTATTTTTTGTAAACCCCCATCCCAACCTGAAAAAATTTAAAAATAAAATAAACACGAGTCGGCTGTGTCTCATTTGAAGAACCTTAATCTTAATTAGAAGCGTGATGAGGGTCACCTCAGCTGTGTAAGAGTTCTGAGTGAAACGTCTAAATGAGACACAGCCGATGCAGTTTGTTTAAAAGGCTCAGACATGAGCACAAGTCAGATGTCGGCTGTGTCTTGTTTTCCAGGGCAATAATCGTGACCGAATACGACCGTTTTAATTTGTTGGACGTACACTTCACGTTATTATTATGATTATTATTATTTAAACGAAACACAACCAAAAGGTCAGGATTGTGCCTCATGATATTTTGGGACATCTGACTGAAACACAGCCCTGACGTGAATCCTGGTTCAGCAGATGTTTTGGATTTGCGCTTCTAGTTAGGGACATTTAAACGGAACACAGCCAATGTCAGATAATCGTCTTGTAGCCTATTTACGAACATCTTACTCTCTTTGCGCTGGACGAGTATAAATAGGACACAGCCGAGGTGTTGGGACATGTGCTTGATGTTCGGGAGTCATAATTACTGGGATTACACCGTACGACCGTCTGATTGGTGCTCACGCGACACGGCCACGCAGATCAAATCGTAACTGAAGTGCGGACGTTATTAATTAGCGACGTTATTGATTCGTTTGTGCAACACTACGCAGTGGAAATTCACAGAAAAGGAGAAGAGGACGTTTTATTGTTTTTTGAAACCCGATGACACCGAGTTATACCTCCTCTAGAACTTTAAGATCTAACCAACACTTGATCACCATGAGCAACCCGATTACGAGTCGACGCAATACTGAGCGAGATTTCTTAATAATTAGTTACACCTATTATAAAACTTGCCACCTCCAGCTGCTTCCATCGTACTATGTAGAGGTGGTGAAAGGATCCATGATGGAGGGTTGGGTTGGGGAACAGAACAGGTCAGGAACTGCTTGGTGGCAGCACCCATTGAAAAACGAAGGTTCGTACTACCTTTGGCACTAGTTTTGCCATTTTGCGGAGTACTCTTTTTAGAGTTTGGCACTACTACCGCCGAGAGTCACAGCCCTAAATCTTCCCTTTGGTGATGAGCGATCGATTATGCTCACAACCGACACCTTCGTAACGAGGTTGTGCAGAACGTTTGAATTGGGATAAATCGTGTTTTAAATTTTAATTGGATTTAGTTATAAATACAAAATTCAGCAAGAACTAAACCAAGAGTAAAATCCTCTGGTTTGTTTGTTCGTTTGGGTTCTCCCCCCAGTTTAAAAGCGTAAAACGTACCTAGCGTAGACGCCATTAAGTCGTTATAATACACAAGTCTGTTTTAAGCGTGACGGTGCTTTTTAAAAAAAAATTTAAATAAACATCCTCCATGGTAGACATTTTAAAATCTAATTTATTATAATTTTCAGTTGAGTCCTCTGCTGCATCCGATCTCTAGTTGTTGTGATGCGATCGTTTGTTTTTTTTTGACCGACACTTGTTCCTATATAAACAAAAGGCACACTCATCTCACGTTCGTTAACAACCTTGTAGGTGGACGCAACTTTCCGGATTGTTCCTGTTCTGAAATGATTTTCTTTTTGCAACGTTTAGAGGCGTTTTGTTTGGACATTTTCCTTCATGTCAAGTTATACCTGATGTTACGGTTTTTAATACGGAGACTCCGAGGCATGTCTCGAGTACACAGAACGAAAGCCCGTTGTAGCGTTTAAGAGAATCACGTGATCGATGAGAACCGAGGCCTCGCTTTCTGTCCAATCACATGACCGCATCGTTTTGACTGCCTTTGGGTCGGTAGTTGGATGGGGTGAGTATTGGGACTGAAATTGTGCAGAACTCTACATTATTTGATTGCATCACATTGATAATATTGGCACCTATAACAAAGTGGTACGTAAACGTAATAATCGTTCAGATTTCGCATCTACAATGTGAGAACAGAACGCGATCGCTTCAATCGTTATACTTCGTTTACATTTAGAGACTGAAACTGGATTGATTAAACGCTATAAAACGTCCGAGCCAATATTGTTCAAGGTTCACTTAGACTCCGACGAACCCGACGCGCTTAGTTGTCCGTCACTGCCACACTGCAATAAAGTTTTTCTTCGCTCTGATCTTCAACGTTATTTTTATTTTCCGTTCAGATGTTAAACACTCAACAATGTCGTCATACTTAAACCATCTCTGACGTCAATCGAAACACTTCATGCCTTTTGTTTAACCCAATTGCATTAACGAGCTCCTGCAACCAGAGACCGGACGAACCAATCAGGAGAAGTTTACCACAGTGTGCACGTAGCGATATCGAGACGATTTTCAGTGGGTTTTATTTATCCTGCATGTCAACATTGACAGATCACACTTCGCCTTATTTCGTACGTTTCCTCATCCTCAGCTGTAGAATTACTTTCTGACTACGCCACTGAAGGCTGGAAATTGCATTTATTAGAAACGCTTTTAAACACCGAAAGTCGTCAGACTTCGTCATATCTATCTTTAATGTGTTTCTTTTTCTCCTCCATTTAATTTCGTTTCTCTTATCTGTACTCTTAATATCGGAAATCCAAACTTAAACACGTTTATCGAACCAATTTCATACTAAATGTTTTTATCCACCAGGCAAAATAATAACAATAATCACGTCAGTGTCGTACAGTGTAAACCCCGGGGTCGCATTTCATGATTTGATGAGACGAGACGCAGCCGAAGCATTTTGTTTGAAAGCACGGTGGATCGGACGGATGCGGCCCGTTTCGAGCACCCGGATGTGAAGCGTAAACCGAGCAACAACATAAGAGTCATGGTGCGAAGAGAGAGTGTGAGAGCGCAGTAAAATTAATTCGTAAATATATATTTGTTTTCTTTGTTTGTCCCCCAGAACTGAAGATCATTCTTTACGTCTTCGTCGAGGACAATCTCTGTACACACTTTACAAAAAAACAAAACAAAACAAAAAAAAATAGAAATACATGTACATTCACTCATGTGAACCCTTCACATTCGCAGTTGAGAGGTAAAAACAAACGGTCGTTAGTGTTTGAACCCGCTGCTTTTCTCTGCTGTGTGTGATTATAAACGTGTGTGTGTGTGCGTGTGTGTGCACGCGTTTTTGCTGGCTGCACTTCGATGCTTTAATGGGTCAAGTGAGAGAAAAACTTTTAGTTATGGTCGGGACATGTGAACGTAGCAGCCCTCGAATAAATAACTGACTGGTGATTTGACAAGCAAAAAAAAAAAAAAAAAAAGAAGAAGAAACAACAATAACAACATATATACTTTTTTTTCCTCCTTTCCTTTTGTGAAGTATGATCAGCTCGGAAAAATAGACTCTTGCTCAAAAGCGACTTTAAAAAATAAACCCTTCTCATGGCTTTTTCTTCTTCTTTAAAGAAAAAAAAAAAAAGAAAAAAAGAAAAGAAACACTTCTGTATCGTTTCAGGTCCCCACACACACTCATACGTACTCGTACACACTTACACACACACACACGCAGAAAACACATGTATACTGAAGCGTTGCTGGTTAAAGCTGGTGCTGAGCGAGGATGTGCTCGTGGGCATGTGTGTGATGGTTAAGCCGAGGAGACGCTGGGCTGCTGTTGCGGCGGCGGGTTCGAGGCCGGTGTTGCCGTCGGCGATGACGTGGTGGCCGCGTGAGCCGAGAGCTGAGAGAGCTGCTCGCTGTTGGCCAGAGATTTGAGCACGGCGTTCTCGCGCTCCAGCACCGAGTTTCTCTCACACAGCTCCTTAATCTGCTCCTTCAACACCTCCACCTCCTCGCGCACGGCGTACATCAGGTGGCTCTTCACCAGATCCTGCGCGAGAGTCACATGCTTCAGAGTCAGCGTTACCAAAAACATGCTTGTTAATCCTGTTCACGCTCGTACGAGTCCCCAGGTTACGAGCTGTTGCTATAGAAACCATGACGTATGAAACGCAACAAGCGCGTTAACAGAAACCTGTTACAGAAAACTTCTACAGATTAACTGAACAGAACATTTTTTCATCTGAACGAGCCAGAGGTGAAACCTGAGGCCGGAGCTGTATGTTGGGGAAGTAAGTGTGTATGTGTGGTCAAAGCGAAGTTTTCAGCAGGTACACACACTCGACACACAGGACCAGAACACCTTTACATGGACAACAATAATCCACTCTTAATCTAATTAAGACCATAAGAAACTACCATATAAACAGCAACCTTAATCTAATTAAGGTCATAATCTAAGTAAGCAATAATCGAATTAAGACAGATGGATTACACCTGTTTTAGTTGTATTATGGATGTGTATTACAGACATGTAAACACCTTAATCACATTATGAATGTCGTGTGAGAGTTTTCACCGCATTTTGCGACAGGACACGATCACACAAACGGCAGTTTTACATTTTAGAGCGAACAAGAGAGTTCACCTGTGTCTCAAACTGCATACTTTCCTACTATAGGCCTGTAGTGGGGAAAAATACATGCATCTCGGCTATTATACAGTAGGTAAGTATGCGATTTGAGACACACCCCACGGCTTCAAGCATTCGTCTATTTGCAAGTAAAGCATGCCTAATAATTAACTGCACTTAAAGCGTTCATAAAATTTTTTACAAAATCACCCAAAACTGTATACGGTACCATAACGAAGACTGTTGAAACGTGAAAATCTGGAGGGACGTGGGAAGGCGTGGCACAGTGACGTAATGACGCGAGCTCTATAACATGTAAAACGGGAACATGACAGGAGTATTCTAAAAGCGACTCATGTAAACACCTTAATCACATTATTATCTTAATCAGGGTAAGGTAAATAATTAGATTAATGTTGTCCATGTAAACTAGTGACTTAAGTCGTGCCTGGTTTAGTCGACCTTTCAATGAAGTGTGCTCATTTGAACATTAGGCCCCACCCACGAGGAGAGTTCTCATAAAAATCAGTGTGACCCACGTTTTTGACCGTATTGCTGAAACAGGTACTCACCATTGCTTTCTCGATTTTATTATCGATGGCGACGACGCTCGCTCCCGAGGCACTGAAACAGAAAAAGGAAGGAAAAGTCAAGACAAACAGATGGAGAGTTTACACTGAAGGTATGTCGTTAAAATACAAGCGGACGCTCTAATAATCGCTACTGCAAAAAAACGGCATGTACGTCCTTCCCGAAACGGAAGTGCGTCATCGTATCCGACGGTAAACTCGAGCTGACGGGAAGGTTGCGAGATCAAATCCTAGGAAGGTTGAGCCGTGGATCGTGACCCCGACTCCATCTCCAGCGCCAACAATCCTAACAGCAGGGGTGCGGAAAGAGCACGCGGATGCATGCTGGGATTTAAACTTGCGTCCTTACGGTCACGGAAGCGTTTCCTCTAAACCACGCCACAGTATCGGTGAGGATCCGAAACGAGACGTCTTCTCTCAGACAAGCGTAATGACAGGTCTGTGGGTTTGTTGTGGGGTTTTTTTTTGGTTAAACAGCACCAAAGCTATAAAGTAAAACGCATCATTTTCACTAGTTACGTCGCACGCAGGAACCGTTGACGACATCTTCGGCATTTCAAAGAACTTCCTAGCATTGTTATAACTGATGGGAAAAAAAAAGTTTTCGTGTAATCGATCTTGTATATATAAATACAGGCGGGATACACCCTGGACAGGGTGCCAGTCCATCGCAGGGCACAATCACATACACACTCATTCAGTCTTTGGACTGGGGGAGGAAACCGGAGTACCTAGAGGAAACCCCCGCAGCACGGGGAGAACATGCAAACCCCGCACACGCATGGCCCGGCAGGAATCGAATCCCAGACCCTGGAGGTGTAGGCGAAAGTGCTAACCACTAAGCCATCAGAATTGTTTTTGTAACACACTCATTCACCATTCAAAATGGCAGTGGAAAAAGTAAGTGAACCCTTAGAATGAATAACTGATTGACACCACCTTGGCAGCAATAACCTCAACCAGGTGCTTCCTGTAGCTGTGGATCAGACCTGCACATCGTTCAGGAGGAATTTTAGCCCATTCTCCCTGGCAGAACTGCTTTAGCTCTGTCATATTCTTTGGACGTCTCATGTGAATGGCTCTCTTCAAGTCATTCCGTAGCATCTCTATTGGGTTGAGGTCTGGGCTCGGACTTGGCCACTCCAAAAGGTGGATTTTGTTTTTCTGAAGCCATTCTGTTGTGGACTTGCTCCGGTGTTTTGGGTCTTTGTCCTGTTGCATCAACCAACTTCTACACAGTTTCAGCAGACATACAGACATTCTCACATTATCCTGAAGAATTGTCTGATATACTTGGGATTTCATCTTCCCCTCAATGATTGCAAGCTGGCCAGGCCCTGATGCAGCAATGCAGGCCCAAATCATGCCGTAGATACCCTGCTTGTTCAATGTTTTGCGTATTGTAGACTCATGAACAGAGATATTAGCCAAAGATCTGAAGCCATCATCGGAACTGGCTGTCATTCGGGGTTGTTTCTTTACCTCATTGATGAGTCTTTGATGTGCTCTTAGTGTCATTTTGACTAGGCGCCCAATTCTTGGTAGAGTAGTAACAGTCCCAAAGTGTCTCCATTTGTAGAATGTTTGCCTGTAGACTGGTGAATTTCTAAAGTCTTTGAAGCCCTTGCCAGCTTTATGTAAATCAACTATTCTTGATTGTAGATCCTCTGAAAGCTCTTTTTGACGAAGCATGGCTCACATAAGCGTGTGCTTCTTGTGCAGAGCAAACTAAAAATGTTTGAGGGGTTTTTATCCCTCAAAGTTTATCCGTGGGGCGGATGTGGCGCAGTTGGTAGAGTGGGTTGTCCACTAATTGTAGGGTTGGCGGTTCGATTCCCGGCCCGGGTGACCCCACATGCCGAAGTGTCCTTGGGCAAGACACTGAACCCCAAGTTGCTCCCAATGGCAAGCTAGCACCTTGCATGGCAGCTCTGCTACCGTTGGTGGGTGAATGAGACACAGTGTAAAGCGCTTTGGATAAAAGTGCTATATAAGTGCACATTTACAAAGTAGCTGTAGTCCAGACTTCCGAACTCATTTTCTTAACGAGACTCCAGGTGTGCTGAAACCTGACTCCAATTAACTTTTTTGAGGTCGTTAACTCAAGGGGTCACATACTTTTTCCACAAGCACTATGAGGATTTTTTCGTTGTTCTCAATAAAGACATGAAAGATCAGATTTTTTTTGTGTTATTATTTTAGGCACATTATATTTGTCAATACCCCTGACTTAGATGAAGATCAAATCACATTTTATAATAAATTTATGCAGAAAACCATGAAATTCCAAAAGGTTCACATACTTTTTCTTGCCACTGTATATTAAAATGATCCACGTTACGCAGCTTCTAAATCCTGTAGAAATATTACGGTTTTCTTCTTTTCATTTAGGTGCTATTCCTTTTATCTGACGTATTCGATAAGGTCATGCTAACGAGTATTCTGGCAAGTCAGGAGCCAAACTCGTGATGGTGGACGTGGACATGGCGTCTCAAACGCAAAATCTCCTAAAGGTTCACGCCATTCCTCAGTCAAGGTTCACCGCAGCTCAGAGACTAAACACAGGACGCCTTCGTCTGTGGTGGCGGAAAACAACGCACATGCACACAAAATATTACAAAAATAAACAAACAAATAAACAAATAAACGTGTGGCGATAATAGCTGGGGAATAACAACAAAAGTCGAATGTGGAGGATCGTGTTTCTCTTTTCTTTTTGGGCGCCATTCGGTTTCGTCTTTCCTTCGGCTTCTGAATTCCAAAAGACTTTTGCTTGTAAAAAATCGTCCATCCCAAAGTTGCACTCACGTTCTGAAACGCAACAGGAACTAAACGTACTAATCCAACAATTGGTGCTATTAAGCAAATCTAGTTTAAAGCTCAAACACACACACACACACACTTTTTTAATGTTTGTTCAATCCCAGCCTGTTAGTGAACCCAAGCAGGAAAAAAAACAAAACACACACAGTTTGTTGCGGTTTCTCCGCACGCTGCTCACTTGTGTGCTTAAGCTGCTCGTTAAGTTAAATGAAATGCCACAGCTGGCTGGAATCTCCAACGGCATGCAGCACGCGCCAGATGCTGAAGCTAAAGCTCACGCCCACACACAGTACCTCTGAAACCTGACGCCAGGCTGGAAGGTTTTGAAGAAAATTGTAGATGGGTTCCTGCTCCACAAAGCGCACGCACACACACACACACACACACACACACACACACACACACACACACAGAGGAGAGACAGTTAGGAGGAAAGGACTGAGAAAGACAGGTGGAGCGAAGAGGAATGTTTGCGACTCCTACTGTGGATGTGTTCATTTATTGAAACGTTAAAGCAAAATGTGCTAAATTCAATCAGCGAAACAGCCACACAATACACAAGAACACTCTTTACCATGTCTCACTAGGATCTAGGACTGGCGGACTTACTAGCCTAGCCTGCTTGCTACATCGGATGTATATAATTTCAGTCTCTGCCGGTGATGTCACAGTTGATGACCAATCAGCTTTAAGCTCCCAAACAGCACGGATGCCCACCACAGGGCCCCCGTTTCTCCCTCTTTCCATCTACTTATTTTACATTCTTTCCTATTTCTGCTTTGTTCTTCCCACCACTCAGGACTTTCTCTCTTCCTGTACGCCCCCCCCGCAACTTTCTTCTTATTCACTCCTCCATCCCACCATCTCTACAGTACATTATACTTTGTTAATTCGTGCCTTCGTCCATCTCTTTCAGCTAGGATCATCATCACACCCTTCAATACCTCCAGTGTTGTGTTCCTCTCTGGCGCTACAGCGCGTGTTGTGTACAGAGTGTACAGTATCGCAGGAGAGAGGGAGGCGGCCATGCTGGGTTCCTCAGCACACTAATGTAAACCAAACTCCTTTCCTAGAAATCCCAGAACGTGTTGTACATTCTCAGAGCTGCATGGACGAAGCGGGCTATTTTTAGACCTTATAGATCTCTGCTGGGGGTCCGAGGACCTGCGAGAGTCATCGAGATGGTCGGCTCGACGGACAGCGGGACTGAAATTGTTAAAACAGGGACAAAAGCGCGGTCGTGACTGATGTTTAACATTTATACATAAAAACCATTTCCCCTACCACTTGCACCCTACACACTAATACCGACACACGTTAACCCACATTATGGTTGTTCTCGGTCTCAGAGGCTGCCCTGTTCAGGACAATTGTAACGCAGTGCATTATGGGATAACATCGAGTGACCTAGACGCTTTCAGACCTGATTCATGAGAGCTTGTGGGTAGGCGTCCAGCCTGGCGTCAAAACTAATACGGAGGAGTGGTTTTCTACAGATGTTCGTTTTTCCTTCCAGTTTACTGCATATTTTTGAACCGGGAAGAAACATCCAGCCACGCCTACTGCTCTCCTATTGGCTGTTGAGATTCACAGAGGACACACTTCATATAGAAGCTGAAACTTTCTCACACACAAAAGGCCTCTGGTTTTTGGGATGAATTTGTGTGTGTGTGTGTTGTTTAAATGTATTTATTTTTCTTAACACCGACCTCATGAGCGGACAGAACCGGAAAATTCCATGTGGTGCAATAAACCGTATTTTCAACGAATAAACAAATTAGTGTCGTACTCGCGCTCTACTCCAGACCGTTACAGTACCAACACCGACGGTCTTCCGATCTTACGGTAAAAATATTTTCATTTTAAAAACCTCTTCGGACCTACAGACCTGTTCCGAGTACCACTCTTCTGAATCTTCCACATTAGCGAATCGCAGCGACGATCTTATGTACTCTCTGTACTACTAGCCTGTTTGTTTTTTTTTTTAAATAAAATTCTTACATAACCGCTGACAGCTGCAGGGGGTTCGGCGTGTCATTCGTAAACGAAGACGAAAAACAGATGCAGATAAGGAACACAGTCACCTGTAGAGGTGTTAAATGATTTACACACAATTCTCTCAATCTCTCACTCACACACAATTGATGACCTACAAATCGCCAAGTGAAGCGAATAACCATGACCTCACACAGAAACAAGGTACGTAACTGAAACGGATTATATATTCTGATTACGACGTTTTGTGCCGTGATTGTCAGTCGAATCGACGTCCGGTCCTTAAAAGCGATGCGGAAAAAACGGCTGCTTTTCTTCAGCGTGGAGACATTTCTCAGGAACTCCCGGTTGAAAGGCATCATCATGTAAACGCCTCTGGTAAAATAGACTAAAGTAAAAAAATTAATTAATTTTTTAAATGCTGAGGAAAAGAACAGGTAAAGCAAGATCCGGTGAGTGTGTGTGTGTGTGTGTGTGTGTGTGAAGAAGCATCATGTGGTTGACAGTTTGCATCTTGGAGCATGCACAGAGATGCAGATCAAAGCGGCTCACGCGCCATGTCGCTGCATTTCCTCTGAAGCAGGGGATGAACGTGTAACTCAGGAACTGAAAAGCTGTCGTCTCGAGAGGAAGCCAAAAAGGAAGAAAAGAAGAAGAAGAAAAAAACAAAAAAAAAACGCATCAGCAAACATCCTTCACTGCTTTTAGTACCACACCACAACACTTAGTTAACATATAATACAATACATACACGCTACATCATCAATATCACAGCCAGGTAGCATGCCTAACTGTAAAGTATTTACTGCGATCTCACCCATCTGTGAGCTATAAAAGTATTAGTATGATTATCTGCATTGTTTCACTTGTATAATGCTTTAGCATAAAGAGCTTGCCATACTTAACACCTTCCAACATTTAGTCTTCTGAACATTTACTATTCAAATGATATTAAAGAATAAAAATACTTTTTTTTTTAACTCAACCCCTAACATTTTAGCCAGACCCCTTAGCCCCACGCTCAAGGTCGACAAGTAAAAACCCCACCGTTACACCCCAACAACTCAATCCAGACCTGTAAACCCTAGCTCCTCAAGCATGACCCCTAAAACCTTGGCTGCTAAACCCTGGACCAGAACTGTAAAGCCCAAAAGCCTGAAACCAAGCCAATAAACCCTAACAGGTACCTAGATTCTGACCGCTCAAATCCAATCCCTAAATTCCAACCGGTACAGCCTGAACCCCAAAGACCAACGGCTACAGCCCAACCCTTACTCTCATCCTGGTCGAGGTAGACTCCTAAATTTTACCACTAAACTCACCTCTAACCCTTAACCGCAACTGCTAAACCTTAACCACCGGGCATAAACGTCAACCACTAAAGCCTGAGCCCTAAATCCCTAAAACCATTCGTTCCTGCTTCTACAGTCTCCCTATCAGCCAACCACTAGAAAGAAAAAAATTAATAATCTAAAGAAGCTTAATACAACAGGAACGCCACAGTTAATAACAGCACTTACAGCATGACGGCGCTAATAATCTGTGGACAGAAACACTTCTACTTATGAACAGAATTTTTAACAAGCTCAAATAGCGTCAACACTGTACACTGATTAATAACGGCCATAACAGGATGATGTCGGTACACAGACGTGGCCTGGAGACGACGTGTGATTTATTATAACAATAATAATAATAATAATAATAATAATACCACCACCATCAGCACTCTGGAGTTCCTGAAACACATCAACTACAAATATGGTTCTCCGGTTATGATCTCATGCCAAATTTCTCAGTCATAATCTCATCGAACCATCATGCCCTTGGGGATGCCACTGCCACACACACACACACACACACACACACACACTTTTCACTGCCAAGTTGCTACAAAGTTTCCCTACATGAACATTGACGAGTGAGAAGATAAACAACCCCATCAAAGTCAACATCCTGATTAACAGATTGCAATTTTTCTCTTCTTTAAAAAAAAAAGAAGAAATAAAGGAAAGAAAGAATTTATTTGTGTCTTGTGTTACACTGCGAATGACCTCAAGATTTCATCGCCAGCGTTTCACCATGTGCGTGTGGTTACTTTTTATTTTCTTTTTTCCCCTGGAGGTTTAACGAAACAAATGAGGAGTATAATTAAAATAAAATAAAGGAACAGGAAAGCCAACTTCCGATTAGCATGCTAACTGGACAGCACACACTTCTTTATTTCTGTCTCATCACGAAACAAGTGTGCTAAGCTGAAACAAAAAAAGGGAAAAAAAAGGGGGCTATTTTTATAACAAGTTGGCTTTAGGTTGCACTCCTCTTGCCTTAAAGGGGCCCTAACGAGTGAACTTCCTCCCTGCAAAGGCTGAGATTATTGTGTATAATAAAAATCACTATACTACAAGCTTCCAATGATCACAGATTATTTCAATCGCTTCATCAAGCTTCAGGTCACGCCCCCCTACCAGACACTACAGTCGAAAGAGTCTACAGTTTCTCAAACGTAAGCAAGGTTCCCTAGACTGACTGTAAATAAGCAGCCATGATCCCTAGATTCAACCTGACGTGAATCTCTCTAGACAAGTGACGTGAAGTAGAGAGGCTTGACGTTCACTAGATTTAGTGCAAACGAGTGACGCGAAGTCCCCTAGATTTATTTTAAAAGGAGACGTGAAGTACCCTAGACTGAGCGGAAACGAGAGAGTTCCCTAGATTGAATGTAAAACAAGAGATGTGGCCTTCTCTAAGCTAAGCGTAAAGCGATTGAGTGTCGTAAACAAGGAACATAACGTTCCCTAGATTCGGTGTCAACGAGACATGGCGTTCCTGAGGTAGGGTAAATGAGCGGTACGAATTTTCCTAGGTCAAGTTCCCTAGACGAGAGACGGGACACGTCCTACACAGAGGGTAAACAGGTAATACGAAGTTCGATAGATTAAGTACAAAGGAGTTTTTTTAGGGCGTAAAAAAAGAGAGATGATATTTAGTGCAAACAAACAAAGGGAGGTCTGTTACAGTTAAGATTATTAAATGAAGAAAGGTTCCGAAGCAAGAACACGATATTCCCTTGGCCGAGTGTACACAAGCGCTCACCTGTCCTCGTCCCCATCGATAGAGATGGGGATGGTGATCCCAAACAGGCTGTTCACCCCAGGGTTAGGCATAAGTTGCAACTCTTCTGTAATCAACGGCTTCCCAGCATCTTTACCAGGGCCAAAGAGAGGGGCGGAGGTGGCCGCGTCAGATTTCCTCCGACTCAGCTCGGGCCCTGGGATGCCTACCGTGCTCGGAACAGGTGAATTCTGGCCAGCCGTCATGGCTACACCCGAATACTGTCCAATCTGTACCGAAGATGCAGGAGTGAGAGGCGCCATCCCCACCACACTCATCACTCCCGCCCAGTCCATTAGGGTCGGAACAGAAGCTCCTGATTGGCTGGCTGGTATAGAGATGCCGAGTTCCCCTCCTTGCATGGGGACGGCGTGGGGCAAGTGCTGCTGCTGTCCGTACTCAGGCATCATGTTAGTTTGGCTCGTCATGTGTAGGCCTAAGGGTAACTGAGGATTTTGCTGCGGTTGAGTTTGATAAGCTTGAGGAGTAATGGGGGATATCTGGACGTGAGGGCCTTGGTTTAAGCCCGGTGTGAGAAGAGCCTGAGGCGGGACACCCGGCTGTGCCGTTATATTGGCATCGTTACCAGATTCGAAAGGGTGCATAGAGGTATGCGATGCAGACAGGTCAAGCATGGTGGTGGTGGTGACGGTGACGTCCGAAGCCTGGCTGGACTGAACCACCACAGAAGCGCCTAATCCGCTATCCCGGTCAGGGGCGAGTTCGTTGGCGTGCCTGGTCCCCTCTGCAGTCCTGCCAGTCGCCGCCTCAGGTTCCCGCTCGTAAAACTCTGTGCATGTCCACTTGCCCCTGCGGAAAGGCTCCCCTGTGCCATGGTCGAGCTTAATCACTCGGAAGCGTGAGCTGCAGCTGGTGGTGGTGGCAGCTTGTTGACCAGGACCACCTGCTACACCAGGACCTCCAGGCTGGTGAGAAGCTCTGGGAGCAGTCACCTCGCCTTCTCCGACGCTGTTCAACGCACTGTGCGATGCCGAACTCCTCCGGTCGCACACTTCCGGTTCGTAGATTTCCGACGACGCGTCCTCAGTCCGAGATTCGTCCGGATCGTCCAGGCTCTCGGCATCATCCGCACAGCCAACCGTGGCCACCTGAGCCTGGGTCACGCTGGTGATCTGGAAGCAGCTCTTCTTCTTGGCTGACATCTTAGAAGTGTTTAAGACACTCGTGTAGACAAACGTACGTCCTACTTACACACGCGGAGCCTTCAAAAATAATAATAATAAAATTATTATTAAACGCGCACTCCTTTTATAAACTAAAGAAGCGACAAGGGGGGGGAGTAAGTGTCGCTGGATCAAAATCAGTCTATAAACTGTTAATCTAAATGATCATACGTCATCGCTCTTCCTCTTCTTCGTCTGTCCTGTTGCACTCCTGACGATCGATCAAACCAAGAGATGGCCATTAAAATCGTTTAAAATCCAGGTCCATTTTAATACAAGAGCTTTTGTTATTTTCGCTGGATTGAGCCGGCCTCCGTCCCGTCCCGGATCCACGGTGCACACTAGGCCGAGTTGAGTAACGCCTCTCCCGGGTTTAAGCTGCCACTTTAATCCGAGGCGCGAGCTGGGGGCCCGCTTCCCCCTGGCCTCACATTTAGCATCTTATATATATGAAAATAATAATAATAATAATAATAAACTCTTCACCAAACGGTTTGTTTTAACACCGCGACTCCGACTATCTAATTTCCTGAGTCGCGACTCGCGCTATTCCGCTTGTAAAGACGCAACCAAGACGATAAACCGCTGTGAATAAAAGTGATTCGGGGCTCACAGAGTTCGGGAAGCAAAATTTCTGAAGAAAAAAAAAAAAAAAAAAAAAAAGATTCCACCTCTCAACAAGATGGCTAAAACTCGCGGTGCATGCTGGGTAAAGAGTGCAACAGGCAGCTATGGGCGCTACGCGAGATTAAGTGAATACGCAAATGGCGTACCGAGGGGCGTAAGAACGTCATCACTGACGTCGGTATTACGTTTCCGGTAAATAAAGGATCTATTATCAATATAGAGATTTTACGCTACGTTTTATACACCGCTTTAGTAATATACAGTGTGTGTATTTGTATTAAGTCCAGCAATAATACGTAATCATAAAAAACGGTTAATTAATATTTAAATGTATTTGACGTCTTTAATGTTATTGAAATAAATATACACCAAATTCCAAAAAAATTGCTTTAATCTGTATCACGACGGCGCTGTATTTTCTTTTCGTTCATATTTTTTTGTATCTCAAGTTTATTTTTGTGTGTGTCTGTGTGTTTATATGCTTATATGTGTTTATATATTTTTTTTTGCGCAAATTACATACGTTATCACAATTTGGACCAATCAGGTGTCGCCTCTATATCCGGGTATTCTTGCTACGCGAACTTCCGCGTTAGCTAGCTATCTAGTTAATTAGTTAGTTAGTAGTCTACAAACTACGATAGCTACCTAGCTGTTTAATCAAACCCCGCTAAACGTTTGTTTTATTCTCGATATATTTTTATATCATTCCAAAAACAGACGATGATATCGCTAAGGGAACGAGTTACAGACAAGCAACTATCATCTAATGCTAACGGGTGTTGATGGGATATGTAGTTTTTAGAGCGCAATTGCACTACCTTCCCTTAAAAGGTGAAATGGAGAACAGCAGAAAGTTCAAATCAGCACTTATAATGGGCCACGATTGAATGTCT
Source organism: Ameiurus melas (assembly GCA_012411365.1). Classification (NCBI taxonomy): domain Eukaryota; kingdom Metazoa; phylum Chordata; class Actinopteri; order Siluriformes; family Ictaluridae; genus Ameiurus; species Ameiurus melas. The sequence continues at coordinate 27,609,685 of CM022756.1, forward strand.
GGCATGTCCAGCAAACAACTATGAGTAATAAATTGAGACCAAGGTGGAATTTGTTTTTAATAGCAGGTTTAAATATTTATTGTTTTTTAGGTTATTAATTCATTCATTCATTTGAAGTCTTCAGTAAGCACTTCATCCTGGTCAGGGTTAAGCCAGCTCCAGTGTACAAAACGTCTTAACTGTAATAGAGATCCTACTGCAGATATTGTGATAAACCTCCTGGGAAAATACCAGAAAACGTTAAAATCTATGAATTTTCGCTTTATGGACAGATCATGGTTTCTCATACCGCTGGATGGCGCTCATGAGAGAGTTTAAAAGAAAGAAAGAAAGAAAGAAAGGATTGCAACCTGTGTAGACTTTACAGAACAACAAAAGATGTGCAGTTTTACTGTAATCAGGTTAATTAATGTAGATGTTGTTCTGTAGGATTAGTGTGTAGAAGGTAAGAACCTGTAACTACCCAAAGAACCCTTGACGAACCCTTTATCTAAAGGGCTGCTATGAAACATATTTCAAAATTGTCTCCATAACAGCATTAGATAATAACAGTTTATTTTTTGTTGTCTGTTTGTACTGTTGTATACTAAATAATGTTACGCTCATTATATTACAAATCATTAAAAATGTTTTTAAAAAATTAATAAATAAAAAAGTAAATCATATGTATGAAACATTAGTTAGACACTAAAAGTAAAATAGTATGTGTATTTTGTCATAACCAGAAATACGGTCAGCGTTGGTTTTGTTTACAAATAAGAAAGAGTTTTGATACATATTTGGACATTTCTTAGAATACGTTTACGTCAGTAAAATGTTTATCTGTCATATTTTCAGTGTGAAAACAAACTAAGGATAAACAAAGACATCTTACACATCTTTACTAAAGGTGCATATAATTCTGGAGGTGGCCACAGGATTCATGAAAGTGAAAGAGTAATGCTTTAACGTTTTTGTCATTATTATTTTTTTTTATGTCAGCTTCTTAGTGATATTAAGGTGAAAGCGAAAGCCGGAGGAGGCAAATGTGGTACATTAGGCCTCCCTGTGACGTGGCCATGAGAAATTTGCATTGCATTTAAATTTATTACTTCATCACACACTCCAAAGCAAACAAGAAAAGGATACAAATCAAGCATGAAGCAGGGCAGCTGAGGGTTAAAGTGAGGTAGCCTTTACAAAGGCAGCGATCTGAAATCAAACCCAGTTCAGCTGAGGGTTAAAGTGACGTAGCCTTTACGAAGGCAGCAATCTGAAATCAAACCCAGTTCAATAAAACAAGATTCTTATATCTAATATTTGGCAGCATCTTGTATTTTACTTGAACTGTTTTCATCATGATAATGATATTATATCATCATATCACCCAGCCCTAGTAGGACACAATGAAGTACAGTGGGCACTTTTCAAACTTCCAGCATTTTTTTTGCCAGAAGTAGCTTTTTGTTTCTGTTTTTAATCCCAACCAAGTCAAACACCATTTATAAAAAGTGTTCCAGAAAAACTATAAACTGCAGTGGAATTCAAGCAACAACTTAAAATATCAACACGTTTAAGCGGCAAATAAATCCCAACCCCCCACGGGTAGAAACAGTTCACACTATATGAATAAAGCTAATCTGACAGACTCTCAAGCTAACCTACAGACTTAAACTCGAGTTTGTGTCATGACATTTAACACTAAACTAATGAAACTTTTTTTTTTTTTATCACTCATCACAATTACAACACTCAATATTAGTGTTAACACTGCTCTCAATGAACTGGAAATACTGGCTAGCTAACAAAAATGCTAGCAAAAACACAACAAGGTTTTTATAATCTTTTTCACCTGTCTACAATTTTATCATTTTGCAAAGCGATTAATAGGAAGGGCAACCTGTCCGTGGTGTACCCCGCCTTGTGCCCGATGCTCCCTGGGATAGGCTCCAGGTTCCCTGCGACCCTGAAAAGGAGTAAGCGGTAGAAGATGGATGGATGGATGGATTAATGTGAAGGAACTGAAATGTGGTGCATATGTACACAATCATCACCAGTGCTACCATTGGTCAAGGTTAGCTGTGAAGAGTTTATCTTTCTTTCACTTTGAATCTTTCAATCTGTTCAATAAGTAAATGAAGTCTATCTCAGCCAATCTTTTACCAAAAATCTTAATATGCTGTTAAAAAAAATGTAGCACTACAATAGGACAGAGATTGAGTCATTTGCATTAGCTATGATGACCTTGATATTCCCGGAGGGTGGGGGCACTTGGTTTTCACTTTAATATGGTCATATTTCAGGTTCTATCAACAGTTTGTCACAGTCAAACCTGGAAGTGAAGTCTGATCACCATCGTGTATACTTTGCAATGCTTATTACTGAACCTTACACCATAACGTGTAAGAATTCTGCTGAATTTCTAGGTCTAGACATTAAAATTTCAACATTTACATCTGTTTACATAGCAGCCAGAACGCAAAGAGTGTCACAGATAAGTGTATACCGCTGTTGAACTCTCCAGTCCGATTGGTCAGAAGGTGTTGATTAGTTTTCTATAACAGCAGCTATAACAGATGTTTAATTACTATATTACAAATTAAATTTTGTTGGTACAGTTGTTGTTTTTTGTTTTGAAATAAAATTATGATCACTCTTTGTATCAAAAAGATACGGTAATAGTCACAGATCTTGCTTCAGGTAAGAAATGCTTAATGCTCATATAAGACAAATGTTGAAGATTGTGTGTTCTAGGTAAAAAGTTGTAGATCGTGTTCACTTTTCCCCTTGAGGAAGTCCCTCCCTAGTGCACATGACTCGGAGCCTCAAAATGCTTTCCTGCCATGCAGCGCATTCTCATGTCAGGAGAGAAAATAATTCCAATGCTGCGCTGTAAACCAGAACTGTGCTGAGAAAAAGCAGGAAGTGTCACAATGGCTCAATTCAACAGCCCCCCACGCCCCCAACCCACACACACACACGTCACTTTGTAGTTTCAAGAAAATTCTATGAGGAAACACGGAGATGTTTCTCCCTCCTGAACAGGAGGTTTCGTATTGCTACTTCATGTAATCCTTTTACACATATTTGATGCTTAGGAATCGGTGAAAATCTTACACATCATCACACACTGCAGTGACTTTCGCTTGTGGGTGTGTGACTGAATGTCAACAGGCACCAGAAGCAGGCAGCTGCATTTGTCCTGTTGTTGAGTGATCCACCCTTGTCCGTAACTCACTGTGGTTTTAGAACATAACCTAACAAAGATACTAGACACAAAAGAGTGTGTGTGTTTGGTAAAATAATAATAATAATATTCATTTTAAGCGTATATGCACAAGCAGTAATGCTTTATGGTCAATTGTATTAACATGATTAATATTCTAATACTACCAATGTACTCTGTTATTGCTCTGTAGCATATTTGCACAACTAGTTCAGCTGGGGGGAAAAATTACTATGTCATAAAGCATTGGCAAACATGACTGCAAGGCCTAAAAGTACTTCTCTCTACGTTTATGGCACTTATCACATGGCCATCTAGTGAACTTTACCTCCTAGAAACACTCCCATGTTTTAAATGTTTTCTGGGCAGGGACACTAGGACGATAAAATAAACCAATATGACTCACTTGCCTGACAAATCATTGCAAGGTGTCTTCCTAAGCTACATTTTATACATACAGTATGAATATGTGATGTACAGTGCCTTGTGAAAGTATTCGGCCCCCTTGAACTTTTCAACCTTTTGCCACATTTCAGGCTTCAAACATAAAGATATAAAATTTTTATTTTTTTGTGAAGAATCACCAACAAGTGGGACACAATTGTAAAGTGGAACGAAATCTATTGGATATTTTAAACTTTTTTAGCAAATAAAAAACTGAAAAGTGGTGCATGCAAAATTATTCGGCTCCTTTACTTTCAGTGCAGCAAACTCACTCCAGATGTTCAGCGAGGATCTCTGAATGATCCAATGTTGTCCTAAATGAATGATGGTGATAAATAGAATCCACCTGTGTGTAATCAAGTCTCTGTATAAATGCACCTGCTCTGTGATAGTCTCAGGGTTCTGTTGAAAGCGCAGAGAGCATCATGAAGACCAAGGAACACACCAGGCAGGTCCGTAATACTGTTGTGGAGAAATTGAAAGCCGGATTTGGATACAAAAAGATTTCCCAAGCTTTAAACATCCCAAGGAGCACTGTGCAAGCGATCATTTTGAAATGGAAGGAGTATCAGACCACTGCAAATCTACCAAGACCTGGCCGTCCCTCTAAACTTTCAGCTCAGACAAGGAGAAGACTGATCAGAGATGCAGCCAAGAGGCCCATGATCACTCTGGATGAACTGCAGAGAACTACAGCTGAGGTGGGAGAGTCTGTCCATAGGACAACAATCAGTCATACACTGCACAAATCTGGCCTTTATGGAAGAGTGGCAAGAAGAAAGCCATTTCTCAAAGATATCCATAAAAAGTCTCGTCTAAATTTTGCCACAAGCCACCTGGGAGACACACCAAACATGTGGAAGGTGCTCTGGTCAGATGAAACCAAAATCGAACTTTTTGCCCACAATGCAGATTTGTGCAGTGTACGACTGATTGTTGTTATACAGAGACTTGATTCCACACAGGTGGATTCTACTTAACACCATCAGTCATTTAGGACAACATTGGATCATTCAGAGATCCTCGCTGAACATCTGGAGTGAGTTTGCTGCACTGAAAGTAAAGGAGCCGAATAATTTTGCATGCACCACTTTTCAGTTTTTTATTTGCTAAAAAAGTTTAAAATATCCAATAGATTTCGTTCCACTTCACAATTGTGTCCCACTTGTTGGTGATTCTTCACAAAAAATTAAAATTTTATATCTTTATGTTTGAAGCCTGAAATGTGGCAAAAGGTTGAAAAGTTCAAGGGGGCCGAATACTTTCGCAAGGCACTGTATATAAAGATGTGTGCAGATACAAGGTGTAGAAATACAAGATGATGTGTCTAGTCTGTGTGTACTTATATATGTGTATATCTATGTGTCAGGAACCAAAAGTCAATATTATAATTTGACATAATTGATTGGGCCTGAATCAAAATGGAAAATTTAAGGCGGGACATCGTATTATATTTATACTGAATGTTTTTTTCATCAATAACATTCATACATCCACTAGCACTCTGTTAACTACACCAAGCATACATTTTTATTTTATTTTATATTTTTATTTGTTTTAAGTAGAGGTTCAACAGATTTATATTACCATCTTAATATCAAATCACATATTTTTGACATTTAAGCTTGTTTTCTAAAACATGATGTTATATAGCCATATGTAGGCACTGTCTTAGATGAATCATGGATCATGCTAAAAGATTCACTGATTCCTGGGATTCCGTTGGTTTCCAGCATAATGTTTATCCCACTTTTCTTTTTACTTGAAATTACTTGTTTGTGTAAAAATGATTTAAGTGCACATTTCTGGGAACCCTCCAGGGTCCATAGGATGTCGTGTGTTATGGACCCTGGATCAACCCCAAGGTGTGTGTGTGTAATGACATTACAATGATGTAAATTAAGATAAATTACTATCTAAGCTACTATAGTTCTTAGTTGTCCATCCATCCATCTTCTACCGCTTACTCCTTTTTCAGGGTCACGGGGAACCTGGAGCCTATCCCAGGGAGCATCGGGCACAAGGCAGGGTACACCCTGGACAGGGTTCCAATCCATCGCAGAACATAATCACATACACACTCATTCATACACTACAGATACTTTAGACATGCCAATCAACCTACCATGCATGTCTTTGGACTGGGGGAGGAAACCAGAGTACCCGGAGGAAACCCCTGCAGCACAGGGAGAACATGCAAACTCCGCACACACAGGGCCCCGGCGGGACACGAACCCCGGACCCTGGAGGTGTGAGGCAAACATGCTAACTAGTTGTTAGTTGTGATTATTAATCCATCCATCCATCCATCCATCCATCCATCTTCTACCGCTTACTCCTTTTCAGGGTCACAGGGAACCTGGAGCCTATCACAGGAATCATGGGGCACAAGGCAGGGTACACCCTGGACAGGGTGCCAGTCCGTCACAGCGCACAATCATATACACACTCACACACCCATTCATACACTCCGGACACTTTAGACACGCCAATTAGCCTATCATGCATGTCTTTGGACTAGGGGAGGAAACCAGAGTACCTGGAGGAAACCCCTGCAACACGGGGAGAACATGCAAACTCCGCACACACACATGGCCCCGGTGGGATTCGAACCCCGGACCCTGGAGGTGTGAGGCAAACTTGAGGCAAACTAGTTGTTAGTTGTCATTATTATTATTATTATTATTATTATTATTATTATTATTATTCACGGGGAACCTGGCGCCTATCCCAGCAAGCATCGGGCACAAGGCAGGGTACACCCTGGACAGAGTTATTATTATTATTATTATTATTATTATTATTATTATTAGTTAACTATATAATGACAAGCCTAACTGACAGATCACTTTAGCTGAATGGTGCAGTGTTATCATCCATTGCACAACAAAAATACAATTGAATTTTTTAAATGTCAATTGCTTACGGAATAATTAAGAAATAATCTAAAAAATAATCAGAGATTTGAATCATAAAAGAGTCCATGTATTGTTTTGTTTTGATTTTTTTTACCCGGAAAAAAAAAGGTTCCTGACTGCAAAAAGTTCGAGCCCCTGTTCGAGAGAAGAGGGTGTGGCCTTAAAATGTGGAGAAAAAAAATCATACATAATTGCCTTGTGATATATTTTTTTTAAACCTGAAGGTTATTTTGAAATGGAATAAGAGGAAACGTTGGTGTTTATTGGCCCGTAATGAGAAGAAAAAAAGAATGAAAAAAGGGACTAGTTTGTTGGCAGTTGTGAGTGCCTCGCCGTCGGCAAGCATAAAAACGACTGAGGAGTGATGCATCGTGCGCGGAGGGATCTCGAGCACGGACTACACCCAAGGCGCTGTCTCGATTCACATCGGCTTTTCTTCCCTGCCCCCCCCCAAAAAAAGCAGATCTCGGCAGCACGCAGCTAAGAGCTTTTTGGAGAGGCGAGGCTCGAATCGGGTTCTTCAAACCTTCTTTAACCACCAATCCACCCAAAGAGTCTCTCTAAAGCGTCGTAACACTTTTTTTGTTTACAAATTGCAGCAAACATGTCTTGGCAGAGCTACGTGGATAACCTGATGGCCGACGGCAGCTGCCAGGATGCCGCCATTGTCGGTTACACGGACGCCAAATACGTTTGGGCATCGTCAGAAGGGGGCACTTTTAGCGGTATCACGGTGAGAGTGGAAAAAAACAACAACAAAGAAATATGATCCTGTTCAGCGATTATATTATTTCTTAATAGTTCAGTGTAACGTCTAAATCTTTTGTTTCTGTGTGTGTGTGTCTGTGGGGCCACGTTACGGTTAGCTAGCACGGGCTAACATGGAACAAGCGCGCGTGCGTTAGGGGTGGATAAAAGAGCCGTTAGAGCTTTTGAAAAATATTCCGTTAGTCCGCGTGACGGTTTGTTTCCCGCATTTTATACCGGATTAAAGACGGCGTGTTTTCAAACGCTACAGCTGTTATGATATTCTTCTAAACAAAAGTGTGTTCTATTTATATTTCTAATTCGGTGATGAAACGAATACGGCGGCGTTAGCAAATCCTTAGGCCCGAGACAGCGGCACTAGATTAGTTTTTTTCCTCTTCCCAGAAGAAGCCGACTAGCTGCATGTCCTTTTTGAATGGAGGAGGGGGGAAAAATTGAGAAATGAAACCCGAATATTTCCAGAATGTTCTTTAATTCATTAAGTTGTCCAATCGTCTAACCGGTTTCTGTTTTTAGTGTTTTTTTGTGTGAGAAGCAAATCAAAATTAGCATATCGCTCGTTGTCGTGGCAAGCAAGTTGTTCATTGTTTTATTTTAAAAAATTACAAGTTTAATAATACAAAAGTTAATTCTTAAGAGAATACGTAACGCGTTATCGCGTCAACGCTTGAATTAATCATCGACCACGCGGTGTGTACACTAAACGAGTATTTACGTGAAGAACAAAGGTTTAAAAAAAAAAGCAACAACCGTGTAATATAACCATTTGCACTTGGTAGCGTTTTTAATGTTAATTTTTCTTTAATCATACTGTAGATTTAGGCGTAGGCCATGTCTGGAAGGAAGTTAGCCACTGGCGCTTGGGCATAGTCTTTCTTCCTTTGGCTCGGTCCCGAATTGCAGTCTGTCTGCACTACCTAGGGCACGGCACTGACTACCATTACTCCACACGCTACCTAGCGCCCTTGGTTTGGAGGGTGTGGAAAGGGATTTGGGATTTGTCCCGTGCCCCCAGGAACAAGCCTGTGCCTTCAAAGATGGCGTCCGATTTCCTATTTATCCAAGCATTCCAGTCACTACAAATTTAAACGCGTTTATTCAACTGAAATTAAGTCTGTTCCTGGTTAACGTTTCTTTTTACTTGAGCCACTCGAGTAAAAGCAAATGGCTAGCAAGTAAAATAGTTTTTTATTTATTTATTTTATATATAACCATTCTCACATCCAGAAATTTAGATGCAAAATGAAAATGTATGTCTACAAGTTTATGGAATTGTTATATGCGCTCAATCATATGTCTTTAGGTGCTCCTTATGCGTTATTTATTTATTTATTTTTTCCTCTTGGGCTTGGTATTTATTAAAGGGGGGGGACCCCACACACACTCTCTGTGCTATGTAAATCTTGGGTGTGTTCGGACAGTCACTTCCTTGGAAAACCTCCACCCCCTCCTGTGTTAAGAAATGATCAATATCCTTAACCGAGTGTCTTCCTGTGTGTTCCTCGTCACAGGCCGATGAAATCGATGTCATAGTCGGTAAGGACCGGGAGGCCTTCTTCACCAACGGGCTGACTCTAGGGAAAAAGAAGTGCTCTGTGATCAGAGACAGCCTGCAGCTCGATGGTGACTGGACTATGGACATCAGGACGAAGAGTCAAGGCGGAGAGCCGACATACAACGTTTCTGTAGGCAGAGCTGGCAAAGGTAACCTAGTTTTGGGTATTTGCAAATGAGCCCCCTCCATTTACATATGGAAAAGAAAATGTAACTCGACCAACGAACAGCCTCAGGAGGGTTTGTCCAGTTGTGCAGGACTGAAGCCCTGCTTCTGATTTGCTCGTATTAAGGTAATTGACGAGCGTTCTCTGAGGAGGTTCGTTCTGGTGTTTATTTGAATGTTTGAGCAAGATTACATGTTGCAGTGAAGTAAATGATTGTATGCCTGTTTTTAATTTTCATTTTATATATATATGCATATATATATATATATATATATATATATATATATATATATATATATATATATATATATATATATATATATATATATATATATATAAATAATTAATTAATTAATAAAAAAGCATATGGAAGAAAGTCAACTTCTGTGCACAAGCATGCCGTTTAGGTTACGAGAAATTAAAAGGTGAATCAGAAGTTATCGGCGTTATCCAGACTTGAGGGTTTTTTTGAGGGGGGGTCCTTCTCTACAAGGTTCCATGGCGAATGTTGCCTTCCAACTTTTTGCTGATCATACCATTGTGTTTGTGCTTCTAGTCTGTGTCCCACACAATAAACGAAACCTAAGTCACCGGCGGTCATTTGTTAATCCTGTCGCCGTGTTAGCCAAATTCTGGCACTGGAGTAGCTGTAACAAATAAAAAGCTGCTTATAAACTGAACAAGGAGATTTTGGCGTTAAAACTAAAGCATTGCTTTTGAATAGGTCAGTAAATATTATTGTACAGATGCAACCCTATCAGAGTTGAATTAACGCAGTGCGGCTGTGTAGCAACTGCAATAGGACAAAAACTAAACGGGAATGACTTATCGTCCCGATAACACGATGGAAATTCGTATGCTAGTGTGTATTACTGTGTTCAGTCTGCCTTTGTGATCCTCGTTCTGTTAGTGTTACTAAAAAGGTGTGGGTTAAAACAAATGGGCTAAACCCTTTTTTCTCTTTCCACTTTCCCGGTTTCCCCTTTTTTCTTTTTTTTTCTTTTTGAATATATAAATACACCCCCACCAATCTACCTTAACCATGTGAATAACTGGATGCCATTGCTGAGCATGTACAGACTTATTTCTTTTCTGAAACCGGTTTAAAATTGGCACCTTTTCATTGTTTAAAAGGTGTGAACACAGTGAAAGTAGTGAATGAGCGGTTTTTAACTCTTCACAGCCATCTGGTCTCGTTATCATACCTAGGCACGCCATTGCTAAGTTTGCACTTGTCTCACGGTGCAGTTTACTGTAACTGACTCGCAGTCCTCGCCCTTCCCTATACTGATTAAATGAATAAATAAGCTTGGTTTATGTAGTGGTGCCTTTGTCAAAATCAAGGTCACGTTACAATCCGCTGCCTTGCAGGGCATGTTTTTGTTTGGTTTTGTTTCCTTTTTCCTTCCAGTGCCATCATAATTTAGTGTTTGTAACACTGACCCATTTTATGACTTGGTAAGATGTTTGGATATCTCATCAGCCATAGGTTAAGTTTTCCCCCTTCTGATTAAGTATTGTCGTATATTGTTAGCAATATCTTCAAACATTATAGGATGGAGATTTATTTATTTTTTTGCCATATTGCCCAACTATGATTGAGCAATCGCTTAGATCACTGGCCAGGCTGCCATAAATAGCCCGTGCTTAGTCAGTCAGTGATATCCTCTTCCCAAGAACAGTCCTTATCAGTTGATTTAGGAAGCTGCGCGTAGACTAGACTCGAGACAGACTAGAATCAAATTCTCAACTCTGACCCAACCATAAAAGGAGCTATAAATGGGATTAGCAGCCCTTCACCTAATACCAGTCCTGCTTGATGCCTTAACATGGAGAATTGAAAGCCTCACGGGCTTCTTGCTGTGCCTTTTTGAAATTCAGCTAATGTTAAACTGGGTAATGTCAAACGTTAATAATTAACAGTTCCTGATGGTGGGATGAATTCAGGAATTCCCCTTCTTGCATCCCCTCTGTCCTGTGCTTTAAATAAAATCTCTATGGTGTGTGTGAGATTAGGTTTCAAACTATTCAAATACTCGGAGGTTGATTCACTTTTCCATTTCTGGATTTGCTTGTTTGTAATCATATGCATGAGCATGCAACACTGGACTGCAGCTGCAAGTTTTTTTTTTTATATACATATTTTCCTTAACCAGCTACACTTCTCAATTCTCTCTCCCCCCCCCTTTGTTTCTATCTTTCTTCTCTTTCAGTCTTGGTTCTTGTAATGGGCAAAGAAGGGGTCCATGGAGGCGGATTGAATAAGAAGGCATACTCGATGGCAAAATACTTGAGGGATTCGGGGTTCTAATGTAATTAATGCTCGCTTAGTTTCAATTTTGAGGGACAGAAAGAAGAGAGGGTTTGCTGTTTAAGCTTTCTCCTTCACACAGTTAAAAATGTCTTTTAATGAGAAGAATGGTGGTAAGATCTTATGTTCCCCGTGTTACGGGGGAAAGACTTTTCTTTCTCTTTTTCAAGTTTGTCATTTGTCGTCATTTTATTTTTTCCTTTCTCCCCCCCCCTTATGTACTCCCAGTATTGGTTGTAATCATGGGAAAGGATGGTACCCACGGAGGAAATCTCAACAAGAAAGCATATGTCATGGTTGACTACCTGAGGAAAGCTGGATACTGAAGCAGCCCCCTATCCATCCACACAGCAGCTCACTGTAACATCCCATCATCCCTGTCTCCCTCCTTGTTTTTTTTTCTTTTTCTTTTTTTTTCTAACTGCCACAGCACTACAGATAGTTGGTGGATGCATTGTTGTCTATCCAGCCCCCTAATTTTTTATTTTATTATATAAACCGACACCCTTTCTGTCTCTTCCTTCTATTTAGCATACCTTTTTTTTCCCCATTTCCCTCATCCTTATAGTGCCACAAAACAAGCATGTTCATTTTATGAAGGCTTAAAACAAAAACAGTACTGTACATAAACCATTTAAGATGATCGGGCTTTTCAAATTTGCATCAGCGAATCGTCACTGTCCAGTTTTCCTGAGGCACTTATCTAGTAGTCCATCGATGCCCCTTGAGTGCTTTGAGCCTTGCTGAGCTGTCGGTTTTCCCCAGCAATATATATATATATATTTTTTTTTCTTTCCAGCATGGCCAGGAGGGTTTAAAAAGTGCATGCATCTCTTTTTAGCTCAATATCAAATAACTACCATACACGGTGTCCTCCCAAAAAATAAATAAATATAAGTAATAATAAATTGAACCACACTACCCTTTTTTTTTTTTTTTTTTTTTTTTTTTTCTCCCCCAAAATACAACATCCAATACTTTCTGTTGATCTGGATGTGGTGTTGAGTCCTCAATGTAATGTTGGAAATGTTTTCTTTTCCTTTTGAATGTGATGGCAGATCAGCATTTGCAGCGTCTAGGTTTAAAACAAAAATCGCTTCTGGACTCTTAAGGACATTCCACCGCTAATATAGCCACTTAGCAACTTATTTACCAGCTAGTGAAGGGTTGTTTTTTTTTTTTTTTTTTTAAACTGCCTTTGCGATGTAACTCTGGTTTGGTGTCCATTCATTTATTATAGATATATATTTTTCTCCAGTAGGACCAATATTTTTTTTTCTTCTGCATTTTGGAGGATTAACAGATTACAGAATGATTGACTGCTAGCTTCATCTGTTTGTAGAACACTAAATTAATCATTTCAAATGCACAGAATAACACTAACCTCTTGATTATTCACTAGTAATGGTATCCATGTCTTGAGGAGATTACAAAGTGCAAAGCTCTAGTGGTAACTACCTGACATTATTATTAATGAAAAAAAAATTCTTTCTCAATGAATGTCTTGAAATAGATGAAATGCCAGTCTTATTGTTGACTTTAAACCCCCCCCTTTGTTAATCCTCTCAAACATCCAGTCATTTGTGCTTTATTCAACTGCGATGTATCAACTTGTCATAGCACGGTACAAATATTTCATAAAAATAGGGGGGAAAACAAAAAAATTATCACTGAAATAAACTGTGTACACTAAATTTTTCTGGGTTATGGTGGTATTAGTTAAAGAAGAGACCGCTAGTCCGTTGTATTAACTTTAATTGAGAGGGGGGAAAAAAAGCAGTGTATCCTGTGCCATAATGTAGATCTTGATATGTTGCTACTGTGAGATGGATTTTAAAACCGCTGCCTTGTAAGGAGTCGATTCGTGAGTGGCACCTTCTTTGGGATATGACATTAAAAATTTCAAACTCTCCAGGGCTTGTGGAATATGTACAGATTAAAGTGAAACATGTCAACAAATCATGTTCATTTCTCCTTTCTTTCATTGCACCCAGTTTTTATGACTATGAAAATCCTGACCAGCTGATGGATATGGATATATCTATCTCTCTCTACATATATAACCCGATATTGCGTGGAAAATGCCATGAATTAACCACCTTGTTTACAGACATCAAATAAATCTATTCCAACCAGAAAGAAATGCATTATTTATTTTTATTTTTTTCTTCCTTTCTTTGTGTGGTGTGATATGTGCACAATTTAATGCTTCGGTCATGGTTGCATTAAATGGCTACAGGTGATTATTTTTTTTATATAATTCAGGCAGCTCAATCCATAAATGTAATTCAGCAGCTTCTCCATTATTAATGGTGTACAGTTCATAGAGAAGTTGGAACAATGCAACCGGTTTGTGAGAACAGTGATGGACAGTGGATGCCCTTAACCAGAATATTTGCTAATCCACGTATTGGCATCAGCAAATGCAAATCTATTCGCTTAGATGTTTTCATTTCTCGTGGCTTTTATTTTGGTATTAGGTGAGCAAAATGGTTTTTTTTGTGTGTTTTTTTTTTTTAATAAATCATTTGATTTTGATTTTTTTTTTAAGGGCAAATCAGTCTTTATTGGATTCCCTTCAAGTTGCATTGAACAGGTTCATTCAGAGTTGAGACTTTTTTAAAACCGATTCAAGCTAAGTATGTTCAGATTATTTATCAAATCTACAGTTTGTTAGAGGTTTGTGCAATATGCTGAACCAATTGAGCTCCCAAAATGGAAATGTTAGCACAAATTAAAAACTTGAGAATGGGATAGAAATGCTGCCTTGTTATGCAGAGACAGTGATGACACACAAATGAAAATAGGTGTAGCAAATAATTGTAGCTGGGTCCAGAGAAATGAGATGCAAACAGTTCATTTAGAAGGTGAGCTTGCCAAACATCGATTGAAATATCCCTAGACTGCTGCACTTCAATCTCAAGTAATATTCTGATGCGATTAGTTATCCTGATGGCTTTTGAGTAATATTACAGCATGGGATAAGTGATCTCTGTTTAAATCAGTGATTTGGTTGGTGCCTTTCATGCTGAAAGTTCAAAGCACTCATTGTAGATGGTGTGTCCATTCACTGTATGCATGCTATTCCTGTGCTAGGAACTTAATAACTTACCCGACTGACCTCAAACTCGATTGTTTTCACTACTCATTTTATTGAAGGTAAAACTTCAGTGTGTGTTTATTTTTATTTTTATTTTTTACTTTTTTTCAGGTAAAAACAACTGGCATATGATTCAGATGGGGCTAAAATCCTAAAGAATGCTCACTAAAGTTTACACACCTCCCCCATGTAAAACAAATCTATTCCAAGTGCATTAGAATTTATATGAAGCGTATTAAAGCTGGATTTGGAAAATATAACCGGCTGACATGAGAACTTTGCAGTTTTGAGAGGTTGGAGACAACTTTGTTTTTAGTGAGTCTAGGCATGTTTGTTTGTCCCTCCACCTCATGATTTTGGTGGTGGTCTCTTGGTTTAAGCGATCTATATTCAATCCAGGTTTCTTTTAGTGCTTTTAATGATGTGATTTGTTACAATGCAGCTTCACAGAAATGTAAAAACTTTGGATGTAAAGTTTGCATTTATCCCTAATGAGTAGCCAGAGGCATCTGCGGCACAGGAAAAACGTCTTGAGACGAAATGAGGAAGAAACCTCAAGGGAATCCATCCTCGTCTGCGTGATGACTGATAGATTATTAAATCATTCCCTTCTATAAATGTGCTAATACTACATGGTTAAATAGTGCAGTTGTGATGTTCCAAGTGATGGAAGTTCCAACCAGAAGTAGGGCATCAGGATGGGTCAGACAGGTCTGGCGAGCAGAAGGGATAAGGATCGCTGGTATACCAAATGATTTCTGAAGCACTCCTTATGTGAGTGCCTCAGCAAATCAATGGTTGTTTAAGTGTAGTAAAATCAGCTTTTTCAGACAGGTTCCAACCCTTGCCAGAGCAGAAGTTGGCTGGTAAACAAAAATCTACATCACTGATGCTTGGTGTTGGGTTTTATTTCCTCCTGGAGTGTGTAAATATCCAAAATGCTTTTAAATGAGTTGTGTGAAAGAGCAACCATAATTCTACACCTACAGCATGGACCTTCAAGGTAGGTTTAACATTTGAGATATGTATTATTTATTTTAGATATATATTTTTAATATATAATTCATAAATGTGTGTGTGTGTGTGTGTGTGTGTGTATATATATATATATATATATATATATATATAATATAAAAAATAATTTAATGATGCTGAGCACGTACACAACTTCTTTGGTTGACCTTGTGCTCCTCAACCTTCTGTTTGAGGATGCCCCACAGATGCTCAATAGGGTTTAATCCATCACCATCACCCTCAGCTTCTTTAGAAAGGCAGTGGTCGTCTTGGAGGTGTGTTTGGGGTCATCATGCTGACCTGCGGTCCTGGTCTCTGAAGGGAGGGGATCATGCTCTGCTTCAGTATGTCACAGTACATGTTGGCATTCATGGTTCCCTCAATGAACTGCAGCACTCGTGCAGCCCCAGACCATGACACTCCCACCACCATGCTTGACATGCTTGATGCAAAACACACTTGTCTTTGTACTCCTCACCTGGTTGCCGTCAAACACGCTTGACCCAATTTAAATTTAACCAAATAAGTTTATCTTTGTTCCAGTAGTCCATGTCCTAAGTCTGCTGGTCTTCAGCAAACTGTTTGCGGGCTTTCTTGCGCATCATCTTTAGAAGAGACTTCCTTCTGTGATGACAGCCATGCAGACCAATTTTTATATATATATATATATTATATAAATCTGAAATCAGCACAATATTTAAAAATGCTTAATGGTTTTGAATGAGTCAGTTATACGATACATTGCACACTGTGATATTGAACCCACACATTATTGTGAACACATTCATTCCTTTCATTTTGCGCTGAAAATCCTATAATCCTCTTCAACCAGATGAGTTTCCCAAGGGTTGGAATATCATTGTGAAGAATATTTTATTAGTAATCTGAGACCTGGTCATGCTAATATTGTACATGGTAATAATGAATGCCCCTGTAGTTCTTGTGATATGGACGAGTTCACGTTTTATAATTTAGCAAAATGAATAAACTTTGTGCTAGATAGCTCTTTTATGGATTTGTTTAACAACACTTTATTTACATTTTGTTTTAGATGTAAATATTTGAGTGTTGGTTTGTTGATGATCTGGATTTTCCTCACCACATTCCTTGCAGGTGTCAGAAATGTAGTCCTTGTATTTGGTTGTTTGGATAAACACATCATATACAATACTGTTCACATGTATAATGTGTAGAGATATATAGAAATCATTATTTACCTATTTTTGCCTTACTGTTAAAAAAATATATATATAATATAAAAAATAATCAATGTATGGTAGGAATATTTTTTGTGTGCACTTTGGTATCTATGCACAGTTGTTATTTTCAGCTGAATGTGTGTAATTGAATAGTAAGTATTAAATGTACACTAAATGGCCCAAAGTATGTGGGCACCAGCTGTGAGCTTGTTGGATATTCCATTCTAAAGCCATGGGCATTAATACAGAGTTTCCCCCATACTCTCCTTTTGTGAAGTCAGGTATTGTTGGACTAGAATGTGCAGGCCACTGGAGTTTACTCCACAATAAACTGGTCAAACAATGTCTTCGTGCATGGGGCACAATCATGCAGAAGCAAGAATCGGTTTGCCCAAATTTTGGACGTGTAAAATTGTCTAAAATTCCTTTTTATGCTTTAAAATTACCCTTCACTGGAGCTAAGGGGCCCAAACTTTGAAAAGTAGCCACAGATCATTATCCCTCCTCCACCAAACTTTACTGTTTGTACTATGCATTCCAGCACTCCTAGCATTCTCCTGGCATCCACCAAACCCAGGTTCACCCATCAGACTGCTAGATAGTGAAGCGTGATTCATTACTCCAAAGAAAACCTTTCCATTGGTCTACAGTCCTGTGTCCGTGCTTTACACCACTCCAGCAGATGCTCTGCATTGCTCATAGTGATCTTAGGTTTCTGTGCAGCGGCTCAGCCATTGAAAGAAATTTCAAAAGTTATTGTCCTCTTGTCGCTTCCAGAGGCAGTTTTGGCGCTCTGTAGTGAGTGATGCAACAGGATAAGCGATTTTTATGAGTTACATGCTTCATCGGTCAGTGCCCCTGCTCTGTGAGTTGGCATGGTCTACTGCTTTGTGACTGAGCTGTTGCTGCTCCTAGAAGCTTCAATTTCACAGCAACAGCACTAACATTTTTCTAGGGCAGAAATTTCATGTACTGACTTGTGGCAAAGTTGGCATCCTAAGACAATTTGTCATTGAGCTCTTTAGTATGACCGATTTTTACCACCAATGTTTGTGTGTGGTGATTTGCATGGGTACTTGATTTTATGTACCTGTTAACAATGGGTGTGGCTGAAACACCTAGGAGTGTCTACAAAATTTTGGACATATATTGTAGGTTTATAATCTGTTAATGAAAAAAGAAACTGAGTAAAAAAGTCTTAAATGGCTTTCACTTGAATACAAACATCATTATTGGTGACCTTTACATTTTGGTTTTCATCATCCATTTGTAACTCCGAAGAAGCAGCAACTGATTATTTAGATTTTTTTCCCTCGGAGGCTGTTTTTTGCTGATTTAGATGTTCGCACAACTGATTCTGTTATAATCAGATATCATATTTCCTGCGTTGACACTCATGTTGCAAACACGCATCTCTCCAGTTTCCTTCCCATGAGCCACTGGGAAAGCTGAAACGGAAGTTTATAAGTAATGAGACACTTCCTCAGTTTATACCCTTTGCTTTTTTTTTTCTTTTTGATTTCATTTTTTCGTAATGGTAAGTGTAGCACAGAGTGGACACTCAAAAAAATTTACACCTGTGTTTTGGCCTTTACAAACCCATGTTTTTCAATTTTATATCTGCGCATGCTTAGCCTGCACTTCAAGCTAAAGGCCCTTAAAAGTGGCAAGGTTTCCCAAATTTGCTGCCAAGCCAAGGTCACCAAAACAAAAGCACTTCTCAAGCTGGTGTTGTCCAATGGGGCACCTGATTAATATTTTTGGTGAACTTCCACTGGCCCTGGACTCTGACCCCATCATAGGTGAATTCTCTGTACCTAATTTTGAGAAACCTCAGAAACCTTTAGCAAACACTGGATTCTTGGTGTACTGGCTAAAGAAGCCAAGCTGTTTTCTGATTTCTCTGGTCCAAAATTCACTACAACTAAACTCTGGCCAGATGGTTGATTGTATTCGGTGTCAGTGTCCTTGGGCAAGACACTGAACCCCAAGTTGCTCCTAATGGCTGGCTGGCACCTTGCATAAATGGTAAATGGTGCACTTATAGCGCTTTTATCCAAAGCGCTTTACACTGTGTCTCATTCACCCATTAACACATGGTAGCAGAGCTGCCATGCAAGGTGATAACTTGCCATTGGGAGCAACTTGGGGTTCAGTGTCTTGCCCAAGGACACTTTGGCACGTGAAGTCACCCGGGCCGAGTCAATTGAACCATCAACCCTACCATTGGTGGACAACCCACTCTACCACATGCGCCACAGCCACCCCAATGTATGTGAATGGTTGAATGAGAAACAGTGTAGCATTTTGTAGAACCACTAAAGCTAAAAGGTGCTATATAAGCAGCCCATTTACCATTCAGTTGCTGCTTTCTGCTTTTTTAATATTTGGATTTCTTTTTCTAGATGATTAACAATGTAAATTTAATATTTATGCATGTCTAATAAAAATTTGGACTGACCCATATCTACCTTTTGATGTCTGCCCAAAAGCTTGATTGTTTTTTTTTTATTTGGAATTATATCCAACATTGTAAAATGGGTAGCGATTCTTGCTACCAACATCCATATGCAGATCTTCATTTCAGAGATCCCTAGTTGCAAAAGTTTGAGAGTCCCTGACCTAGAGTGTATTCCTGCCTCATGCCCAAGGTTCCTGGAACAGGATTTAAAGTCACTGTGACCCTGATCAGGATAAAGCACTTACTGAAGATAAATGAAAGATTTTCTGTCCCTTAAAATGTTTCTTGTGCCATGGTAAACTTGTAAGATCCCAGTATGTTCGCAGTATGTGGCATTGGTGGCTCAGATGTTAAGGTTTTTGGTTACTGATTGAAATGTCATGAGTCAGATCCTGAAAATGTTTGGACCTTGAGCAAGGCCCTTATTCCCTCAAGTGCTCAGTTTGATCCTATCTTAGTTGTAATTTGATAGAATTGGATAGAAGTGGCGATAGGTTCCCTAAGTCTTTATTTTGGTAATGTTTACCTCATTGCCACATCTATGGAACTTTCCATGGTCCAAGATTTAAGAGATTCAGGTGAGTTTATATCCGGTTCTAACAATAATTACATTATTGATATCAAATATATCAATCAGTCTATGTTGCTATAGCTTGACACTGGTAAACTGGACTCACTATCTCTCTAAATGTAGATCAATTTGCATGAGGAATAGCAAAGACATCTGCAGAGATAAGACAGTATTATGTAGTATTCTGAAAATTTGTAGATAGCAATATCCTTAGTTTGATTCCATTTTATAACAATTCTAGCATGCAGGAGCTTGACTTGTATGTAACATAACATGTAAAAACTTTGTTTTTCCCTCGCTGACCATGCAAAAAGAAAAGAGTCACAGTATGATGGCCATTTTATTCCACTAAAATGGCACAGATCAAACATCCTACAAGTCCAGTCATTTGAAATAGGTGCTGAGCTAGATTGCAGGACAGCAGCACTAACCAACAAGGTTTTATACCCATGGGAAACCAAATATTCACTACATAAATGTATCAAGGGCACGGTTAAATAGTGGATTCAGAAGTGTCTAATTTTCCCTGGGCACCCCGGAAGCAGAACTACTGGTTCAGCTGCTAATACCATATTTGGTTGTGGATCTGCCACTGTCCTGTTGACGATTGCAGCTTTCTCTGCTGATTCAGACTCTGCAGATAAGAGGCCGGTGGCATCAGGGTCATGCAAGGCTGTGAGTTTGTGGTGTTTGAAGCCATGGGTGGTGGATGTGGATCCCCCTGGCCCTGCTGGGGGAGCAGGAAGTGTAGTGGTGTTCTGTTGAAAGAAAAGGGAAGTTTAGATTCAGTTTAATTTGTTCTCCAAAAGAGGGGGGAGGGGGTTCAATTAAAAGGGTTTTTTTTTTTTTAATTCTTTAAATATATTGCTACGTGGTCATTCAAATAATGTGTTAGTACTTTAGTTACTAGGAAGATTTCACAGTCAACTTTCGGATCAAGTCCATGGGCTTCAGAATGGCAGAACCCATAGCGCTAAGGAAAAAGGAAATAAGGTCACCATAATGTAGCTGCATTAGCTAAAATTTATTTATTTTTATGTTTCTGCATTGAGCTACACACTTACAGCAACCACATGGTCCAGAGGGACACAGATATCATCGTCCACACTTGTGCAGTTGGTTTCGATAATGGCGTATTCGGCTCTTAAGAGGCGCCCACCAGACACTACCTGCAAAAAACAAGACATTTAAATTCCCATCAAATCAAACTGCTTGTTCCAGTAGAGATCAAACTTACAAGAGGAGCACCAGCAAATCGTGGGTCAGTCACTTTCAGGTTGACTAGATTGTGAATCTTGCCAGTTCCTGCTTTTGTCCTGCTGTGTTCATCAGACCTGTTTTTAGATTTCCTTTTGGCCTTGTTAATACTCACCTCCGTGTGCCTTTATTGTCTTGTGGATATTTGGATTGCGTTTTCAACTTGTTTGTCACGATCTTTTATTAACCACGTGAAAACAGATAATCATTCCTAAATTCTGAGTCTCCATTGTTACAGTGAGATTTTAGTCTTGACCTAGGCTTGTTGACCTTTGCTTAAAACCTTTGACATTTAAAACCAAAACACCACTTATTCAAGGACTTAATCAGATTCACCCTTGTTCCATTTAGGGTATACTGTTACCTGAGATGACAGACGCCCAACATCGAGAAGAGCAAATTTAGCGTTGAGTGTGTGGTTTTTGTTGAAGTGCTCTAGTGAGGATTGTACCAGCTGAGTGCCGTCAGTGTCGATCAGCGGCAGCAGAAAAGAGCAGCCTACACAAGGGCGAAATGATTCTGCTCTTCCCCAAAAACAACAGTCACGTTGGACAAGAATAAGAATCATGTTAACATGTGAATATTGGGCAACATCTACATCCTCTTAAAATGAAGCATTTGTTTAATGCAACCTGTTCATGAAAAGTGAACAAACATTTGATATTTGACCTAATTCCGTTTTGCACTTGAACGCTTTGACGGAAAACTGCCCGCCAGCTTCAGAGAGAGCTACATCACAGTCCGCTTCAACTGCCTAAAGGACAAAGGGAGAGAGAAGAACAAATACATAACAAAGAAGGGCAAGTCGTACTTTTTATCCGTTTATAGTTAGTTACTGTTGTGGAACGTCCACGACAAATTCCTGTTCTCATGTGCATTATAGCAGCTCTAGACAGTCGTCCACCAGCGTCCTTTCGAAAGAACAAACGAACAAAACAAAAACGCAGCAAGGAGAAATAGCAAAATGTGTAAACTGCTCTGTTCTGAAGACTTTCCCATGTCTGGTTTTCCACTGCCCCTTCCATAAACGTTAAATTGTATGTTTTTCAATCAGTATTTTCAATTTTATTAAGTTTAGATGATCTTTAATAATATAAGTCCCAGTGAATGAGCTGTTACTATAGAAACGATAGCCGTTTTTACAGTGAGCCCACTAACTAGTCTAACTAGTTATGTCCAGAAGGGTCGATGATGCAATAAAAGGACACTTGTTGTGTTACCGTTTCGATCTTGGTTCTAACGTCACACAGAGGCACAGGTTTGGGGCTGTGGACATGGCACTTAGTCTCGAGGAACTCCAGCTCCAAGAGATACGTGTGTGTTCCATCAACCTACATCAAAAACAACAAAATATTTTTAGTCATGTCAAAACCTGCCTCTTTCATTTGCAGCTGGACTAAACGACTCATCACCCCCTCATTGTACCGTTTCCTATATTCAGAACTGATACACTTAAGAACAATGCTGTTATTAAGACCAGCTTATCAGTGTCCTGTCAGTATTTCCTCTTGGTTTAAATCCTTGGTGTGGTCTTTAAGGCCATCATTTTAAATGAATTAAGGTGACCACCAGTTGAGCATGATGGGCAGTTTCTCTTTATTATGGCAAGTGATGTAAATATTACATTTTAATTAGCTGACCAATTTGCATGTTCATCCAGTTAATGTGTTTTTTTTTTTTTTCCTAGTTCAGTGGATGCTTAAAAAAATCTTGTCAGATAAACAAATATTGATTAGGCTAAGGACAGTTTAGGCAATTTAGGACATTATCTGCTTTGTTTTGTAATATATTTTTCATTCATTTACTCATCTTCAGTAAAGCCCTCTGTCCTGGTCAGGTTCAAATCTGGGAATACTATGCATTAGGCAGGAATATATGCCATTTTAGATGAATTAATAATAAAAATAGCCTGTAGCCCTTTGCTCCATATGGCCACCCCATGTGACGTTCCATGATTATTTAATTATACGACTGGCTGTGATGACCTGCGGTCGTGCTGAAACATGAACTCTTCCTAAACAGTACTCTTCCTCTCCTCGTGCAATATTGCATAATTAAACAAGGGGGAAATATTTTCAAAGTTGTAAATTGAAATATAAATTGAATAAGACTAGTAATAAGAAACAAAACGACTGCACTTCCCAAGGGGAATGCTTATTTAAGATCTGTTTTTGCAGCGTTACAACTTCTATTAGTTTTGTAGATTTTATTTTGGATGCGTTTTCTTTATCCAAAAAGCCAGTTTCCTAATTCCGTTCCTGTCGACAAGGGTTTTTTTTGCAACTACACAAAATTGTTTTTTGCAGTGGATGTCGGTTGGTATTCGAGACCTTTTAAGTTGCACTCATATTTGACACGAATCGAAGAGCTTTGGCTTCGGATGAATGCCCGTTGTGATGACGTCTCATGACACCTCTTGGCCAAATTCAACAGAAAATCTACAGGTAATTTCTGTGAGCTCCCCCGAACATTTCGCCATTTGCTTGATTTTTGCGTTAATTTCGGCGATCGCAAATTCCTTGAGGGACTGATATTGTAATCCCCCAACATGCACCTCTCATTATTAAATTGCTACCTTCATTATTGACGTCTCTATATATTTGTATTGTACTCTGATCAGAAGTATTTCTGTCCCAGGACAGGCCCTTAAACGAGATTCCTGTCTTAAATTTGAGAAATACGTCATGCAATACAAATTAATTATTCGTTACAGTCAAAGCAAAGTTGTGTAGCTGGAACTCCTCACCATACTCATGAACTCTTTACCTCATTAATGATCTTGATGTCCTCGATTTGGTTCAGGGTATATTTGTAGCCATGTGTATGCTGCGCGTTGATGAAATCCAGAGCCACCTGAGTGGCAGCTTCAGCCTCTGGTGAGTCGCAGAGCGCCAGAGTGAAGTTGTGCACCACTGGTTTGCATGAACCGCACGCCACAAGCCCCAAAAGGGCGACGACAACCCCAAGATTCATCATGACGAGTGTGAGTGAAAAGGCTGACTCAGTTGCCTGACTGATTGATCATATATACTCCAAAGTTGACCCTTCATTGCATGGGAGGGGTATAAAACACACATTTCTGTCCAATGTCATGGAAGTGCATGAGGCCAAACCTACAGGAAGAACCTTATTTATAAAAGTATATTCACCTAAAATGCACTTACTGGGTCCCTGAATCTGACACAATAGTGTATTTCCATTAAATAAGGATATACAGTGCCTTGCGAAAGTATTCGGCCCCCTTGAACATTTCAACCTTTTGCCACATTTCAGGCTTCAAACATAAAGATGTGAAGAATCACCAACAAGTGGGACACAATTGTAAAGTGGAACGAAATCTATTGGATATTTTAAACTTTTTTAGCAAATAAAAAACTGAAAAGTGGTGCGTGCAAAATTATTCGGCTCCTTTACTTTCAGTGCAGCAAACTCACTCCAGAAGTTCAGCGAGGATCTCTGAATGATCCAATGTTGTCCGAAATGACTGATGGTGATAAATAAAACATCCCAAGGAGCACTGTGCAAGCGATCATTTTGAAATGGAAGGAGTATTAGACCACTGCAAATCTACCAAGACCTGGCCGTCCCTCTAAACTTTCAGCTCAGACAAGGAGAAGACTGATCAGAGATGCAGCCAAGAGGCCCATGATCACTCTGGATGAACTGCAGAGAACTACAGCTGAGGTGGGAGAGTCTGTCCATAGGACAACAATCGGTCGTACACTGCACAAATCTGGCCTTTATGGAAGAGTGGCAAGAAGAAAGCCGGGGACGGCCAGGTCTTGGTAGATTTGCAGTGGTCTGATACTCCTTCCATTTCAAAATGATTGCTTGCACAGTGCTCCTTGGGATGTTTAAAGCTTGGGAAATCTTTTTGCATACAAATCCGGCTTTAAACTTCTCCACAACAGTATTACGGACCTGCCTGGTGTGTTCCTTGGTCTTCATGATGCTCTTTGCGCTTTCAACAGAACCCTGAGACTATCACAGAGCAGGTGCATTTATACAGAGACTTGATTACACACAGGTGGATTCTATTTATCACCATCAGTCATTTCGGACAACATTGGATCATTCAGAGATCCTCGCTGAACATCTGGAGTGAGTTTGCTGCACTGAAAGTAAAGGGGCCGAATAATTTTACGCCCACAACTTTTCAGTTTTTAATTTGCTAAAAAGTTTAAAATATCCAATAGATTTCGTTCCACTTTACAATTGTGTCCCACTTGTTGGTGATTCTTCACAAAAAATAAAAATTTTATATCTTTGTTTGAAGCCTGAAATGTGGCAAAGGTTGAAAAGTTCAAGGGGGCCGAATACTTTAGGCACTGTGTGTATGTTATGTGTGTATATATATATATATATATATATATATATATATATATATATATATATATATATATATATATATATATATATATATATATATGTGTGTGTGTGTGTATATATATATATATATATATATATATATATATATGTATATGTGTATGTGTGTATATATATGAAGTGTAAGTGTACATACACATACACACACATACATACATATATATATACTATATATATATATATATATATATATATATATATATATATATATACATAGTATATATATATGTATGTATGTGTGTGTGTATATGTGTATGTACACCTCATACTCTATTATAGTCATTATTATATGCCTTATAATGCATCATACACATGATAATATGCTTTATCATATGCCTTATAGTGCATTGTAGGCATTATTATAGGTCGTACAGTACATTTTGTGTGCACTATTATAAGTCGTGTAGTGCATTGTGCATTACTATAGGCATTATAATGTATTAAAAGCATTATTATAGAGCAATATAATACAATAGGTCCTATAGTGCATTATCTGCATTTATTCTACACCTTATAGTGCAACACCGTTTCTTATATTTCTTATTTTTACTTAAAACTGCCTCTGCGATGAAGGGCTTTACTACTGTAATATGATAAAAAGTTAAAGAGATTTTCTCTTGTTTAAAATCATACTCTTGTCCTATGCCCAGGCAGAGTAAACAGGATTTTTTATTATTTACACTAGGGATTCAAGTTCAGTTCTGTGCCCACATGTTTTTCTGTTTTACCCTAGATAACATCCAGAGTCATTGAGTTCAGTGGCACTTAACTGTATGGATCCCTGTATGGAGATTTTTATTTATATAATATAAATATAAATATATATATAGATAGATAGATAGATAGATAGATAGATATATCTATCTATCTATCTATCTATCTATCTATCTATCTCACTATATAACAACCAGATTAATAAATTTGTTTAAAACACGAGAATAAAACTCGTACAGAAACGAACCATATGTCCTGTAGGAAACTTGTGGTCAAGGCATTGATCCTCTCAAGTCAACCAGCAGCATGCCTTCTCTTGTTTATTGTTCAGCTCTGAGGTTTATAACTGGTCATAAATACAGCACGCATGTTTTCCTATTCTCTTCGAACAGATCTCAACATTCTTGTGAAGAGTGGAAGCCTTTCTTCATAAACAGTGACTTTTACAGAAATCATGCATTTACAGGGATGTACATGCTACTTTCCGGATAGGACCCCTAGCGAGGGCTCACATATCACATACTCACACAATCACATATAACGAGTACCTTATACTTAAGACACATCCGGTCATTCAGACTTTTTTTTTCATGTTTAATGTAATTCTGGGTGAGACCGATAGGGGGAGATGTTGTATGAAACGCGATTGCGTCACAGCTCCCTTCATTCAGACCCTTGTGCCCTTTGCCTTTTAAGGGAATAGGAGGTTTGGAGTCAACACTTCTTGGAGGCTTTGAGGCCAAAGTAAACACTAATTCAGAGGGACAGCATACTTGGAACATAAGACCACTGGCTCAGAAATATCTCTGTGGCTAAAGAGAACTGTATATGGCTTGGTTTTTTAGGAAGAAATTTAAATACTGGTATACCATTAACAAATGTATGTTTTCTTTCCATCTTTTTTTTTTTTTTAATAGTGGTCATCTAAAATAGGGTGAGTTTGGGTATATTGAGACAGCAGGTTCTGTACATTTGGGATCTGCGGCATTTATTTTCTGTCAAGGTTTTTGTTAGTTAAACCCTCACTGTTATACTGCTTGATAAATTCACATGACATCATATAAGTGGGCGTGGTCAGCGTCAAACCGGAAGTTGACTTAAAAAAATGTTCTTACATGAATTATGTAACTTACACCAACCCCGACGTTGATTAAAACACAATGTGAGTGTGTGACATAGACGCACAAGTTTTAGTGCACTTCCTCACGCCACGTGAGTCTGGTAGCTCCAGAGAAAAGCAAAAGAAACAAAGTAGAGACACTGAACGTGTCTTGCGTAAAGTTTTGTACTTTGTTTTGTGTTTCTGAGAGAACATTTCTTTTAAAAACTTTTGTTAGTTTTATATTATACATTATATTTTTGCATTTATAAAATGGACACATCCCTGTGCATTACAAATAAGAACGCTGCACGTATGTACGCCATAAAACTATTTCAGAGTTATACTTTCACAATGGGTTTCTTAAATACACCCCTCTGGCCCATGTTTAGACATCCCGTTCGTCGCCCTCCTCATCACTTGCTCCTCCGTTTTTTTTTTCTTCTTTACTCATCGTTGGCAGCGTTCCACTCGATCTCAGGCTCGTCATCCATGCGCAGGATGAGGTAGGAGAGCAGCTGGAAGATGTTCTGCCACATCAGCAGGAAACCGTAGAGGTAGAAATCGCTGATGTCGATCTGGCAGCGCTCACCGGCGAAGCTGATGTCACAAACACAGTGGAATCTGTTGATGAGGTTGCGGCAGTATCCACCGTTCAGGCAAGGGCCCGATGCACATTCGTCCAGCTCCAGCTCACACCTATGCACAAGTGGGACAGCAGTAATGAGGATTTCCCCCAGTGTTAAATGTGATGTGGTTCGATATAATTTCTCTTAATCATTTCAGGCCATTTTCATCTTTTGGTCTTGGTCTCCAACCCCTGTCCTGTCATTGGTCTGTTCCTCAATTGTGATTGATTAGTTTGTCTATATTTTGTACATATACATTTACATAGAATGATATAGTTATATATTTATACTGTATATATAACCCATATACATATATACATATTTATTTATTTTAGGGGTGACACTTCGGTGTCAGAATATTTTTTAATGAAAAATCAATTCTGACTGAATTATGATGAACAGAGTTTTAAAGTTGTAAACAAAATGCAGGTTCACCATATCTAAAAAAAAAAAAATTATAATAATTAATTTATTTAAAATTCTCCCAAAACATTTGATTGAATAAACAAAAAAAACAAAAACAATACGTGCAAAATGATTTGGGGACTTTGAAAATGATCAACTGAAAGATAATGAACTCTGTACAAGAAATAGAGCTCCAAAGTCGGCTAAAATGGCAGACTTCCACAGCCTTTGGTGTTATTTGAAAGCTTCAGAAGACCTCTTTTTAACTGTTATAACGAGGCCGTGCAACAGTATAATGTATAACGCGTGTTGGTTGTTGCAGTCTGGAGCTATCCAGCTAATGGGTTTCACAAGTGCAGCTCTCACAGGCTGTCCACGATAAACAATGACAGTGTTGATATAATTTGTCACAATATGCTTTTCTGAGATATCATGGCTACTGTGATATCTTGATGTTAATCTTTAAAACAGTCAAATAAATTATTACAGTTGTTTTTTTTTGTAAATACAAATATTACTTTTATATATAAACAAAAACAACTTATAAATCCTTAAAATAATATATATAATTTTTTTTTTTTTTTTTTTTAAAGCAACACTAATGTTTTGCTGGCAGTTTGTGAGCAAACCTACATATCATGATACATATCTAGTATAATAAACCTTTCAGAATCGCGATATCATCCATAAAAAAAGGGTCAAATCACATGCAGGCTGGGATAAAACCGAACCCAGAATCGACTCCTTGATGATGACGATTACACATGATCAAAACTCAGCAAATTAATTTTCAGGCTGTTATCATTGCAAGCTTACCACTGTCCAGTAAAACCAGGCAGGCAGTCACACTTGCCCTCAAACATGGAGCAGTTTCCACCATTAAAGCAGCTGTAAGTCCACTCGTCATTCCCGCAGATGGACACCGGCAACTTGGGAGACCTAACCAGACAATTCGTACATTATACATCATTATACACCAGCAACTACCAGTTACTGGAAATGTGTGTCAACAGCTCTACTTGTATTTGTATTAATCTTCATTGATTAAAACCATGTTAAATTGTTATCAGTGAAGGATAACTCACGGAAGCCTGTCGATGTACCAAGGCATTTCTGGCATTCGTTCTCTGAAAACATGAGAAACAATGATGTAAGTTTATGTACATTTCAAATAATGTGTTTTTTATTTTCATGCCCATAGAGGACAAATGACAAAGCAATAAAGGCACCTTGCTGCTTTGAACATGTAGGGTATTGGATAAATAAGAGACGGAACCTTTATTATCTCTTTTTTATTTAGTTTTTACAAGTACCAAAAAAAGGATTAAGAAAAACAACGATTAATAAAGGAAATGTATGTTCTTCTCACTCACTGGCAGAGAGCTCCAGTTGTGTTTCTCGGGCAAAGGCAGGCATATTTTTTGATTCCTCTGAGGCAGGTACCTCCATTACGGCACTTGTGTCCCACACACACGTCCTCTTTATTTTCACAGCGCTGACCAACGTATCCTGACTCACACACACACTCGTAACCTTCAGAAACCACGACACAGGATCCATGAAGGCAAGGATTCGAGATGCAGGCATCAATCTTGACCTCGCAAATCTGACCGTGCCAATCAGCTGGGCATCGACATTTAAAGAGGTCAAAAAGATCCTCACACTGGCCTTCATTGTGGCAAGGGTTCGGATTGCAAATATCAGCACTCCAACACCCTAAGTTCAGCATTCCAGACGTCCTGAAGAACTTTTCTTCCTGAGGCCTGGGCATACGGAGTTCTGTTTCTGCATAAAATGGTAAGACAAGGCCGCCAATTTCCACCGAACCCAAACATCCATCCAAATTCGCCCCGGAATCGAGCTCCCAGGCTCCCAAAAGGATTTCTGTGTCTTCCCTCAGGAAGTCCAGATCTCCAGAAGAGGTGGTGGAGATGGATGTTTGGTCTCTGCGCTCGTCGAGGACCATGGACCACCTGGAGGTGGGCGTGGATGGGTTGTTCATGCTCAGGACAGCACTGTGCCAACGTCCATCGTTCACCATTGCCCGGCTAAAAAAATTATTTGATATAAAAAGTGTAAATATATATTATATATATATATATATATATATATATATATATATATTGTTGTCTGAAATTTTTTACAAATAAATTGTGTACAATTTGATGTCAAGCTTTAGAGCAAGGATGTCAAAACCTTTTCTCACCTGGGGCTAAATGGAGGAAGTAAATAACAAGATCAATATTAGCAAATTTAACTAATGTCTACCTTAGATAATGTTGGTCATAAATTGTATTTGTTATGGTTATGATATATTTGGAAAATATATATATATATATATATATATGTTTGTTGTGATCAGGGTGTAATAGTGAGGGTACATTCATTCTTTCCCTCACCGGCTCTGCACTCGGAGCGAGACGTTTGAGCCACTCTGAAGCTCCAGTACAAGTCGTCCGTCCTTGAGGGAAACTGTAATGAAGTTGTTTTCTCGTGAGGCATGCAGCAGTGTAGCGTCACGTCTCCTCGTGCAGAATGTCAACGACACGCTTCGAAGTAGGCGACGGATTTTGGCATTACCTCTAAACACGATGGTGGGGTTTCCTTCATGGAGAGTGATGTTTGTAACACCTGAGAGGTGGAGAAGGAAATAGTGGTATGATTCTAGTGTTTGCCATTTTTATTTCCACTCAAACATGCAATCAGGGAGGATCTCCGAGCACAGAGGAGCAAACTTGTTCCAACCTCTTTTGTATTTACCGATTGTCACTGAGAAGAGAAGCTATATGAGAATAGCAGTGCTTGTGTTCTTGAAATAAAGCAGTCCATGCTGTTAATGAGATTTGAACACACATCAGGTTTAAACCAGTCTGGGATAATCCCTGAATCCATGAAATCCCATCCATGCACTGCTATTTTTAGACTTGACAATCACAATTAGTCCAAAGACTAAAATAAAAAAAAAAGTGAACCCGCATCCGCATCCCCGAGCGGTGACCCTGACCTCGCCGCACTCAGGCTTGAGCTGCTGGCTTTACTGAGGAAGGACATCGCCGATACTTTTAAAAAGGAGTTCCAGGAATTCCAGAAACACCAGGAGAATCTTCAGAAGACTCTCAGGGATGCACTGTCTACTATCCAGCTCGACCTGCAGGCCATGAAACACAGCTGGCTGGTGATAAAGTCGCTACCAAGGCCACCATATCAACACTGAAAGGTACTGTTGGGGAAATGGGGCACGCGCTCTCCGGTTACACCGATGATATAGTTCATATGAAGACTACTATCGAGTCTCTCACTGCGACCGTGACTCCATTAGAAAATAAATGTGAGGATTTGGAGTCGAGGTCAGGGCGCAATAACGTTAGGATAGTCGGAGTTCCAGAGGGCGCTGACACCTGTACAACCGCTGCTGTATCTGCCTTGTTAAAGGAGGCGTTTGGTCTGGAGAAGGAGCCGGTTCTGGAGGGGTCCAACCGGACCCTTCAGCCGAAGCCGAAGTCTGGTGAATGACCATGAGCTATTGTGTGCAGATTCCATTACTACAGTGACTGTGTTGATATTTTACGCCGTGTGAGAGAGCTCCAGCAGATTAAAGTGAGGGTTCTGAGCATCTCCGTTTTCCCTGACTACACAGTCCAGACAGCTCGGGCCTGGGCCGCATTTAACGAGGTTCGGCGTCAACTTCGTGGTATTGAGGGAGCTCGCTATGGAATACTTCACCCAGCGCTTCGTATTACATATAACGGTGTCCAGAAGGACTTTATTTCAGCGGAGGAAGCAGGGGACTATGTTAAACTCTTAATACCGAGGTGAACTGCATCAGTGTTCTTTTATTTATTTATTTTTATTCTATACTCTTTTTTTTGCACTAGGCCTTCCAGCTCTACATAATTTGAATTGTTATTGAAGATATTGCTCTGACTGAGTTTTTCATTTTATTAGTTATTTTCTATTATTATTATTATTATTATTATTATTATTATTATTATTTAATGTGCTACACTGTGTAATATTGTTAGGTATAAGTCTTTAAAAGGTAAGGACATTATATTTGTTAAAGTGCGCAGACTATTTATTAGATTTGATGTCAGTAGGGGTCTTTTCTCTTACTGGGGGGGGTGTTATTTATTTATTTATTTTTCTTCTCAATGAAATATTTGGGAAAGGGAAGGGAGGGGAGAAAAGGTAAATGAATCACATGAAATTAATCACATGAAAATGGAGACATAATCGATTTCAGACACGAGACATGCAAACGCTCATTTCAGATTGTCCAACAGGAGTTCATTGCTTTTCTTTTTACCTGAAGATGTCCTTAATGGCAGTCTGGTCATAAGTTTAATCATATTTAGAAGTTTGGAACTGATCACTTTGGAACAAAATTTCACATGAATAACTATTAACAATAACAATTTTCCTTATCATCTACACTTGAACAGTAACAAAAATGAAATGTGGATTTGCACAGAAATGAAAGATTTGGATGAGAGCAGAACAACGTAACACTTTCTGAGTAACCACAGCAGCAGTCATATACAATCATTTAAAAGTAGCCAATTTATTAACGTACATATAAAGCTCCTAAGAATGAGGTGAGGCGTATAGAGCGTCTCAGTTTTCCTGCAGAGTCATACTCACAGTCGAATCCCTGAGTGTGTGTGAGACACCCTGCAGTAATGGGACACGGGGAAAGCTCACACCACTTCAGCTCCTCGCAGCGCCTTCCTGCTGTGTTTGGAGGGCAACTGCAGGTGAAATCGTCCCACATGGAGTAACACACTCCGCCATTCAGACAGGGGTTCATCTGCAAATAAAACAGAGGGAGCGATGAGTCAACACTGCCACAACATAGTTACTGTAATGACACATGAGCCTATAAAAATGAGTGGAAAAGATGAGACGAATAGATAGACAGACAAGACAACTAATTGAAAAACAAAGAAAGACACAGACTGATATATTGATGCATGGACTGACAAGGAGATAGATAGAGATATAGGCAGATAGACAGAAAGGTAGACAGACAGACAGACAGACATATATATATATATATATATATATATATATATATATATATATATATATATAGAGAGAGAGAGAGAGAGAGAGAGAGAGGACAGTCAGGACAGAAAGAAAAAGAGAGAGAGAGACAGAAATCCAGACAGACAGAAAAACAGACACACATGTACACAGGCAGACAGATATTAAGACAGACAGACAGACAGAAAACACATACCCTGCAGTAATTATCGCCAGTGCAGCCCTGCGTGACCTGCACCATCGTTTTGAGCCTGTAGGAAGCCACCAGAGTTCTGATTGGGTAAAACTGCAGGTGATTGAAGTTCAGCCGCAGGTCCTGGATGCATCCTTTAAAGTAGCCGCTGAATGTTATCGAAGCTTTCCGATCCTCTAAGCCTCCCACATGAACCGTGTCACCTGGTCGGATCATCAAACCTCGGCTAGCCATCAAGGCCTGAGTTCTAGCCGAGTGCGAGAGCGTGAGCGTTCCCCGCTCCAAGTGCACGCCTACCAGGTGAAAATGTCCATCGTTAACTCTGTCGTGACCTTGCAGAATTTCAAAGTCACTCGCCTGAACTTTGACCTTCCCACCATCCAGCCATACGTGCAGGTAGCGGCTTGTGCTGTTGGAAAAAAGGAGGAGCAGACCGTTTAAACGGCGCGTGCGAATGAACATGGACACGGTGAAAGTGTCCATGGGTTCATCGTCCACATAAAAAACCGCATAGCTTTCCACATCTTCATTTCCAAACCGTGCAGCGATGTGTTCTGTGAATACACACGCAGAGTGTTTTAGCACCTGGGTAGTTTGCACAATCACAGACTAAGCGCTATGAACTTCTATTTCCTGTTAGCACCATTTCAATCTTCAGTGCAAAACTAAAGATGGATCGCTTGGCACCAAACCTGTCTTGGCCGATTGACAGAGAGACAGAAAGACAGAATGATATACAGAGAGATTGAAAGGCAGCAGTAGAAAATAAATACCCTGCAGTAATTATCACCAGTGTAGACCCTGTGTGATCTCCACCGGTACCAATATTGTACACTTGAATTCCATGGTATATTGACTAACTGCTTCTTAGCACATTGACGCTTATCTCAGAAATAAAGCCTCACCCTCTGAGCAGATGTCTCCCTCGTAGGGACGATGGCACTCACACTTGTGTTTCTTCCATCCCAAGCCAACGCACTTTCCTCTGTTCCTGCATGGATTGTCCTCACAGCTGTCACTTTCCCTGCAGCCCAAAGTAAAGCTGAACTGCTCAGCTCTGACCTTTAACTCCGGAACCACTGGGTAAGACTGAATGTAGACATCCCTCATGCAGCCCAGGAAATATGAGTCTGGATTTACTTGTCCATTTCCTGTTCCCCCTATATAGACACTCTGGACCAGAGTAAAAGAGGACGGTCCAGACCCAGATCCCAGTTCCATTTCCACTAGTGCTTCTTTGTGGCAGGTTTTTGCAGTGCACACTGGGTCATGCAAATCGAGTCCTAACACACTTCCGTACAAGAAAACCTGTACTGTATGCCAATGGCCATCCGCTACATCCTGAAAAAGGTCCACCAGACCTGATTCACTGTTGTTGCTCCATTGCATGGAGTGACGTAGTCGGCCATTGTGCAACTGCAGCGTAAGCACGTACTCATTCACTGTGCAACGCAGTAGAGTAGCTGTTTTTTGCACTGTGCGAAAACTCAAAGAAGCGTTCAGAAGTGCCACTGTGTCCTCGATAGCTGTTTTGATGTGTAGGAATCCACTCTTCTCAAAAGAGAACGTGGTGGAAATCTCGCACCTTGTGCCGGTGAAACCTTCAGGGCAGGTGCAGTTGTATCCGTGTTTACTGCTGCTGAGATAAGGAGAGCATGTGCCCCCATTTTGGCATCTGTGGCGCGCACATCCCTGTAGTACAACCGTGCAGTTCGGACCTCCATAGAGTCTGCCATTTTGGGAACTGTTAGAGCACTGACAAGTGTAATCACCTTTGTTTCTCTTGCAAACACCACCATTTTGGCATGGACTGTTTTTGCAGGCGTCAAAGTACTCGTGAGAGAGAGCATCTGTAACAAAATGAAAATGCTGTAGTTTGAGTATAGGTTAACATACAACATGGATGGCCTCTTTATTGGTTTATCTAAAACATTTTTATGGAATTATGGAGAA
This sequence comes from Ameiurus melas, assembly GCA_012411365.1. Lineage (NCBI taxonomy): Eukaryota > Metazoa > Chordata > Actinopteri > Siluriformes > Ictaluridae > Ameiurus > Ameiurus melas. The sequence continues at coordinate 27,645,076 of CM022756.1, forward strand.
CATAATGGTAACTCTAGATTTGCAGGTGCAACAATATACAAAAATAATTGTGGAATCAGGTTGGATTGAACAAGAGTATTTATAGGAGCATGTGGGTGGGATTTGTCAAGAGAGTCTGCGGGAGTGGGCAGGATTGGTTATGGGTGTCTGAGGGAATGGTATTGGCCAAGAGTTTTTGAGGTAGTGGGTGGGATTGGTCAGTAGTGTCTGACGAAGTGGGTGGGATTGGCCAATAGTGTCTGAGGGAGCAGGTGGTATTGGTCAAGAGTGTTTGAGGGAATGGGTGGGATTGGTCAGTAATGTCAGAGGGAAAAGGCAGGATTGGTCTATAAACATTAACTAAACTTCAACTTGTAGCTGAATGCTGGGTTGCTATGGGGCAGCCACTTTGGACAACTAGAAACTCGATGTAGTTTGCTATCACATAACATTTCATGGTGAAATTGTAGAAGAAAGTTGGAAGTGATGCCAGTGGAGTTCCGCTTTGAAGTAAAATATTTAAATATGCTGCTCTTGCTGCTATTTAAAAAAAATCTTCATTTAAAATTAGTTTATGGAGGATAACATTTGTTTATTAGTTACACCAGCCTTTTAGCTTCAGCCCAAAATTAAAGAAGCAAACTTTGGGCACCAGGCATGTGTTGGGTGATCAACTACATTTAGATTAATGGAGCAAACAGACAAAATCATTAGTCATTCACTGCTAATGCTAAACATTTGCTGAAGTAGCCAATCTTTACCTGCAAAAAGCAAGAAGACGATCCAGACTAGTATGTTCACTCCTGACATGATTCACAGTTGATGAGCTGACTGAATCTGGAGACCTGGCTCAGCTTGGGAAAGCACCATCACATCGAGCGTCTTCTACAGCATATCTTCTTTTGTGTGTGTGTGTGCGTGTGTGTGTGTGTGTGTGAGGGACTAACTGAGGTAACACTTGGATTAACAGCAGTCAGATCCACAGGATTAGGCTAACACACTTACATGTCCTCTGGCTAATTAATGTTACGTCACACATGCTCATGAAGGAGACTTCAAGACACCAAGGTCTAAGAGTACTTATCCCACAGCACTGTTGAATTCTCTAATTGCTTAAAAGGTCCATAACAGCAGTTCTGACAGTGGTAAAGTTTTCTATATGGAGATGTTCAATTACCATTTATGGAAGGAGCCACCAGCATCAGTGCTTTGTAACAGTCAGTCAGAATTCTTCAGAGTAGACAAGTTTGAGCTTTCTGTTCATGAAGCTGTCTTTTTTAGTCTTATTCACGTCAAAAAAGGAAAAAAAAGAAAGGCTGGTCAGGGAATACCATATAATTACAGCTGCTATAACTAACTTGTTTCAAGGCTGTCCCACAACAATAAAGGGATAAAAAGTTTAAACATCGTTAACAAATTGCTGAGGTATAAGAGGAATAAAACTTCAGAAAGGTTCAGAATGTGCTGTCATAATCAACTTCAGGCTAACAGTAACAGTGTTGGGCCGCATCACAACACAACAGTATAATACACACTTCAGAGAGGTAAATGATGTCGGGTGAGGAGGCTCCACTTCCAGTTAATCGTAAAGGTGTTCAGTGGGGTTGAGGTCAGGCCTCTGTGCAGGACACTCAAGTTCTTCTACCTTCTTCCAACCTTAACACACTATGTCTTCATGGAGCTCTCTTTGTGCACTCTGTGTCATGCTGAAACAAGTTCAGGTCTCTTAGTTCCACTAAAGGGAAGTTCTAATGCTACAGCGTACAAAGACGTTCTATACAATTGTGTGCTTCCAACTTTGTGGCAACGGTTTGGGGAAGAATCGCATACGGGTGTGATGGGCAGGGGTCCACAAACCTTTGGCCATTCAGTGTAGTAATGGTCACTAACCTCTTGGTGTTCAAAACACAGATTTACACCAAAGGTAGGAATTCATGACATTTAATGAATGAGAATTCAGGGTTTATGTGACAGTAAGTTAACCGTGCTTTCTGGACCACCTCACTGGTTTCGTCTAATGCTGGTTTACTTTTTGTAAGAAAAAAACAGACTACATCTTGAAATCTGCTGGGGTTTTTTTGGTCACCTGAGGTATAGAAGTTGGTGAGGACCACACAATTGTTATTTAAGCTCTGATAAATAAAAACAGAATTGAAGGAAGGTGTAATGTCTTTTTCACCATGACTGCATTAAAATGAAAGACCTGTGCCTGCCCTCCTCACCGCCCACTTTTTCTAGTTGTGTGTGCTTACAATCAAGTTTGAACAGTATTTGAACAGTAAGTGTAGAAACAGGTGTAGAATTTTATTCAGCAATGTATGTGAGGTTACACTCATAGAAAATGTATCCATTTTGTGTATGGTTTATAACATTTATCACAGAGTGTTGTTTTATACTTGGTATCAATAATGAAGTCAAAATGACATTAAAATACTAAATATGACGCCGACGCCATTACATTGTCATATTTAACGTTTGGCAAGTAGAAACAACCAATGAGCACCCAGCTTATTGCGACGTCAGGAGTATTTCGCAGGGGGAGGTGCAGCGCCCATCTGTTTTGTTGTGGACATTTTTGTGTTCGCGCAGTTTGCTGATGGAAAACTCGTTTTATTGTGTTTTTCTAGAGGTATAAATACCACGCGAAGCTGTTTAATAAAGGTAGGAACCACAGAGATATATACTAAGCATTACTATTGCCTTTCGAAGGACTTTGTAGTGTCGTTAGTCGACATTCTCCCCTTAAAGGGGGACCTTTGTCTGTTCCGGTGTTTTGCAGGACCCCCTTTTTAGGTCTCGCTGATGTCTGCCTGATTTAAATTAATACAACATTGACGCGCAAAATAATTACCAGCACATTGAATAACTAACACAACAGTCTAAAATATAGACTTCGAAATAATAATAATAAATAAAGTATTTTTAATACAATGTATTTTAAGTAATATTTATTATTGCTATCTTTTGCATATTGAGGACCATTTGGTATCTATCGTATCCGCCTGATTTTAAATAATACCACTCGCTAGCATAGATTATCTAATTATTACTCATCGTAATTCAGTCCTAGGGTGAACTAAAATGCACCAGTCCCCCCCCCCACACACACACACACACCCAGATGTGTGACGTTACTACTACCACTACTACAATGTCGCAGAGCTGTAAAATAGTAAATGAATATAATATTAATAATAATAATATTAATAATAAGAAGAATAGTTACAGCTTTACCTCTGACTGTGACAAATCACTGACACTGGAGGCTCCTTCCAGAAATGTTAAATAAACGTCTCCTTACACAGAACCTCACCATATTAACAGTTGCATATCTTATAATCTGTCCATATCAAACAATTTGCATTGATAAACCAGTAACCTGTTATTTGTAGCGGCACTACTGTCAGAGGTTGCAGAACTACAAGAAAATGAATCGCCACCTTCTGACCAATCAGATTTGAGAATTCAGCCACGTAGAGTAAATCTTTTTCTTTATTTGTTGTTCTTTTTACACTGAGATGGTTTCTCCCTCTTGTAGTATTAACATCTCCGATGTGGAACTCTTCTGTTAAATCCCAAAGATGAAGAAGAGAGTGAAGCAGAACATGGAGAAGAAAAAGGTGGGTGTAGAGGAAGAAGCTTCAGCACCTGCCATGGATGAGTGTGAGGTCTCAACTGGTGGTGAGTCCGCACAGGAAAGACGGCATCTTCGAATTTCGCAAAGCGATAGCTGCTTCCTTGAGTTCTTAAACAAAGACCGACATGCAGTGCATTCGTTTTGCGACCTAGCCATCACTGTTCGTGGGGAAATGTACCCAGCGCACAAGGTGGTATTAGCGTTTGGGAGCAGCTACTTCCATGCTAAACTGAGCGAAAACCCTCAGCTGGACCATATGAACTTTGACAACGTAGATAGTTCCACATTTGACCACTTACTCAACTTTCTGTACACGTCTGAAATGGAAGTGCAGCAGGGCCAAATCCCTTCTTTATCCGAGGCCGCGTGCTTCTTTGACATGATGGAGGCGGTGAATCTTCTAGCAGGAGAAGCAACACCAAACCGAGCGCCAGAAGAAGTCGAGAAAGAGGAGGAAGTGCTGGTGGAGGAACCTACGAGTTCTTCTTCAGGAGAGCTTAAGAAACCTCAGTCTCCTGGAGAGGCCCAGTGTTTGCTTTGCAGCCGGACGTTTTGCTATAAAAAGTCATTGGAGAACCACATGGCCAAGATGCACAGCCAAGCTGAGGTCATTGAAACTGCGGCTCCTTTCAGCAACAAACGCACGTCGACCCGTCAGAGGAGGACACCAAGAAAATTTGAGAGCCAGGACAGCAAGAACTACCCAGGATTGGAGAACCATAGGCCAACGGATGCACATGTGGATGAAGGAGCTAGCTCTGTTGAAGAAAATGATGTTGTTGATGATGATGCTAATGATGAAGAAAATCAGCATGAAAAAATCAAAGATGGAGAACAAAAAGAAACAGAAAGCGCTCTGGAAGCAGAGACTGGAAGCATGAGAAGTGAGGAGGATGCAGATTGTATTAAGGAGGTGGAGTCAAGCACTAGTCATGTGACCAAGGACCATGATGCATCAGTGGCCCAGAGGAATGGCGGCCAGGTTTACCCAGAAGGTCTTGCCCCAGTGATCATCCAAAATGGCAACAAAAAGACGCTCAAATGCCCAAAGTGTGACAAGACATTTGACCGTATAGGTGAGAGTCTTAATAAAGTAGTCTGACAGTCATTATACAAGAAAGTATTCAAACATATAGAATTTTACTCAGTGATGCTGTTCATAATGATTGTATGTAATTTGACATATCTGAAATGATTCTTTCATTTCAAAGATACTTTTGAAAAACTGTGATTTGCAGTATTACCATTGTTGGGCCTGGCTAGTTTACAGTTCTTCTGGCCCAGAAATTGTCTCATGAGAAGTATAATTTGACTAAGTTTTCATATACCATGGTGAAAAAAAGCAGTCAGAGAAGATTATAAGCTTTATTAGGTTGGTAGTTTATCTTGGTGACATTTGCAATACACTATATAAGTATTTGCATGTCGAAGCCTTCTCTGTTATAAAGCATTCTTAAATGTCTTAAATTCCTTTGAGAAATCCTTTACATATTTATGTCTCCGCCTCTTCTGTTCTAAATGTTTTTGCTTATTTGCATGTGCCCACCTCCTCTGTGGTAAAACTCACATATTTGCATGTGTCTGTCTCCTTTCTTAGATAACTTTACATATATCTGCATGTCGCCGCCTCCTTTACAATGCATTTTTCACATATTTGCATGTCACCACCTCCTTTGTTACATAACTTTTCACATATTTGCATGTCGCCGCCTCGTTTGTTGCATAATTCATCACATATCCGCAGGTCTCCACCTCCTTTACGATGCATTTCTCCAACATTGGCAAGTCACCGCCTTCTTTGTTACATAATGGTTCATATATTTGCATGTCTCCGCTTCCTTTATATTGCACTTTTCTCATATTTGCATGTCTCCGCCTTTTATATTATGAACCATTCAAATATGTGCATATTTCTGAATCCTCTATTATATATAAACGTGTTCAGGCTTTATCAGCTGCTCCGTTGACTTCATATCACAGGAAAATATGAGAGTCACACGCGAGTGCACACCAGAGAAAAGCCGTTTCAGTGTGACGTGTGTCTGCAGCGCTACTCCACTAAATCCAACCTCACCGTGCACAAGAAGAAACACACCGCTGATGCTCCGGTGCAAAGAAAAGATCACAAGTGTCCGTTCTGCAACAAACTTCATGCCAGCAGAAAGACGCTGGGCAAGCATGTCAAAAGGTGAGCATGAGACGTGTTATATGACTAAAAACAGTCCATTAAAAAAACAAAAAACTCCAGTGCATTTTTTTTACTTCCCAAGTACCCAAAATTCATAACTAAAATATTATTGATTTTATTAGGATTCAATTAATCATGTTATTGTGCATTTTAACTATTAGTCTCTCTCAGTTTCATTCAAAAAAGCTGAAAAGTTGTAAGAAATATTACAAATGTTAAGTCTGCCCCCCAACCTTAACGCTTTCCTTAAAACTTACCTCAACTTTATGACCTTTCACACAAATTGAGTTAAGCAAATAACAACAGATTTGCAAGTGTCAGACCATCTGCTTTTCATTTTAAAGCTTAAGTAGCTTTAAGTGTGGACACTTTTATCTTGGGTATAAATGCTGTGTGTGTGTTCTTTCTCTCTCTCTCTCTCTCTCTCTCTCTCTCTCACTCTCTCTCTCTCAGGTTCCATCCCGAGCACGTGCAGGAGTTTCTGAGCACGAGGAAGAGGAAGAGCGAAGGCTGGAAGTGTGACGTGAGTTTTTCAGACTTAAGCAATTTTCATCCATCACCTCATTCCTGTGTTCATAATTACATCCGGAAAACGCTGTTTGGTTCATGTTATAGATCTGCCACAAGTCATTCACGCGGCGCCCCCACCTGGAGGAGCACATGATCTTACACTCTCAGCACCGGCCGTTTAAATGCGCCTACTGCGACGAGTACTTCAAGTCCCGCTTTGCCCGACTGAAACACCAAGAAAAGTATCACTTAGGTGACAACACTTCCTGTTTTGGTTTCATCCATGACTGGGGAAAAAAAGAAAAGAAACGTGTTTCGTGTTTGCCGTTGACGTTTTTCATGTTATATGTTCTGACAGGACCCTTCCCATGTGACATCTGTGGGCGGCAGTTTAATGACACCGGGAACAGAAAGCGGCACATCGAGTGCACGCACGGAGGGAAGAGGAAGTGGACATGCTTCCTGTGTGGCAAGTCGGTCCGAGAGAGGTGAGCAAGAGTTACATAGTCATCACAGGTTTATATTAACGTCCTCATTCTAATGCCTTATCATTTCTATAGTAACAGCTCAATCATAGGGATGCGCCTTGTAAAAAGATTAAAAAACTTTTCTCTGAGCGTTAGTTTAATGTGTATGGAAGGAGTCTCTAGTGTCAGCTTTTTGTAATGGTCAGAGATAAAGCTGTAACTGTATGTTTTGTGACATCTTCAGGAAAAAAAATGGGATTGCGCACGTACCACAGTTTCGTTATTGCATCTTGTTGCCATATGGCAGGGGTCGGCAACCTTTACCACTCAAAGAGCCATTTGGACCCGTTTCACACAGTAAAGAAAACACTGGGAGCCACAAAACCCTTTTGAAATTTAAGTGAAATAACACTGCATATAACGGGGTTATTTTGCCTTTGTGCTATGTATAAGCAAACTATAATGTGTTACATTTATGAAATCAATGAACGACTGCAGAGAAAATGAAATAACATTTCTGCATGCAACAAAACATTTTTAACTCCAAAAAAAAAGACGTTGGGTTGAAGGTTAAGTAAAATACTCAATGTCTATTTGAGTCCTTGTAGTAATGAAAAAAAAACTCAGAACTTAAATTATCCACTGGCAGCAAACAAAAATGCCATCCTCTCTCTGTGTGCCGTCATCCTTTTACTGGCGCCGTGCAGTCACCTGTCAACCTGAATAATAATATGTCTATTTCACTGAACAATGAAAAAAATATGAATATATGCAAAATACTAGGCAATTAAAATATTTAGCATACTTGGTCAATAGGATTTCTGCTCCTGAACCTCAGCGCACAGCATCTGCACATCGGGGCTGTATGCCGTCACCTTTATCTTCACAGAGGATTGTAAGCTGTCATCTGTGAGGCGTGTGCGTTGTTTGTTTTTAATAAAGTTCATGTTGGAGAACACCTGCTCACATACTAAGGTGGATCCAAAGATCGACAGGACTCTAAGTGCATACTTTTTCATGTTCACATAAATGTCGGGGATAGCATTTCACGTTTCAAACACAAGTTTGTCTGGTTTGGGGAGGTTTTCAATATCACGCCATTTGTGATTCTGAGCCTTCTGACGTGAAACATCTTCAAGGTCCGCTGTCAAGCACTTGAACTTGGACACCCACATGTCTTTGTCAGCTATGTCAGCCAGTTCCATCTCAAGATCAGGTGGATTCTGGAAATGTCTTGCGACATTTGACTTTTTTGTTGTTAGCTAGTTTCTCATTACATATTAAGCAAACTGGTAAACCAGTCTCGTCAGCAGTGAAAGCAAATGAATCTGCCCACGTAGCATTGAACGTCCTGTTTTCTTCAGACACTTTTCTTTTCTTTGAATTCTCCATAGTTGGCCTACCTGGGGTCAAAAAGTTCAAGAAACCGCACACTGGCGGGTGTCGCACATTGGAGGTTGTGACGTGTATTAAGAGTGACAAAAATATTTTAACACATTTTATTTAGATGTTAAAAGAATCGCCATAATCTTTAAATAAATAATAATTAATTAAATACTAAAAAGAGGCCACATGCGGCTCCGGAGCCGCGGGTTGCTGACCCCTGCCATATGGCCACAGTTAACATTTTACCACTGAACAGAAGGCTTAAAATATATAAACTTGTTTCAGTGACAAAAAAATTGTTAACTTATCTCAGATAGTGTTTAAATTTTTTCCTTTGAGTAGTTTTGCCTAAATATTGAAAAATGTATAATTTTGAGAGCCCTCCGATGATGACCTTCACCACGCCATGTGATTGCAGAACAGGAAGTGCAAACAGCACTTCCTGGTCATCTGACATGGCGTTTTTTTTTTTTTTGTTTTTGTTTTTGTTCTGCCAAGGTTAAAGCACACTTTTTCCCCAGTTACATTTTGTATTATTGCCTATCAAGAAATTTGAGAGAAATTAATTGTTGCCATATGACAACACCATGCAGTAAAGGGTTAAATGATTATAAAATCCATTTTGAATGAAACTGATATGTGATATAGATGTAGCTGTGTGTCTAGAGTGATTCTGTATAACGTTATTTTTATTATTATTTTCCTTTTCTAGGACGACGTTACGGGAGCACCTGAGGATCCACAGCGGGGAGAAACCACACCTGTGCAGCATTTGTGGACAAAGTTTCCGCCACGGCAGCTCCTACAGGTGCGGAGACCGTTCCAGAGAAACGTTCTGTGCGTTACTGCCGTCCTGAGGCTGAACGCTGTAAACGCACTGACTTTGAAGCTGTCATTCCTATTTAACCCTTCCCATTTAGTTCTGTCTGCCCAGGAACGTGTAACAATTGTTCATATCAAACGGACCCACTAATTCATCTTAATTAGTAAAGCGTAAGCATCGGATGAATTCACGATCAATAACACAGCACATTAGTCAATAGTCAGAATTAGACGTGTCTTTTGCGGATGAGTCGGCTCCTTGAGTCGACTCTTTTAGGCGAGTCGACTCGCATGTATCGAATCCCCTTACACAGCATTTGACACTGTAATACTTTGCTTATTTTGCAAGAACCTATTTAAATAGATTTGATGCAATTTTTTCTTAATTATTTTGTACTTTTGTTAACTAGAAGATAAAATCTTGAAATGGTGTCACCCTTATTTATTCAAATAAGAAACAATCCGTGGTCAAAATATTGCAGAATCTGTACACAGTGAGCTGTTTGCAAGTTGGAACGAGTCGAATCTGAATCACATGAGCTTGTTAAGTGACCCGAGCTCTTGTAGCAAAGATAATCTAACACCGAGAGGAGATCTCAACTCGCATGTCTAAAACAAACAAACAAAACAAATAACACATTCAGAAAAAACCTCATTTACATATGGTTTTCTACATCTACTTTGCATGAGACAGTCATTCTTTGTACACTATCTGTAACACACTCCCACTTTTGGCACTTGATTTCACACACATAAACTGTCCCAAGTTTTTTTTTTTTTAGCAGATCAGAAGCTTTTCTCGGGAGATTTAACTCCTCTTCCGTCTGTCTCTCCAGGCTCCATCTTCGTGTCCACCATGATGATAAACGCTATGAGTGCGAAGAATGTGGAAAAGCTTTCATTCGGCACGATCATCTAAAGAAACACAAGAAAATACACACCGGTAACGTAAAGCTTATTAACATTTCGTTGTAAGGTTGTGTGCGAGATCCTTTGTTTTCTTCTAGGAATTACAACAATTAAAACATTGTAGTTTGTACAAAAATGTGTACTGTGTTAAGAGCATACGTTAATTTTTATTGTCTGTTCCAACAGCAGCTCTGTAAAGTAGCTGGACTTTATTTGTTAATTTTATTTTTAGATTACATCAGAGCACGCAGGATTGAAATCTTCGTTAACATATAAAACAGGGGTCGGGAACCTATGGCTCGTGAGCCAGATGTGGCTCTTTTGATTGCTGCATCTGGCTCGCAGACAAATCTTTAATAAAAAAATAATAACATTAAAAATATAAAACATTCTCATGTATTTCAATCCATTCATTTCCTACCGCTCATGTTCATGGTTGCGGGTGTCTGGAGCTGTCACGGTTCCCCCTTGTGGCAACGTGCTCTACTGCACAAATGCGAGAGCACGTGCTTTTCCCTAGTGACAGCTGGACATGTGGGTTTTGTTTATGTATCTGTCATGTCTCCTCCCCGTCCTGTCATTGGTTGTTGTCACGTGTATCTGTATTGCCCTCAGCTGGTTGCGATTACGAGGCTGATTCATGCGGCATATATACCGTGAGCCGTGCTACACACGGCGCGGTTAATCAAACTTAGTTTCACGTTTCATCTTCAGATTTAGTTCACGCTGGGTTATCCGCTCCCAGGTCTACGTCCTAGTTCATGTTCATGTTTGTTTATCGACCCTGTTTTTCCGTACCACGACCTTGATCTCTGCCTTGCCCTATATATGCATGTTTGCTGGTCGCCTGACCTTCGCCTGTGTTTGGATTATGTTTCTGGATCATGTTTTGGATTTGTCTGCTCTCCTCTCTTAAATAAAACTCTCGTTCTTAACTGCGATTGCATTCATCCTTTATCCGCTACGTCATGATTGGTGACAGGAGCCAATCACAGCTGACCTCCGGGACAACACCAAATTTTTATTGTATAATGCGCAACGTACACGGGTTGTTGTGAGGTCAGGAAGTAAACTTCCCTCCTTTTAATCAAGTAGTCAGCTAGCTAATTGCAGAAACCCTTTTATCGAAGAAGATGGCTAAAAGAAAAGATGATGAGTATTGTACTTTTCAGCAGGAATGGACAGAGGAATTCACCTTTGTGGAGAGAGCAGGTTCTGCAGTGTGTCTAATATGCAATGATAAAATTGCATCGATGAAACGGTCAAATATAAAGCGGCACTTCAACACACACCATACCACATTTGCATCAAAATATCCTGCGGGGGACAGCAGGAAGAAAGCATGCCAAGAGCTACTGTGCAGAGGGCAAGCTAGTCAGCAGCAACTCCGTGTTTGGACCCAACAAGGTGACTGGAATTCGGCTAGCTTTGCTGGTGCTTTAGCAATTGTGAGAAACGGAAAGCCATTCACAGATGGGGAGTATGCCAAAACATTCATGCTTGATGTTGCCAATGAACTTTTTGACGACTTTTCGGATAAAGACAAGATAATCAAACAAATAAAAGACATGCCTCTGTCGGCAAGAACTGTTCATGATCGTACCATCATGATGGCAAATCAAATTGAGGCAACACAAGTGAAGGACATAAATGCAGCATCATTCTTGGTAAGAAGTACTTGATTCATCATTGGTGAGCAACAGCATAACAACGTTATTAAACAGAATTCAGAGACTTATTGTACTTTAAAAGTGTTGGTCTTACATAAAATGCACACATTTACTTGTATTTAGTTTTAAACAGCCTAACACGCAAAAGGTCCCTGGTTCGAGACCGGGCAGAAACACTCTGGCTTAGTGGTTAGCACGTTCGCCTCACACCTCCGGGGTCCGGGGTTCGTGTCCCGCCGGGGCCCTGTGTGTGCGAAGTTTGCATGTTCTCCCCGTGCTGCGGGGGTTTCCTCCGGGTACTCCGGTTTCCTCCCCCAGTCCAAAGACATGCATGGTTGATTGGCGTGTCAGGTTGTAGTGTATGTGTGTGAGTGTGTATGTGATTGTTTGCGATGGGCACCCTGTCCAGGGTGTACCCTGCCTTGTGCCCGATGCTTCCTGGGATAGGTTCCCCGCGACCCTGAAGAAGGAATAAGCGGTTGAAGATGGATGGATCGTTTTAAACATATTGTATGGCTCTCACGGAATTACATTTTAAAATATGTGGCATTCATGGCTCTCTCAGCCAAAAAGGTTCCCCCCCTGATATAAGAATATGATGTAGACAAATCCTGACAAGAGCATGTTCTAAACCAAAATGTGTTATTAACGCATAGTTCCATACCCCCGCAGGCGAGAGAGCGCATCAGTGTGAAGAGTGCGGGAAATGTTTCAGACGCGCCGATCACCTGAACGTCCACTACAAAAGTATTCACCTGGGAGAGAAAGTGTGGAGAAAGTAAAAAAACAAACAAACAAACACTTCTATATGCTTAAATGACCTCAGTATACCTATGTACATATATACATATATATATATATGTACTATATTTGGCTGGTTATTAGTCTTCGGACAGAATGTTGTTAACCGCTCTGACAGTGTTGTCTCTGAACCTGCAGGTACAAGGCTGTAGTGCACCAGTGTGAGGTGTGCAAGAAAGAGTTCAAAGGCAAAACCAATCTGATGACACACTTCAGGACGCATTCAGGTAACATGCTTCTCCTCCTGAGATGCTACAGCATGCTTCGTCAGTCAGCTGGATCAATCCAGGCCAGCTGATGATTTACTGCAGTGTGATTCAGAGCTGAGCTGCATAGGCATAGAGGCCACGCCTCCGTTTTTAAGACTAACAATCACAGGAAACCACATCTCCATGCCTGGAATTGTCATGCACAGTGTGGATTCCTTTATTAAGACAGAAAGCGAAGAGGTCACACCACCTTTATTAAAAATGACAAGCATAGCCATGCCTCCTTTAGTAAAACCGAAGGGCACATAGGCCACGCCTCTATCCCTAAGAATGACAGACGCAGAGAACACACCTCTTTTAGTGTGATTGATAAGCACAGAGGCCATGCCTCCTTTATTAAGACTGATAGGTACAGAGTCCACACCTCCTGACTTCAATGCCTACCTCACTGGGTCTGACAAGTAGAAAGGCCACGCCTCCTTTTTTAAAAGTGACACACAAAGGCGCGCCTCCTCCATAGAAACTGACCCAGATCTATTAGTAGGACTGATATGCAAAGAGGCCACACCTCCTTTAAGTATGACCCACACAACCAAGCCCCTGATTCATGCTGTATTCATGCTGTAAACCAGTGCCGTGATTTCAGGATAAATTTCATTTTGATCAAACGTGTGTGTGTGTGTGTGTGTGTTTTAAACCAGGAGAGAAGCCTCACCGCTGCGTGATCTGCAACCAAACCTTCCGCATCAAGAAAACTCTGACCAAGCACATGGTCATCCACTCAGAGGTTCGGCCTTTCAGCTGCCCTCACTGCAACGCTGCCTTCAAACGCAAAGACAAGCTCAAATACCACGTGGACCACGTCCACAGCGTGCGTCCTCCCAACCCGGCCTTGTCTCAAACACCCGAAACGTCCCAAACGTCCAAACCGGCTGAAGTGTGCGTCCCTGTGGCTTTGGTGCCGGTCCACGTTCCAGAGGAAGCCGCAGCCGATCTGCAGCAGCAGCCGGGTTCATACCAGCCGTCCGCTGACCTGGTCTTCCTGGAAAAATACACGCTCACTCCTCAGCCGGCTAACATCGTGCACCCGGTCCGGTCGGATCAGATCCTGGACCCGAGGGAGCCCTCGTACCTCAGCACGCTGCTTGGCCTCGACTCTGCCTCCTCCGAGCACGCTCAATAGCGTTTTAAAAGCTCACCTAATAAGATCATGAAATGTCAACACTTTTATTAACGTTTTTTTTTTTTTTTTTTTTTTTACATTTTTTGTCCAGTAATAGTACTGTCATGAGCAAAAGTTTGCATTCCCCCATGTAACTAATATGAACCACTTATGTTTCACATAGTCATAAGTATATGATAAGATTATAATGAAGAAAAAAACAAAAACAAATGACATCAGATCAGGTATACTAGTGTTCTTGAGTGAATTGAGTTATTATGGCTAATAAGCACAAGAATGTTCCAAGCGCTGTAGATGTGCAACATCATGTTGGGACTGGATCTGAGCGGAGTATAAACAGGATTTGGCCTGGTCTATTCTGTAATAAGCAAGTTGCGCACATGTCCTGTAATGGATGCTGTCGATGTACAGCTTGTCGTTACCGCTGATATAGTGATGTGAGAGAGAACGAAATGCCATTATGTTACTCTTTTATCTTTTGCTCTTTATGTAATCCTCAACAGGATGATGTGGGTTTATGATATGGCACTTACTGTTTAAATGTCAGACGAGTCAAATGGAATGTCGTGTAAACGTTGCGATGTGACGCGGTAAGTATTCATCACTGTTGCTGCAATCCCTCTGCGTTAGTTCGCATCATAAGTGACAATTAACATTCGTGACATGTTAGAAACTAATTAAACATTAATATTTTTTTGTGCTCATATTATGGAATTTGAACAGCAATCCAGTTTCCCTCCATTTTGTAGAGATGCTTGAAATGCCTGCTCTAGATAATGGGATGCCTCTAAATCGATCACGTTAAGTGGTGAACTTTAATAACTCTATTAGCATAGGCTAATGGTTTGGCACTTCAAAACAAAAGTGTTCTAGTTTGAATACATAGTTATTTAGTTATCCTTAAAGGTATTATCCTTAAAGGTATTGTTATGTAACCGTTGTTTTTTTTTTCCTGTGAGTGTTGTTTTTTTGTTTAAAAAAAAAGTGCTGTGTCTGACGTCGGCCATTTTATAGTGAAAAAATATCCTTATTCAATCCCACAATGCACTGGTATAGGTGGTATATGGATTTCAAGAAAATATAAAATTTTAGTGCCTAAAGCTTATGTTTGAGTGATTGAATGTAGTAGGGATAACGTCATAAAAACAATTGTTTTTGCACCAAAATGATGTTCTTAAAAAGCTGTACGTCAAACCAATTTCGCCATTAACGTTCTGTCCGCTGCGGGTCCTTTAGCACTTGCTTATTGCCCCTGACAGGAACGATATGACAAAATTTCCAAATCCTGCAGCATGATCCAGAGACTGCTTTCCATTTTATGGACCTATTAAACTCACAGGCCATACAATCAAAATGGCGGAGTTCTCTTTCCATTAGAGTTGCATGCAACCTCAATGACATCTCCGTTTGTTCTGGAGGTCCAGCGAAAAGGAAACACAAAGCTGAAAGTAATGTGCTTTTATTTATTTTGGTTGAAAAGTAAGCGTTAATGCTGAGAAGGATGATTTGTGCTCAGTGGCAGGAGCTCTGCAAATGTCCCCACCCAGTCCTCCTCCCAGATTTAGTCGTCGATACCGATCACTGTCAAAACAAGCGCACGTAGACATGAATTAATATATCTGAATAAAGATCCAGCATCAGTATCAGCACTGGAACACAGTGTTACTCTACTGATACGGTTATTATAATATATTAATTGCATTTAGTTTTTTTGCCATAAATAAAATAGGTGTTTATGTACTTACTCCGTAGTGGTATTTACCTGTAAACAAAACAAGACAGTCTCAATAAAATCCCCAAAACATTCAACTACACATCCTCATCCTCTATTTTCATCAAAACTGCTGAAATAAACCTCATTAAAGGAACTGAGCATAATAACGATCACAGGTCCTAATATTCTTGCATTGTTATGCCACAGCGCTGTTGAATGCTGGATGCTGATTGGTCAGAATGTTGGGGTTGAATCCGTTTCTATAAGAGCGGCTCTGACACTAGCGCAGCTACAAACTCTAATACGTTAATGTTTCTATACTGTGCACGAACACATTATGTATGTATGAAATGTATGTAGTCGTTGATACGGTGAAGTTCTCTGGAAGGAGTCTCCAGTGTCGGCGTATTCATGTTAAAACAGAGGACGAAGAGCGGCTGGTGAGGGAACAGCCCGTTTATAGTTACTAGAATGTAAGCGAGAACAGGAAGTAACTTGTTTGATAAGAGTTCACACAGCATTCATTGTGACTATAATAAATGGATAAAAAAATCTGAAGCTGGTAAAGTGCTGTGTGTTTTATTCATTATATAATAACTGTGCTGAAAATAAAGGAGAAAGGAATCTGTAAGTAGAGAAACGCTGTTATTGCTTTTGTCTCGAGAAAACACAGGATGCACTTACATTCACCATAGACTGCTTCTCCTTTAATGCAGCTGATATCTATTTTCCACAATTGTCCACAGTAAAATCTCTTCAATTCACCCTCCTGCAGATATTCATCAGGATGAGAAGTATGAATTTTTGTCCTATCCAGTTTACACGGAGCTAGGAAACAGAAAACAATAATAAACCATTTCTAAATGTTGCTGAATCACGACTTCATTTATTCTGTCAGCGTTGTAAAATAGCTGTTTGGTGTAGTTAATACTCACGTTTACACACCGGGAGCTCCGTCCATTTCCCGTTAACACATCTTATTGTCTCAGGTCCTGTTAGTTTATAAAATTTGTAACACTGAGCTTTTAATTCATTTCCTCCTGGTAGATCGGTAACGTCTCCATTTTCAATAAGGGGTTGAGTATCACAATTCCCACCTGAAATCAGAGAGAATACGTGTGACGCCGTGGAGATTAACAGAATAAATCGTTGATTATAAATATACTGTAGAAAGCACACATATAGTGGGGGGAAATAACTTTTCAGTAAATATATTTTGGTTCCTTGCCTTGAAGAAATGCTTTTTCTTAGCGTGTTCAATATTTTTCCCCCGTGTCACTTTATTTACGGACTTTAATGTTGTGAATTCTTTATAGTTCCCAGATTTCCTGAGTTAATACCAAAGTCTGGTGAAAATTTCATGTGAATCGCCTCATTGGAAATATATTGACTGAAAAAAAATGTTGACGTGTTCAGTACTTATTTCCCCCACTGTATACGCAACTCGACACGCTGCAGGAAGTGTGAATTCGGGAGGAAATTTGAGACTAACGTTTACAGACTGCCCGTGTCAGGGTGAGATTAGCTAGAGATTCCAGCTAAATATGCAACTTCATTTTTAATAGCAATGTAAAATGTGAGCGCTCTGGGAGTGAATTTGTGGTCTTTATTACCAGGCATCGGAACCACATCCGGATCAGGACGTACAGATCCACCGTGAGGCCCACGTCCTGCACGTGAAAGAGTTAATCAGTCCTTTATAAAAGTCATACAGGTTTTCAGTGACACTGATTCAGACGCTTATTACATTTCTACTCAACTCTACTGAAATATTCATAAACGAGGCCCAACGTTTCTAAAGTAGAACAAAACGCCAACGCGTTCGAGACCTGTTACCGTGTCCTCACATCAGGTGTAAAAGATAGTATTGTATCTGTACGGTGAATGTGTAACTGGTATGTACTGAGAGAGGTAAATGATGACTTTGTAATGTCTTACTTTTACACTCTGGCAGCCTCCAAATTCCTTCTACACACCACGCAGTATCTGTTCCTTCAAACTCATAGCCGCTGTCACATTCAAATCTAACACTGCGTCCATTAGCATAGAACTGCGCTAAATCTACTGCAGGTTGGCGCTTTGGGCACACGTGGGCGCAGAACACACCGTCTCATCTCGACCTAAACACAGAACATTTATACATGACTTTAATTTAGTTGTGTGTGTGATTGTGTGTGTGATGTGTGTGTGTGCGGTGTGTGCGTGGTGGTGTGTGTGTGTGCGTGTGTGCGTGCACATGGAGTAATTTACTTTTCATCAGTGCACTTCAGATGTTCACGCACATCCTATTTATATTGATTTTTTTTTGTCTATTTACAACATCAGCCAATGACATGAAAATGTTTTGGAACCACTGGTGTGAGCCACGAGTGTTCAATTTTACTGATTCCAACTAGTAGAACACTTTCACTCACTCACACTCTTTCTCTCTCGGCCGATGTGTGTAGTGCAGCGTGCGGTGGGACTCGGAACGGTTAGCGTACGCTTTAGTTACAGCGTCGGGCGACATCACAGCTCTGTGAAGTGTGTTTTATGTTTAAACATTCAGCCCGAATAAATATTTATTTTGTGAAACTCATTAAAAAGTTGTTGGTAAATCTATCTATTAATTAAAAAAAACACACCCAGGTTGAGGGGGAATCACGTGTGTGAGGTTTTTCCCATGAAGTAATCTTGTCTTTATTATATAATCACAGCGCTGTTCAGAAATATTAGTCATGTTTGCTATGATGATACTTACTTTTACACACCGGGAGATCCCAATTTCCGTTCACGCACCGTGCGTAATATGCTCCTACAAACTGATAGCCGGCGTCACATTGAAATGAAACATAGCTTCCAGAACTATAGGATGACGCTAAGTTTTCTGCAGCTCGGGCGTTCGCCACTCGAGGGGCAGGACACAGTGATGCATCTAGAACAAAATAAACAGATCGTGCGTGGCTTTAAATGTTCATTTATTACACGTTTGCGCACACGGTGTAATTTACCCCTGGGTTTTACACTTAAACCCCGTGTTGTTATTCATCTCAAACACCTGCCTCCAACGTGTCCAGAACCTGTCTCTAATTTATAACACCACGGTGTTGAGAAATAGGAGTGGTGTTTGTAAGGAGGACACTCACCTATACACTTCGGCGGATTCCACTCTCCGTCTTCACACTGTGCGGAGTCTGTGCCTTCAAACCTGTAGCCTTTGCCACACACAAACTGAACTGTATCTCCATGGTTATAGGATGTTTTTAACTCGTCTGCGGGCCGGGCGTTTCGCACAGCTGGTTTTCTACTACATGGTGATTTTTCAACTAAAAACAAAAAAACATTAAATAAACACAGAACATTTTACATGTTTGTGGAGTCACTTTAGTAGTTATTTAGCGACACGGGCGCACATGTGGTGTAACTTACCTCTGATCGGAGAGGATTTGAGATTTTTTTCCTTTGATCCACAATCATACGTACAATATAATGCAAAAAAATCTTACCACACGTAGGGCTGTTGCTCCACTGGCCGTTACGACAGATGGTATATCTTGTTCCCTGTAGCTTATATCCTTCTGCGCAGACGTAATCGAGCTTGTCACCATTCTTGAAAGCATCCTGGTAAGGTTGTATGATCATTCCATTGACAACCCGGGGAGGAGGCGCGCAAAATTCAGGCTTTCCTGCAGAATAGAAATCTTTCCGTTAGTGTGACGCAAAGTCGCTCGGGAAATATTAATCACATTTTGCAGCGAGGACACTCACGCGTACACTTCGGCAGCGTCCATTTTCCATTTTCACACCTTGCTCTTGATTTACCATTTTCAAACTTAAAGTCGGACTTGCATTTGAAACTAAGCTCCTCGTTATGAGCGTAGGATGTTTTTAACCGAAGGTCTTCGGTCTGGGTGTTTGGCACATGTGGGACAATACAGTGTGTGTTATCTAGAACAACAGATACAAGAAGCTTTCTGTATTATTTTATGATTTTATTATTAACCTGTGTTTGTGTGTCTGTGTCTGCTGAATAGCAGGATAAATGTCATGTACATACTGTGGAAGTCATCATAAGAACATGGTTAGTAGAACAAACCAAGAAGTAGTATATATATTTATATTTAAAAACAACAACAACAACAGCTTAGAGTTGAAATATTGTACTGATCATGTTATTGATCGGTAAAATACTCACCGATGCACTGAGGGATGTGAGACCAGTGGCCATCACGGCATGTTATTTTTCCCCACCACGTCTCGAGGGCAGGTTTCAGGCCCGTGTTACAGCCATAGTAAATATTAACGCCGTGTTCATAAATGTCCAAGTGCGGGACGAAAAAGCCGTTTTCGAGTGTTGGACGTTGACAGTTTTCTGCAATTTATTCGGTTTCACAAGGGTTATTATAATTAAATTATGGGTGAAACATATGGTTGAAGACATGTTGGCACCCTAAACATGACAAACATGAAAATGTTTGAGCCAAGTTTGAGCAGTAACCAGTAACAAACGAAACAAAGTCGATGTTTGGTGACCGGCTTTCAGAACCCATCGAATCACATCTTACTGTGATACGAGAACGTCAATTGATTTGTATGGAAGTATAATAGTGCCAAATGCATGGGCATAACCACGCATTCTTTGGAGGGGTCGTGCCCCCCAGTGTTGAGGAAATACCAGTCTGTCCCCCCAGTATACAGTAGAAAATATTTTCTATATGTACACCTTTAATGAACCCTGCCAACGGATCTGTCTTTTCTTCATCTATTCTATTTATTTATGTCTATTCCTTTTTTAATATAATTCCGTTTGTTAAGGAAAATCGGTGTGTGCCCCCCTCCACACTTGGTTGCGCCCATACTACACGAGTGTGTTGATATATTTGAGCAGCTGTCTGTAAGAAATGGAGACAGGAGCCAAGCGTAGGAAAGTGCAGCAGAACATACGAGCTTTTTTCAGACATTAAGTAACTAGATACCTAAATAACAGTAACATTAGCTTAGTATAGAAGACATCATACCATGGCTTTTTTTGTTCTTAAGAATGTTAATTAACTGTTGATATTTGCACACCCACAAAGTAGGCTAGACTAACATCAGTTCCAGTTTTTGACCATTAACGTTACATTCACTTGCACATCCTCCTGCCGAGTTCATTGTGAACCCTCAAGATGAGACATTGTGACATTGTGACATATGTGTGCAATGAATTTTGAATGCTGGAATTTTGTTTTCAATCAAAATATACAAACCCAATGAATTGCAGAGTAAACTAATTCAAGCACTGTTAATGCTGTAGGTTTTTTTTGGTTTGTTTTTTTAAATTTGTGTCAAATTGCTACAGAAAAAATCAAGTATTGTTATTGTGATTTGTTTTTATTCAGTTTATGTACTTCAACATGCCACTTTGCCTTGAGTACATTTGGCACTATTATACTTCCATAGATTTGGTTCCTTTTTTCCCCTGAAGCGTCTTAGAGAACCTGAGACAATTCCTCTTCCTAAATCCCTGACACCCAGCAATCATTTTGGTCTGTTATGGGATATGTTACGTACGGAAGTTTCCTTGTTTTCATTCATTTTATTAGTTTTTCATTAGTTTTTTTTTTTGTGGAAGAAATTATGTTTGTAAATCTAAAATCTAAAAGCGAAATCTTTTGGTGCTTCCGACCGGGCCTTTCGCAGAAAAGAGTTGGCCCTGTGCTGAAGATGGCATGGCCATCCATGCTCGGGAGCCAGGAGAGCAAAATTGGCCGTGCTTTCTGGGTGGGAGGGGCATATTCTCTCTCCCGTGTCAATCACAGGGACACTAGCCAGTGCAGAATAAGCCAGATAGCCTTTGTCTCTGTCCGGCTCTGTGAAGGGGTCGTAGCCTGAGTGTCAGGTTCACTGAAGGAGGCATGGCCTATGTTTCTGTCAGTCTGAGTGAAGGAAGCGTGGCCTGAGTGTCAGGGTTACTGAAGGGGGAGTGGTTTCTCTCTATGTCAGTCTTGGTGAAGGAGGCATGGCCTCTGTCTCTGTCCGGAGGTGTGGCCTCTGTCTCTTTTAGTCTTGGTGAATTAGGTGTGGCCTGAGTGTCAGTGTCACTGAAGGAGGAGTGGTTTCTGTCTCTAAGAAGATCAGTAAAGGAAATCTCCCACTTGTCATATCTAAATTATACAGTTTTTTTTCCCCATGCACTCTGTTTTCTGCAAATTTTGGAACTTAGCGCAATTTTGAAGCCATAAATTGAGGGGGAGGAGGGGTCAAAATCACAAACATGTGGCTCGGTTGGAAAAGATTAATTAATAAATATGAGATTTGCTCTTTTCTTTACATACAGCTGGGTATCATAGTTTTTTCCCCTTCTTTTATCATGTTACATCGTCTTTGTTGTTGTGTAACATTAGCTGATGGACAGGTTTTCAGCCTGCGCTTTTGGAAATCCACTGAATGTTTCAATAGAACCCCAGTTATTAAAATGTGAACAAGGCTGTTGTGACATTGTAAGACTCATAACTACAGCTACTGTATGTGTACAAAAATCACACTGCGCCATATCGAGAATACTCTGTTAAATAATCTTCTAAATATATCAGAGATTCAGTACATTAAAACTAAGCCTTCTAACGTCAGATGCTGACGTGCTTGCATGAAGCGCTCTGTAAACCGGTGGGGGTGCCAAAACTTTTGTATACAGTGGAGTTTTACATAACAAATAAAATACATTTCGCAAGCCATAACTGCAGTGTTATATAAATATATATATATATCTCTAAAAAAATTATTTTTTTGAGTAGTATATATATATGTATATATAATGTATACACACACACACACCTTACCGAGCACAGCCTGACATGACCAAATAGAAAAAGCCAGGATAATAATAATAATGCTCATCTTCTCTGTTGTTCTTCACCTTGGACCGCAGCAGAAACCTTCTCATTAACCGCAGATCCACATGAGTTTGTAAAAGCAAGTTGCTTTGTTTATAAGCAGCGTTAATGATTGACCTTTCTGCTTCCATTTACCAGAAACCACAGAAAGATTTCCCCATTGCAGATTTCATAAAAAAAAAAAAAAAAAAAAAAAAATCGTACACTCCACGTGCTAATGTGCAAAAAAAAAAAAAAAAAAAAAACATTAAAATTTTTTTTAAATTTTTGCTCTTTTTTTTTTTTTTTTTTTATTTTTTAAAAAAAAAAAAAATCTTCATTTTTTTTTTTTTTTTAAATTCCTTTTTTTCTGGGCACCGCGAGGGGGGGAGGGGGGGGGGTGTGTTACATGATCAAGTGACCTTTCAGGGTGAATGTTTAGCACCATGGATTCAACCTGGGAAGAGAGGTCTCACAGTTTGAAAAAAAAAGAAATAAAAAAAAAATATATATACACACACACACACACACACACACATATATTCACATGCCAGAGAAAGCACCTGGTTGAATAGTTTACAGGAATTCAGAAATATCCTTTTTTTTTAAAAACAAAAAAACCCATCCAAACTTTTAATTTGAACAGAGATTTATTTTCTAAAATCCAAACCAACCAACCATTGGTCAGATGACCAATTCTTGAACAGCAGCTCTGAGAGCTGCAAATCCTTCAAATATGTTATCGTTTCTACGGTAACAGCTCATTTGCATATTGTACGGAGCTGTTTATTGAGCATTTAAGGAAGGAGTCTCAAATGAAATCCAAGAGGAAAAACAACATAGATAATTATTAGGCTGAATTAACAGCCGAAGAGAGTACAGTTGGTATAGTGCTGGTACGGTATTTGTGTTAAACATATTTTTGAGAATTAAGGTCAAAATTACGCTTTGTGAGAATTAAGCTTGGTTTCATCAGCCCATAATTTAGTCGGGCCATGTCAAGTTATTGATGTGTGGATCAAATATAATCGGAAAAGACAAACTTCAATACCAGAATAAAGTATAAGTGAAAAGTAATCATTGTTATTTTTGCAAACTACACCCCTCCCCTTCCAGAAAACTGTGTAAACAAGGTTCAATCTTGTATTCATTTACTAAAAATCAATTGAACACACAGACCAGTTCATACACAAATCAACTATCTTCAGTCTCTTAAGGTTGTATGTTCCATTACATTTGACCGTTTACATTTTTGGACCGTTTCAACAAAGAAAACGATAAGGCAGCGATATCGTTTTATCGTAAACTTTATTGTTTCAAGATCTGTTTTTTTCCTTTCTTTAAGTAACAATCCGCCAACTTCGACTGGTCTTCATGTGGGAATCGATTTTTTCACTGAAACTCTCGAACCGTGTAAAGTAGTTACTAAGAAGATATATATATTTGGTTCAAAAGCCTGCTGGAGTAGTGACCTGTAAATAAAATCCCAAAAATGTTCAGTGCACATCATGCTACATATTCTTAAAAAAACTGATCGAATGAACCTTAGAGGCATGTGGTATCCAGAGTATACACTTACATTCTCCATAGATTGCGTTCCCATTAACGCATCTGACGTTTCTTTTCTGTTTAAATCCACTACAGTAAAATGTTTTCTGTTCACCCTCCATCAGATATTCATCAGGATGACCGGAATCAAAACGGGTCCTATCCAGTGTACACGGAGCTGTGAAACAGAACGCAATAACAAACCGTGTAATTAATGTCGCTGAATTACGAATGAATTAGTTCTCTCTGCGTTGCATTTTTTAGGTCATAATTAATACTCACGTTTACACACCGGGAGCTCCGTCCACTTCCCCGTAACACATCTTATTTCAGAAGGCCCTTCTAGCTTGTAAAACGGCAAACACTCAGCCGATAATCTCATTCCACCTTTCAGCTGAGCAATGTGGCCATTTTCTAAACGAGGCTCCGTTTGACATTTTCTGACTGAAACCCAGATGTTTGGTGTCAGGATGTGAAGATTTAAAAAACATTAACATTAAATATATATACACGTCTTTAATGGGAATGCAGTGCACGTGATTACAAAATAAGCTTGTGCTCAAGTGATGTTTTCTTAAATTGTTTTTATAGAACCCATGAGATTGGGTGAGAAGGGGCAGGGCTTAAACTGCGTTCATACAGTGTCATAATTACCGTAATTGTGAGATTCTGACATGGAACAAAATTTTTTTTTATTAAAAAGCGCTCACATCCTCGTAAGTCTAACATGTAAACTAGGGATTTTCTGGGATCGACGTCATGCAGAAACACTCAAAATGGAGGCAGATTCAGGAGTAAAAAAAGTGGTTACTGCGTAATATTTCTGTGTAATAATTCATATCGTTGACTATTAATAACGTTTTAATAATGCGCAATTAATCCGAAAATAAAATAAAAGACGTACAATATAGTTTAATGGCATTTGGCAGCTCGGAGAGGAACGTCCGAGTTGTCGTCTCGGAATTACGGTAATTCCGATTTAGTGTGAACGCAGCCCGGGTTATATAATATTATCAGAGTAAACATCAATGGATATCATAGCGTTGTAATATCGTTTCGACAATAAAATCGTTATTGTCGATTATCGGGGTCCAAGCACTAATGGGCCTTTAATATAGTGGTACCATGTGCTATAAATCAAACCGCTGATTACAGAGATTTAATACATTGAAGCAGAGATGCCCAAAACCCACACTGACTGACTGATCAAAATGTGAATATGAAGCCAAAATGTGTTAAAATGTTTATTAATCGAGTTAGAAATCAATTTGCACTATTTACAGAACCCCCATTGACTGAGGAGAAATTTTGTAGATTTTAGAGGGATGATAATGTTTATTCAATAGTAGTATCTGGACTCGATTCTACTCCTCGCTTGAGCTGATATCAGGGAAAAAATGTAAGTAATTAAGTCATTTTCTCATTTGTGAGCATTATTTTAGGGCTGAGTTCCACACCTGTACGAGGAGCTGCGCTTCTCACAGGACTTCCTGCATCTGAAAGATCTGATAAAGTATAAAATTCATCTGATAAGTTAATCTTCATAATCTTTATTGACACCCACCAACAAACTTTCAAGTGAAAAATTGAAAATGTTTTTAAAAAATGAGCAGTCATGATTACCGTCAGAAAATTCTGAAACCTGATGAGGAAATACTGCAGTTTCACCTGTAAGAGAGTATTTTTGGGGTTCTTTTTTTTTTTTTTAGATAACATTTTCACTTTATTTATTCCTCACTGAGCTTATGGAACGACCAAGCCACAAAAAACATACCTAGAATGGTCAGAATATCATCACAATCAGGTGCAGGGCTCCACATACCATATGAACAAGTCATAAATTCTAGAGCAGCCTGCACATACAGTTCCGCACAAACGTATTTAAGCATGTCGCCGTTTTCAAAAACGTCCTGTTTAGGATACATGACGGTCACGTTGAACACTTTAGCGGGGGAATCACACGTGTGAGGTTTTCCTGCGAGGAAAAAAAACAAACTCATCTTTGTTTTCTAGCCTAAGAAGACAGGGTTGTTCGGAAATATCAGTCGTGTTTGCGGACGCTTACTTTTGCACAATGGCAGCCTCCAAGTCGCGTGTATACATAATGCAGAATCCGTTCCGTCGAACTCGTAGCCTCGGTCGCATACAAAAGGAAGAAGGCTTGCGTGAGGATAGAACGCCGCTGGGCGATGTGCAGGTTTAGCATGCGACGCATACGGGGTAAGACAGGATGTTGAATCTGGAACAAGAAATAAAAGAACATTTCAACGTGTTTATTGTTTAATTTGCTGTTATGGATTGAGTGGAGAATTGATTAGCCTTAAAACGCTCTATTTCCTTTTTCCCCATCCCTCACTAGCTCTCAGGTTCATCATATTCCTGTTCCTGTGGTTTTCTAGTGTTGTCGGCCATCCACCGCAAGCTTCGACATGCTTTTCTGCTCACCATGCTTGTAAAGAGCAGTTGTTTTGAGTTACCGTTGCCTCTGAACCAGGATATTCTCCACTCAACAACCGTCTCTTGTCAACGTGTAATTATATACCTGCTGCTGACTGGATGCCAGTCGCACCATGCTGTCTTCACCTGTACTTGTAGGATTTTTTGCATTACGTATATAGCTGCCACCTGATTGGGTGATTTGATAACCGCATGAATGAGCAGTTGTACCGGTGGTGCTATGTACAGCATCTGTAGGGCATCCTCAAACGGAAGGTGGAGGAGTACAAGGTCTCTAACATCCACCAGCTCTGTGATGTCATCATGGAGTGGAAGAGGACTCCAGTGGTAACCTGTGAAGCTCCGGTGAACTCCATGCCCAAGAGGGTTAAGGCAGTGCTGGAAAATAATGGTGGCCACACAAAATATTGATACTTTGGGCCCAATTTGGACATGTTCACTTAGGGGTGTACTTACTTTTGTTGCCAGCGGTTTAGATATTAATTGCTGTGTGTTGAGTTATTTTGAGGGGACAGCAAATTTACACTGTTACACAAGCTGTACACTCACTACTTTACATTGTAGCAAAGTGTCATTTCTTCAGTGTTGGAATATGAAAAGATATCATCAAATATTTACAAAAATGTGAGGGGTGTACTCACTTTTGTGAGATACTGTAAGTGGCTGGTGAGTGTATGCTTTTGCACATTCGTAAAGATTTGTTGAAATTACTCACTGATACACTGAGGGCTGTGCGACCACGTGCCGTTACGGCATGTTATCTCTCCCCAGCGTGTTCCAAGAGCAGGTTTCCAACCCGTGTCACAGCCGTAGGAAATATTAACATCGTGTTCGTAAATCTCCAAGCGCGGGACCAAAAAGCCGTTTTCAAGCGGCGGACACGGACAGTTTTCTGCACAATTATTTATATTCATTAAAATTAAATGATTGCGTGGTGTGCAAAAATCTTGGCACCCACCAAAATCATATATAATAAATTCTTTTAAATAAATTCACAATACCTATGGTATGTCAAAAAACACATTATGGCATCATTTATCATGTAATTTATCTTCATATTGCCCAGGGTGGTGAACACACTGAGAAATGCATGGTAAGAAAAAAAAAACCCAAATAGGTAATAAGTGATTCATTAAAACACGTTATTTGTTTGGGGTGCCAAAATTTTTTTGCACACAGCTGTGTTTTCACATATAAAATACAGCCAGTTTACAAATCCATTAAAAATACATCAGTGTCTTCTGTGAATTTGTTAATAATAATAAAAAATAAATACATTTAAAAAAGCATTTAATTTAGTGTATTTACAACAAAACTATTCATTGTCTTTGAACACGAGAATCTCCTTTTGGATCATTTTTCCAGTGGATTTTCTGTTATTACTGCACATTAAGAGCGCTTACCCATCACCGCCTGACATGACCAAACACAAAAAGCCAGGATAATAATCTTCATCTTCATCTCTGCTGTCGTTCTTCACCTCAGCTTCCACCTTCAAAACAAGTTGCTTCACTTACAAGCGGCATTAATGATTTGCCTGACTTCACCAGAAATTTCGTCATTGCGGATTTCATAAGCCTCAAATGCTGGCATGCCAAATTAAAGAAAAAGTAGGACACATTAAAAATGCGAACATTTAAATGCTGAGCTTTATTGATGATACCGCTTTGTTAAGCAAAAAGGAAATGACCAGGCGGAAATACCATTGGTTTCAGAGTAAATTTAATTGTTTCAGATTCGTTTTTTTCTTTCTTTTTTAGGTAACAATCCACCAATCCAAGTTCACACAAGAACAGATTTTTTATTGAAACTCTCGAGCACTCCGGATTTACATTCCATCGCTCTCGAAGTCAGGGATTAAACAGGTTTAGTCTCACAGCCAGGCTGAATGGCTTTTTCTTCATAGCAGATTTTCAAAATATATATATTTCTTTCAAAAGCAAGCAGGAGGAAGGTTTCTGATAAGAAGTAGGAGCGCTGAGGACGTCTGTTTTTTTTCTCCAGATTTAGCTGTCAATCCAGCATACTGTCAAAACAAGCGCACATAGACATGAATGAATATATCTGAATTAAGCTTTAGGATCAGTATCCGCACTGGATTAGACAGTGTTACTCTACTGATACAAACGTTATTATATAATAATTGTATTTAGTTACGATAAAAATGTGCTTACGTAATTACGCTGCTTGTTAACGACCTGTGAACAAAACCAAACAAAATCATCAAAATCCCATAAAACGTGTAGTGCGCCCTCTCATTCTAAACGTTCTTAAAAACCTGATGAAATCAACCTTAGTGGCATTCAACATAACCATGCTGAAATAAAGGACAAATGAATCAGCGTAAAGGCGTAAAGTAATTTTTTTGAGAAAACAGAACGTATAGGCTACACTTACGTTTGAAATAAGTCACTCTTCCGTTAAAGCAGCTGATACTTCTTCTCCTACGTGATCTAGTAGCCTAAAATGTCTTCTCTTCGCCCTCCTTCGTCAGCTTGACTAGAAGCAAAACGTGTTCTATCAGGTGTACACAGAGCTGGGGAAACAGAGAATGACAATAAACCATCCAACCATAAAGCATGAGCTCCGTGCATCAGATTTTACATGTGGAGTCATGTGGTCTGGGAATTGAACCGCCAACCCTATGATTAGTGGATGACCCACTCTACCACCTCTACCACTACCACCTCTACCAACCTGCTCTACCAACTCTACCACTACCACCTCTGTCACTACCACCTCTACCAACCCACTCCACCACCTCTAACACAACCAACCCGCTCTACCACTACCACTTCTTCCAACCCGCTCTACCACTACCACCTCTTCCAACCCACTCTACCACCTCTACCAACCCGCTCTACCAATCCACACTACCACCTCTACCAATCCACACTACCACCTCTACCAACCTGCTCTACCACCTCTACCAACCCATTCTACCCTCTAACACAACCAACCCGCTCTACCACTACCACCTCTATCAACCCGCTCTACCACCTCTACCAACCCGCTCTACCAATCCACACTATCACCTCTACCAACCTGCTCTACCACCTCTACCAACCCATTCTACCCTCTATAACCACCAACACGCTCTACCACTACCACTTCTACCAACCCCCTCTACCACCACCACCTCTACCAATCTGCTCTACCACTACCAACCCGCTCTACCACTACCACCTCTACCAACCCCCTCTACCACCTCTACCAACACACACTACCACCTCTACCAATCCATTCTACCCTCTACCACTACCAACCCGCTCTACCACTACCACCTCTACCAACCCCCACTACCACCACCACCTCTACCAACCCGCTCTACCACCTCTACCAACCTGCTCTACCAACTCTACCACTATCACCTCTTTCACTACCACCTCTACCAACCCACTCTACCACCTCTACCACTACCAACCCCCTCTACCACCACCACCTCTACTAACCCGCTCTACCACCTCTACCACTACCACCTCTATCCAGTGAACACAGAGCTAGGGAAACAGAGAATGACAATAAACCATCCAACCATAAAGTGGCTGGCTGTGGCTCAGCTGGTAGAGCAGGTTGTCCACTAATAGTAGGGTTGGCGGTTCGATTTGACTCCAGCCCACATGGGTTGCAGCCCCAAGTTGCTCCCGATGGCAAGCTAGCGTCTTGCATGGCAGCTCTGCTACCATTGGTGTGTGTGTATGGGTGAATGAGAACCAGTGTAAAGCATTTTGTAGAACCGCTACAGTTAAAAAAAAGCACTGTATCCTAGGATCCTAGGACCAAATCCTAGGACCAGTTCGCAAAAATGGACAAGCATGTTCTCACGTAGATTTTCTTCAACTGAACAATTCAATACAACTTTTCTTTGCATACCCCAGCATGTCAGGAAGTCGGGGTCAGAGCGCAGAGTCAGCCATGATACAGCACCCCTGGAGCAGAGAGAGTTAAGGGCCTTTCTCAAGGGCCAAACAGTGGCAGCCTGGCAATGTTGGGGCTTGAACCCCCGACCGTCCGATTAATAACCCAGAGCCCTAACTGCCAAGCCACCACTGCCACTTTTAAATATACCTATATTGAACTTTCTGGAGTGAGACTATTACAATGTTTATGTTTTATGTGACGTACATAGGAATGAATCAAGCAGAACAGACCGCTGTAGATGTGTGTAGTGCAGCCGGCGATATTCAGAGCGTTAGAACTTACGCTTACACACCGGCACCCTCCAAGTTCCACCTTCACAAAGCGCATATCGTGTTCCTTCAATCTCGTAGCCGCCTTCACATCCAAATTTTACAGTGCTTCCTGCAGGATAGAACGCTGCTAACTCGTTTTCAGGTTTGGCGTTTGGCACGTGTGGGGCATCACATGCTGCATCTAGAACTAGAACAAGAAGCAACAGAATCTTTACTCAACCTTTCTCAAACTCAATTACAACATTGCATATTATATATTACATTATTTTAATAACTCTATTCACTACATCTCTCTCTCTCTCTCTCTCAACCAGGAATATGGACACAGCGCCGCTCAGAAATATTACTCTTGTTTGCACAGAGGACACGTACCTTTACACGACGGCAGCCTCCAAGTTCCATCGTCACAAACCGCGTAACGTGTTCCTTCAAATTCATAACTGCTGTCGCATACAAATCGAAGAGTTTCTCCAGGACCGTACAATGTTTTTAACGCATTTGCAGGCTGGGCGTTCGGCACACTTGGGGCAAGACAGGATTTTACATCTGGAACAACAAACAGAACGACCATATTACGTGTGGCTTTAATTTTTAATCGATTGATTTATTTGTGTGCTATAGCCCTGATCGCAGAGCATTACAGACCCCTCTGTATGTATTCATTTCAGATTAAAATAAAGAAATAAATCATTTCAGTTCCTACGATATTATATTTATTTGGCGCACAGTATCTTTACTTTCACGATTTCTGCCTATTTTAATTTAGATATTTACAGATCCATGACTGTGAAAATTAATATGATTTATTTTTATTTATTTTCTGGATTGTTGGTGTTATTGTTTGACATCTCCGTCCATGATGTCTGATCAAAATCGGCGTTGTTCAGCTGATATGCCGTGGGTTTGAATTCTTCACCAAACTCCTCCAGGGAAATTTCCATCCTCATTCAGAATTTCTAGCGTTTTGTTCCATGAATGTATTTTTTGCCATTTTATCATTTCTAAAGTAACTGCTAGATAAAGGCAAAGCCTTCCCTCCCGTTAACGTATCCTTGGGTATACGCTTGGGTAAACTGATCATGAAACAGAGCCGTTCGGATCGGATCGTGGAAGTCATCGTCTTTGCTTACTCCTACAAGGAGCTACGCTGCAGCACACTTTACCTTTACATACTGGCAGCGTCCAGACTCCATCTTCACACTGTGCAGAATCCGCTCCTTCGAACTCGTAGCCGCTGTCACATCCGAATCGGACAGAGGTTCCAGAAGGATAGGATTCTGCTAACGCGTCCGCAGGTCTGGCGTTCGGAACACGTGGGGCAGCACTACACGGTGCTTGATCTAGAACTAAAAATGGAAATGGAACGTTTGGACGTGTGTGTGGCGTAATAATAAAAAAATAATAATTTTTACAATTTACCTCTGATCTGTTGCAGATTTTTAGACTTAACCCCGCCTTATCATTCTCATCTAATTTTTCAAAAATATTAACATATTCGCTTGGACTTTCTTGAACGCAGTTAATTCCTACAGCTACGTAACAATTGATCTCGTGTTTACTTTAGTATAACGCCGTTCTGAAACAGAAACATGAGTCATTTACCTTTACACACTGGCAGCGTCCAGACTCCATCTTCACACCTTGCAGAATCCGTTCCTTCGAACGCGTAACCGCGGTCGCATCCGAATCGGACAGAGCTTCCAGAAGGATAGGATTTTGCTAACGCATCTGCAGGTCGCGCGTTCGGGACGTGTGGGGAAGCACACAGTGCATGATCCACAACTGAAAACCCAACATTCATACATTTGTGAATTCGTTTATTTTTTTAAATGATATCTTTTCATAATTGACCTCTGATCATAGCACATTGTCGACTTAACCCCTCCCCCTACAGCTGCATACCAAACGAAGATCTCATCTTTATCAGTACTGCGTTGTTATAATTAAATACAGACACATTAGTCATGTTTGTAAGGGGGACGCTTACTTTTACACAACGGCAGCTTCCAAGTCCCGTCCTCACACACTGCATATTTGGTTCCTTCGAACTCGGAGCCGCGGTCACATACAAACCGGACGGAGCTTCCGGTAGGATAGAGCGCCGCTGTAAACTCTTCCGCGAGCTCGGCGTTCGGCACAAAAGGAACAGTACATGATGTCTGAACTGGAACGTTATACAAAACAGAAATACATAAATACACACGTGACTTCACGTGTAAAATGTCCTGTAGTCATGCGAGTGCACAGATGGTGATCAGTCGCACAGGGGTTTAGATTGAACCCACCTGTTCGTATTCATCTCAAATGTTGAACGTACTCACATGTTCACTCCTATTATATTACTTTATGTATTATGTTTAATTGAATATACATTTATGATGACATTTTTTATATTTGTTAAACGGAAACCACGAACACGACAATGTTAATGTTGACACAATGAACGGACACGTACGTTTACAAACGGGCAGATTCCAAGTTCCATCTTCACACAGCGCATAACGCGTGTCTACAAACTCATAGCCGCTGTCACATACATATCCGAGAAAGCTTCCAGTGGGATAGGATGCTGCTAGCTCATTTTTCGGCTTAGCGTTTGGCACAACTGGCGCAGTACACGATGATTGACCTAGAACAAAATGATATAATTTATACAACAAAATCATTTATACATCACGACGACTTGAACGGTGGAACGTTTTAACAGAGCGTGGCGGTCTGTCGAACTCTTTTTGCTGTTGATTTGTCCGTTTTTGAAAGTGTGCTAAAAGGCACGGGGACCAAATGAACGTGAGCATGGGGCCCTTTCCAGAAAATTCTTGAGTCTTCCTCCACACACTTACACGGCAGGATTCTAGAGTGGAGCTGAAACCCAGGATCTACTAGGACTGAAAGGCTCCCTGGATGGCAAGCTCGTAAAGTCCTTCACCATCGTCCATCAAACCTAACACCAACTCCTTGATGTGCACAATGAGCAGCAGCAGCTCTTGAAAGCCCGTGGTCCACACATGATACTCACCAAGCTCTTCCGAGGCAAACTTGGAGATTTTAAAGCGTGCGGCAGCGGCGTGGGAATGTTCGAAGAGGAATGGGCTCTGAGTCCTCCCCTTGTTCTCGGTGGAAACCCTGCTTGCCACTGGCACCATGAACTCAGCAGGAGCATTCAATCGTCAAAAAAGACACCTGAGGAGCACCGACAACATCCCTCGACATCGGCCGCCCCTACGGCCTAGGCAGCAGGTGAAGGACTCTTGTTGCCGCTGGCTGATGGCAGAGGAGCAGGACTCGGAACAGCTCAACAGCTCATCAACAGCTCACCATCGCTGGTGGTAATGGAGCTGTATTTGTCGGTCGACTCCTGACAGGAACGGTGGAGTGGGTCCAGTACCACCAGCCCACATCCTGGATGAAGCCGTTCACCTGGTGGATCAAATCCAAGCATTTCCTTTTTACCCCCTGCTCTCTCTCACTCGCTCCTCGCTAGTATATAATTACTGAAAGAAACAAAGTTTATTGTTATGTGCTTGTTATCATCCCTTGCTATTCCTCCTCCACCAGTGGCACTGCGCCATTCACCTCTGATCATAGAGTATTCTAGACTCTAATCCACCTGTATTATTCTTATTTCCATGTTTACAAGACAGAAGAAAAAAGACGAGGATTAAAATCCCCACGGAAGAAGTGAAAAGTTTTTGTACTTCTCAGATTATCTCTCCGATTCTGATCGGGCCTTCCGCGATCTCCGAGGTCCATGTTCTGACCCACATCATCACCATTATTCCGCCGATAAGGTAGGTGATGGGCTGTAACTCTTTATTGAACTGTAAGCTTTGTTTTAGAAAAGAAACTTTTCACAGTCGATGAACACCAGAAACGCGGTCAATCCGTTACATAACTGTTAGCTTTTCAACGCAAACATTTGCGACATTACTGCACGCTAAGAGCACTTACCCATCACCGCCTGACATGACCAAACAGAAAAAGCCAGGATAATAATCTTCATCTTCATCTCTGCTGTTGTTCTTCACCTCGGCTCGCAGCATAAAACCTTCAGATGAACCACAGAGCAGACACACACTTCTGAACAACAAGCCGCTTTGTTTATACACAGCGTTAATGATTTACCTTCATGCCTCTTTTACCAGAAACCACGAATCTAGTGCAAGATTCCGCCATTGCGGATTTCGTAACTCCGAATACAAACGCGCCAAAACAAAGAAATGAAACAAAAGTAGAACAATTTATTCACATTGAGTTATTTATTGAAATTCCCTGCACTGGTTTTGAGTTTTAACCAAATGGGAATTGGGAGGTTTTATGACTCTAGCACGTTCGCCTCACACCTCCAGGGTCCGGAGTTCGAGTCCCACCGGGGCCATGCATGTGTGGAGTTTGCATGTTCTCCCCGTGTTGCGGGGGTTTCCTCCGGGTACTCCGGTTTCCTCCCCCAGTCCAAATATATGCATGGTAGGCTGATTGGCATGTCCAAAATTGTCCATAGTGTATGAATGGGTGTGTGAGTGTGTATGTGGTTGTGCCCTGTGATGGACTGGCACCCTGTCCAGGGTGTACCCCGCCTTGTGCCCGATGCTTCCTGGGATAGGCTCCAGGTTCCCCGCGACCCTGAAGAAAGGAATAAGTGGTAGAAGATGGATGGATGGATGGATGGTTTTGAGTTTTAACAAAACGGGAATTGGGAGGTTTTATGACTCTAGAGCGTTCGCCTCACACCTCCAGGGTTCCAGGTTCCCCGTGACCCTGAAAAGGAGTAAGCGGTAGAAGATGGATGGATAACTGACAATTTACATTCATATTGACTTGTGAATTTCTGTGTATTCTTATTTTGGGTGAAAAACAATCATGGGGGGAAAAACAACAACAACTGAGTAATGACAAAGATTTAGTATTTGAATATGAACAAATCTACAGTTCTATACCGCAGCAGTGTGAATACGATCAGTAGTGACGCTATTTTCTTATCATGTAAAGGACAGAAGGTAAACACGGTCCCACTTTATCAAGCAAAGCAAAACGACCAGGCAGAAATAGGTATCACTTACTCTACTGATACGGTTATTATAATATATTAATTGCATTTAGTTTTTTTGCCATAAATAAAATAGGTGTTTATGTACTTACTCCGTAGTGGTATTTACCTGTAAACAAAACAAGACAGTCTCAATAAAATCCCCAAAACATTCAACTACACATCCTCATCCTCTATTTTCATCAAAACTGCTGAAATAAACCTCATTAAAGGAACTGAGCATAATAACGATCACAGGTCCTAATATTCTTGCATTGTTATGCCACAGCGCTGTTGAATGCTGGATGCTGATTGGTCAGAATGTTGGGGTTGAATCCGTTTCTATAAGAGCGGCTCTGACACTAGCGCAGCTACAAACTCTAATACGTTAATGTTTCTATACTGTGCACGAACACATTATGTATGTATGAAATGTATGTAGTCGTTGATACGGTGAAGTTCTCTGGAAGGAGTCTCCAGTGTCGGCGTATTCATGTTAAAACAGAGGACAAAGAGCGGCTGGTGAGGGAACAGCCCGTTTATAGTTACTAGAATGTAAGCGAGAACAGGAAGTAACTTGTTTGATAAGAGTTCACACAGCATTCATTGTGACTATAATAAATGGATAAAAAAATCTGAAGCTGGTAAAGTGGTGTGTGCTGTGTGTTTTATTCATTATATAATAACTGTGCTGAAAATAAAGGAGAAAGGAATCTGTAAGTAGAGAAACGCTGTTATTGCTTTTGTCTCGAGAAAACACAGGATGCACTTACATTCACCATAGACTGCTGTTCCTTTAATGCAGATGATATCTATTTTCCACAATTGTCCACAGTGAAATCTCTTCGTTTCACCCTCCTGCAGATATTCATCAGGATGAGAAGTATGAATTTTTGTCCTATCCAGTTTACACGGAGCTAGGAAACAGAAAACAATAATAAACCATTTCTAAATGTTGCTGAATCACGACTTCATTTATTCTGTCAGCGTTGTAAAACGCTGTTAACACATCTCCCGTTGTGTTTCCCGTTAACACATCTTATTGTCTCAGGTCCTGATAGTTTATAAAATTTGTAACACTGAGCTTTTAATTCATTTCCACCTGGTAGCTCGGTAACGTCTCCATTTTCAATAAGGGGTTGAGTATCACAATTCCCACCTGAAATCAGAGAGAATACGTGTGACGCCGTGGAGATTAACAGAATAAATCGTTGATTATAAATATACTGTAGAAAGCACACATATAGTGGGGGGAAATAACTTTTCAGTAAATATATTTTGGTTCCTTGCCTTGAAGAAATGCTTTTTCTTAGCGTGTTCAATATTTTTCCCCCGTGTCACTTTATTTACGGACTTTAATGTTGTGAATTCTTTATAGTTCCCAGATTTCCTGAGTTAATACCAAAGTCTGGTGAAAATTTCATGTGAATCGCCTCATTGGAAATATATTGACTGAAAAAAAATGTTGACGTGTTCAGTACTTATTTCCCCCACTGTATACGCAACTCGACACGCTGCAGGAAGTGTGAATTCGGGAGGAAATTTGAGACTAACGTTTACAGACTGCCCGTGTCAGGGTGAGATTAGCTAGAGATTCCAGCTAAATATGCAACTTCATTTTTAATAGCAATGTAAAATGTGAGCGCTCTGGGAGTGAATTTGTGGTCTTTATTACCAGGCATCGGAACCACATCCGGATCAGGACGTACAGATCCACCGTGAGGCCCACGTCCTGCACGTGAAAGAGTTAATCAGTCCTTTATAAAAGTCATACAGGTTTTCAGTGACACTGATTCAGACGCTTATTACATTTCTACTCAACTCTACTGAAATATTCATAAACGAGGCCCAACGTTTCTAAAGTAGAACACCAACGCCAACGTTTCGAGACCTGTTACCGTGTCCTCACATCAGGCGTAAAAGATAGTATTGTATCTGTACGGTGAATGTGTAACTGGTATGTACTGAGAGAGGTAAATGATGACTTTGTAATGTCTTACTTTTACACTCTGGCAGCCTCCAAATTCCTTCTACACACCACGCAGTATCTGTTCCTTCAAACTCATAGCCGCTGTCACATTCAAATCTAACACTGCGTCCATTAGCATAGAACTGCGCTAAATCTACTGCAGGTTGGGCGTTTGGCACACGTGGGGCAGAACACACCGTCTCATCTCGACCTAAACACAGAACATTTATACATGACTTTAATTTAGTTGTGTGTGTGATTGTGTGTGTGATTGTGTGTGTGTGTGCGTGTGTGTGCGTGGTGGTGTGTGTGTGCGTGTGTGTGCGTGCACATGGAGTAATTTACTTTTCATCAGTGCACTTCAGATGTTCACGCACATCCTATTTATATTGATTTTTTTTTGTCTATTTACAACATCAGCCAATGACATGAAAATGTTTTGGAACCACTGGTGTGAGCCACGAGTGTTCAATTTTACTGATTCCAACTAGTAGAACACTTTCACTCACTCACACTCTTTCTCTCTCGGCCGATGTGTGTAGTGCAGCGTGCGGTGGGACTCGGAACGGTTAGCGTACGCTTTAGTTACAGCGTCGAGCGACGTCACAGCTCTGTGAAGTGTGTTTTATGTTTAAACATTCAGCCCGAATAAATATTTATTTTGTGAAACTCATTAAAAAGTTGTTGGTAAATCTATCTATTAATTAAAAAAACACACCCAGATTGAGGGGGAATCACGTGTGTGAGGTTTTTCCCATGAAGTAATCTTGTCTTTATTATATAATCACAGCGCTGTTCAGAAATATTAGTCATGTTTGCTATGATGATACTTACTTTTACACACCGGGAGATCCCAATTTCCGTTCACGCACCGTGCGTAATATGCTCCTACAAACTGATAGCCGGCGTCACATTGAAATGAAACATAGCTTCCAGAACTATAGGATGACGCTAAGTTTTCTGCAGCTCGGGCGTTCGCCACTCAAGGGGCAGGACACAGTGATGCATCTAGAACAAAATAAACAGATCGTGCGTGGCTTTAAATGTTCATTTATTACACGTTTGCGCACACGGTGTAATTTACCCCTGGGTTTTACACTTAAACCCCGTGTTGTTATTCATCTCAAACACCTGCCTCCAACGTGTCCAGAACCTGTCTCTAATTTATAACACCACGGTGTTGAGAAATAGGAGTGGTGTTTTAATAGTTATCTAGTGTAGACCGATTCTGAAAATCAATCGAGTGAACAGTTTGAGGTGATGGGGCAATTTCCTCTTAAAAAAACCCAACAGGTGTTGTGAGTAGTGGAGTTTACAGCGCTACATTTTGTCGCTCTATTTTGCGACTGAGTTTGTGAAGGTCACGTTACATACAGTCCCACCCGAAACTATTGCAACGGCAAGGCCGATTCGTTCGTTTATGCGCTGCACACACACCAAAGACATTTGAGTTTGAGATCAAACCATGGAGATGAGACGAGAGTTTAGGATTTCAGCTTAAAACATAGAACTTTCTTTAACTCTTAACTGTAGAATTCGCTCTGATGACCCAGTCCTAGTGGAACACTGCTGACTAGCACCTTTTTTTTTCTTCAAAACTTTCCAACTTTAATTACAGTTCACGGGATGATTTTACTCCGAACTTAGATGTTCAAATCGTGATGTTCGACATCCCTGATGTAGAACATGATAAATATAATGGTTTAAGCCTCAGCATAAGTGTATTGAACTTGTTAGGAAAACCGTGTTACAGTCCAGAATCCTCATTTCTGTTTGAATGGGCTTCCTGTCAGCCATTTTCTGGATACTCGTCCCTAGCCAGCTAATTGTGCTGAACAGGAAATGCAGTAAAAGCAGAAAAAGGATGAAGGTGGATGCAGAATTATGTTGCATCTGTGTAAATATTATCTTTAGGAAGCTCTGAACTGTTAGAATCCGCTCCATTACTATGAAAATGAGGACTTAAGACCGTCCTTGTGAATCAGTACAAGCCAGATTTTCTACGTTCATTGTGTTGAAAGTCCAATGTGCTTGATACCGAGGCCACACATTAAAGGTAATTCGAGCTGAAAGAGCATAGGTTCAGTGGCAGGGCTCTGTGTGTATTGGCGAGAAGTGGGGCGGGCTCAAGGATTAGCGAGGTCATTAAAATCATATTTAATGCCACTTGTTTTAATCTTGACAAATGTAACACACCTTGAAAATATTTGGAGTTATGCCATCACGGTCAGATTAAGTATGTATTTATTTTTTTTAATCCAATTACTAACAATAATGATTTCTTAAGTGTTAAGTAGTTCTTATTCTTAAGCTTCTTATTCAGTATGTATAACAAGACGTTTCAAATGATGAACTAGGGTCTATGACCCCAGTTTTCTCACACAGAACAACCTCCTGGACACGAAGCAGTCTGGCTTCAAGAGCAACCACTCCATGGAGACTGCTCTGCTTTCCGTCACTGAAGCCTTACGACTAGCTAGAGCAACCTCTAGATCATCTATCCTCATCCTACTTGACCTCTCTGCTGCTTTCGACACTGTGAACCAGCAGATCCTCCTGTCAACTCTCTCCAACCTGGGCATCACTGGAACGGTTCTATGCTGGGTGGAATCCTATCTCTCTGACATATCCTTCAAGGTATCATGGAGCGGAGGTATTTCTGAAACTCAGCAACTCACAACTGCCCTTCCACAGGGGTCAGTTCTGGGTCCACTCCTCTTTTCTATCTACACTACATGTCTCGGGCAGGTGATTGAGTCTCATGGCTTCTCCTATCACTGCTATGCTGATGATGCTGATGACACCCAGCTCTATTTGTCCTTCCAGCCTGACGATCCATCCGTCTCTGCACACATCTCTTCTTGCCTGTCGGACATCTCAGTCTGGATGAAGGAGCACCATCTTAAGCTTAACCTTGGAAAATCTGAGCTTCTCGTCATCCCAGCCTGTCCCTCAATCAACCAGAACCTCACTGTACAGCTCAGCTTACTTACACTCATGCCAGCTAGGACGGCCAGGAACCTTGGGGTGATTCTTGATGACGGCTTGACCTTTACAGACCACATCTCAGCAACTGCAAGGTCCTGTAGGTTCATCCTGTACAAAATCAAGAAAATCCAACCATACCTCACCGAACAGGCTACACAGATACTTGTTATCTCTAAACTGGACTACTTCAACTCACTGCTTTCAGGCCTCCCAACCAGCTCCATCAAACCCCTTCAGATGATTCAGAATGCTGCAGCGTGCCTCGTCTTCAACCAGCCCAAGACAACTCATGACCTCTTCATCTCCACTGGCCTCCTGTAGCTGCCCACATGCTCACCTACAAGACCTTGTCAGGAACAGCACCCTCCTACCTCAACACTCTCCTGAAGGCCTACGTTCCCTCTCGCAATCGACTAGCGACCGACGTTTAGTAGTTCCCACTCACTCAGCGTGGCGAAAAGTCCCTTTCCAGAACCTTCACGCTTACCGCTCCCCAGTGGTAGAATGCACTTCCAAACTCACTCCGGACTGCAGAATCTCTCACTATCTTCAAAAAACAGCTAAAGACCCACCTCTTCCGTGAACACCTAACC
The DNA here is from genome assembly GCA_012411365.1 of Ameiurus melas. Lineage (NCBI taxonomy): Eukaryota > Metazoa > Chordata > Actinopteri > Siluriformes > Ictaluridae > Ameiurus > Ameiurus melas. The sequence goes on from CM022756.1 coordinate 27,686,158, forward strand.
AACTCATGGGGGGGGGGTTGTTTGTTTGACAAACAAACAAACAAACAAAAAAAAAACACCACACACAGCGCACTTACACCTCTACTCTGTGAACTTTGCTTCCTCTGGTATTCAATTAATGGATCTTGTATGGTAGCACTACTTGTATTGTTCCCTGCTTGATATATCGCTTTGCTTATTTGTAAGTCGCTTTGGATAAAAGCGTCTGTCAAGTGAATAAATGTATGACGTATTCGAGAGTAAATTTCACTTGTGTATTATGCATGTTTATTTCATTTCACTGCATATGGAGTGTGCTGTAATCTAAATTGTAATGCCCCTACTAGATGTTCCGTATGTCATTGGATATCAGCTGTATTTATTTGAACATCTGGTTTCATTTTGTTACAGTTGCTGACGGACACGTAGGATAAACTGACCCTCTTGCAACAGTCGGAATATTGTCTTGATGTTTGTTAACTGATGTTTGTTGCGCTACGGCGCCCCCTGGTGACAAACCTCTGAGCTGCGAGAGAGCTGTAAACGTTGAAGAAAAGAAACTCAGCCAGCACAGAGCGATTTTACAAATGGCAGTTGTTTTTATTAACCTCAGTAAGAGACAGACTCAACTTTAATCCATTTTACATCAGAATACTAAAAAAGGAAGGAAGAAATGAAAAATAATGGAATAAGAAGATACTTCTAAATGATCCCGTGTCTTCTCTGAGATTGTTCTTTTTTTTGTCACCCCCCCCACAGTTGCATGAAAAACAAACCAGATAAACTCACTCACTCTCTCTCAGTCATCCCCCCCATATGCTGTTGAATGCCTGACTAAAAGTGCTGCTGGCTGTATCAAGGCAAAACCACACACATACACACACGTTCACTTAATAGATGACAATGAAGCCGATTCAGAAGCGCAGATGTGACTTGTGTTTCACCATGTACCTGCAAACACACAAACACATAGGATTTAAGTTCAAAATGAAAAGTGTCTAGTGGATACATTTATATACACATACAGAGTTGCAATCAAAATTATTCAACCACCATTGTCAAAATGACCAGACTTTCAGCTGTTTGCGATGAACAAATCAAACAAAAAAAAAAATGCTTCAAGTGATTAATCCAAATTCAACTGAAAATGTGACTTATAAATCACTTCTCCAGTTTCTAAATTATTCAACCCCTACATGGAAAGCATCTTTAGTACGTAGTAGAGCACCCTTTTGCTGTTATGACCTTCTGCAAACAAGATGCCTAGCCAGACACCAGCTTCTGGCAGCGTTCCTGAGGTATTATCCCGTTTCTCATGAGCAATGGCTTCCAGTTCAGTAATGCTCTTGGGTGCTGCAACCGCTTTCTTCAAATCCCACCAGAGATATTCTATGGGGTTCATAGAAGTCAGGTGACCGTGATAGCCCTGTAGAATCTCCCAGGACTCCTGCAACCAAGCCTTGGTGGAATTTGAGGTATGGTTGGGATCATTCTTGTGTTGGAAGTTTCAGTGATGCACAAGCTTCAGCTTCTTCACAGATGGCATGAAGTTTTCTCCTAGGATTTCCTGAAACTTCAATGAATCCATCTTGCAGGTTTCCAGTGCCAGAGGATGCAAAGCAGCCCCAGAGCATCACCGAGCCACCACCATGCTTGACTGTGGACAGTGTTCTTTCTTCATTCTTCTTCCTCCAGACATACCGCTGATCAGTCATACTGAAAAGTTCCAGTTTTGTTTAATCGCTCCACAACACAGAACCCCAAAACTTCTGTGGCTAATTTATTGATCTTGAGCTGATTTTTCTTGTGCTTTTGGGTCAGTAGTGGTGTACGTCTTGGAGTTCTGGCATGGAAACCTGCTTTTAGTACGTACCTTACTGTACTCTCTGAAACAAAGTCTTGTTGCAGGTCTTTTAGTCACTTTAGGGTTTTTCACAACCTGCCTTCTCAGAAACATGCTTGCAGCCGTTGATCGCTTCCTTTTTCTGCTCCGTCCAGGTATTTCATGTGTTTCAGTTCAAGCACACCTGGTACAACTAATGAAGCCCTTGAAAAATTACATCAGGTGCTTGAGACAACACCTGTTATACAAACAGCTAATAAATACACAAGACAAAACGTCAAGGACACACAAAGCTATACACCCTTGCAGTTAATACTACTCTACCACACACACTCCATCCTCCCGATCAGAACATTTAATCTTTTATACAAACACACCCTCCTTTCTTTCACACGTCTTAACGTCACCAAGTGATAATGTAGTGGAGTTGTCGTCGTACCTGTCCAGCGTCTCCCAGAAGCGCAGGAAGACGGGTCGGTCCAGGTGGCGCTTGTGGTGGCTCAGCTCCAGCACGGTCACGTCCCATTTCTGCACGTTGGGGTCCATGCGCGCTTCGTCGTACTTCAGGTGAAAAGCTCGGACTGAGGGACGAAATAACGTCAACAGTGAGTCTTGCTGCATGTTACACTGACATCCCTGTTTATGAGGGGAGGGGGAAAAATACAAAAACACTACACTCGAGGCATTTCATCTCTATGGGTTCATTTTTTCCAAACCTGCAACTGGAACCATCTCATACTGAAATAGGGCTGCAACTAACGGTTATTTTCATAATCGAGTAGTTGGCCGATTATTTTTATTTTTTATTTTTATTAATCGGATGGGGCTGGGCAAGCTTTCAGTACCATTTTTTTGGTTTATTTAAAATAAAATCCACAAACTGAGTGTTACAAATATAAAATTCAGACAAAATCGTTACACAACTGTTTGTCCAAAACAGAAAAGAACCCAATACACACACCAGATAATTTTATATATATATATATATATATATATATATATATATATATATATATATATATATATATATATAATTAATTTATTATATACTATCTATGCATTATGTTTATGGACAGATAAAAAGCACCTAATTAAACTACAGTCCTACATTAATAATAAAAATGCACTTTCACTGCATTTTGTGATTTCTGTTCCTCACTGTTTCTAGGAATATTATTTTGCTTGTGTTTACTTTTGATCATAGTGTTTTAATTAGACATTACAGATCTTACTCGTGCTACACTCTGTATCAGTGCATCTACACAGCACGTGATCAGCAATGCTGATCTCCACGGTGTTTAAAATGCTCACCTGCCTTAGAGGACTTGTAGGTTATACACTTTCTTCCTCAAGTGTGACTATTTCGAATCTGTCTGATGGAGACTGGGGTCATGTTGAAAATAAAAGGTAACGCTGACAGAAAGTAAACTGAAAAAAGTAATTATCCGTGACTCTGGGTGTTTGCTAATGCTAGCGTGCGTATGACGTCATGTACCGTCATGGCTTATACTTTTTTTAAATAAAAAAAATACTAGTGTTAGATTTGAGAGGTTATTACCTTTCTAAAATTGACACACCAGATGGTAGTGCAGTGTGTATAGTGTAAGTGTACAGTACTTCATTTGGGACACAACTTTAGTATTTACTCTCCAAAGCGTTTTTTCAGAACAGAAGTAACCTAATGAGTAAATCTCCCTCGTTGCGCGCACGCAGGCCAACTAATCAATAATGAGATTTGTTGGCAACGATTTTCATAATCGATTATCATCAACTATAGTTGTTGCAGCTCTATACTGAATAGAATATAAAACTGAATGGAAGAGCGACAGACGATTGGTCATTTTCTAAGAGCACTTCCGTGCATGCCCAACACGGAGCTGCAATTTCACAGACAAGCATCTCAAAGCGAGATTTGTTGCTGTAAAGTGACATTTCCAAACAATTGACTCGGAACAACCCTGTGGCGATCTGATGCATAGCAACGGAAGAAAACCTTCTTCTCATGGTGTTCGACCTCTCCTTAGATGTCTAACAATGTTACGAAGATCAAAAGTAAGTAGCGGAGATCATTTGTGCCTCTGGTGAGTATGTAGCTAGTAGTACAGTTAGACTGCTTTGCTAATCTAATCTTTGTAACTCAAAGTCACTCTGATTTTCACACTGATTAGTATATTATTTCGCATGCCTTTTACTCATAAGTTTGAGAACGTACACAAAAAGCTACTACGGCTTCTCGTCGGCACAAAACAGCGCAACTGTCTTAAAGTCTTTTCGACGATTGGTATTGGATTCCACACAATGGTAACGCGTTGGTAGTGTTTCAGAAAGAAATACGTACTTTTGGCGAAAATATCTACAGGAGATCCGTCAGGCAGAAGCCACGGCCAGCCCTTAAACTGCCAGGCAGGACCCTGGACGAACACGGCCACCACACGGTCCCTGGAGGGGGAGAAACAGAGATAAAATAATTAACTAAAACATGCACAATTGTTTATAAGTTGCAATTAAAGCTACAAGCTTTACAACACACTAAGCTCCGCCCCCTGAAGAAACTAGCAGGACCGGGAAAGCCACCTGGTGCTTGCATCTAAACTTTTAGTTTATTAAATATTTTTTTAAAAACAAACTGTGCTTTACTATTATTATTATTATTATCTTCATCTAGAGGAAACTTAATACATGCCCTTCGGTCGTAAATTAAATCGCTTTGCGCTGAGCCTACGCTTGCATCCTACACTGCACCCCAGATGTGCGATTTAAGCCGAAGACACAAACCTCCGTGCAGCCTGTTAGCAAATCTCTCAAACCCAGGTTTACAGAACATCAGGAAGAAAATCTTTATTTAAAAAAACAAAAAAGGCACCTGAAGTGCAAAAGCACTTCATTTGACAGTAAAAGCATCCAAAAATCACAAAGCAAAAAGACAACACGATCCAGAAGAAACGACGGGTGTGTCTGAGTGACTTGCTGCCCGGAATAACCCAAGCATAATGCTGCGAATATTTAGCGATCGTCCCGTCGTTTTCAGGCTCCGTCGCAAAATATATTCATCCTCTGAAACACAGTTTAAAGTGTAATTAAAGCATTTAAAAGATGCATCGTTTAAATCTCTCACTCCTGCTGCAAACTTTAAAATGATTTCAGCACCGTGCGAGACCTGCTACAGTCCAATTCAGAAAACAGACTAAAAAAAAATCCCCTCATTTAAACTGGGATCATTGATGTAAAATCACGGCCTCGATTCTTTCCGTTTGCACTTGCTGTGCGTTCGGCCTTTGATGAAACGCCGCACGCGATCTGCTGGAATATCACATGTCCACGAATACACAAACAAACAAGCAGACCGTGACCTAGCGTCACAGGCACAAACAAACAAAATGAAAATAAGATGTGCACGAGTGCGTGTTCCTGTGTCCTACCAGTCCTGAGGAACCAGTTTGAGAGGTTGGTCAATCACACGATAGGGAACGGTGACGCTGATGCTGGATCCTCCAGGCTGAATCTGCTCTTTACGCCTCTGCAGCAGCACCTCGTTGTCCCGCTGGATGCCCTGCTTCTTCTTCTCGTCGGACGTTGTAAACCTACAAGCGGAAAAATAGTTTTTGAGTAAAAAACAAAACTGACCAAAACAGTCTCTTAACCAGTGTTTTTTTTTAAATCAAGGTTTCTTTATTAGCATTTTTCAAATTATACAACACCAACCAAACAAATAGAACAAACCCCCCACCCCCACTACCCAGTGCCAGACATGGAACATACATATTACATATTATAAAGCCAGACCACCATAGAAAAGAAGAGAGCAAAATAAATAAAATTATAGAGAATGATCACATAATACTGTCAGCTTCCATGTCTCTGACAAAGAACAGAAAATGTTGCCAGATTCTGTAAAATTTCGCAGTCACTCCCGACAGTGTATCTAATCTTTTCCAATGCAAGATGACACACGACTTCCCTGACCCAATGACCATACACTGGTGGAGCAGGATCCTTCCATCTAAACAAGATCAATCTCCTGGTCAGGAGAGTGCGGAAGGACATTGTGCTGATCTCACACCATCGAAAAGGAGTATTCTCCGGGGTCACCCCAAACATCGCAATAAGAGGGGACGGCTGTACTACTCTTCCCAATATCTTAGTGAAAGTCTCAAATACAGACTGCCAGAATGTGTACAGCTTTGGACATGTCCAGAACGTATACAACAGGGCGGCTGGAGCCTGTCTGCATCGATCACATGTGGGATCTATGTCGGAATTAATCTTTGAGAGTCTAGATTTGGACCAGTGCAGATGGTGAACAATTTTAAATTGGACAACTGCATGTCTAAGACATACGGAGGAGGAGAAAATCCCCAGGATTACTTTGCTTCAATCATTATCCGAAATTGAAGTCCATCTCCCATTTATTCTTAAGGAGCTGTAGGGATGAGAAATCACGCATGCCGTGTAGGTCAAAGATAACCCTTATAGTCTGCTTCTTGCCCAGTTTATATTTAAAAATAGCATCCAACAGCGAATTGGAAGGATACAATGGGAAGATACCTGAATTTAAGGCCACAAAGCTTCTAAGCTGCAAAAATATATAAAAATGCGATCTGGGAATGTCATATTTCTGCATTAGCTACTCGAATATGACAAAAACACCACCAACATAGAGATCAGACAGTAAGACAGTCTGATTCTGCCCCCCAGAGGGGGTCCCACTGCTCAATATCTTGCTTCAGATTAAATAACAGGGGCTGATAATTAGCTAGATATAGAAATTTATAACTATGTGTAATCACACCCAGAGATATTTGAAATTCTTTAGACTAATTTTGAAAAGGGAATGAGTCTAGGGGTACCTGGCCTGCTCCCTCACCAACAGGCACCAATTCACTTTTTTGAAGATTATTAGCGCAATATTCTGCCAAAAGCCTTGAGTAGGACCATTAATTTAGGGAGACTCTCAAGGGGCTGTGAAAGGAACAATAGCATGTCATCTGCGTACAAAGAAACTTTATGCTCTATCCCCGCACACCGGATGCCTATGTCGTCAGTATTCTGTCTTAGCGCCACAACAAGTGGCTCCATTACAGTTGCATATAGCAGTGGTGACAGGACATCCCTGTCTTGTACCCTGCTGGAGCTCGAAGTAGGTGGACAAATTATTAGTACGAACAGCGGTACTCAGACGTATATAGAATAGTCTGACCCATGATATGAACCTGGGACCAAATCCAAACCTCTTCTGCGCGCTGAAAAGATAGCCCCACTCCGCCCGGTCAAACGGCTTTTCAGCGTCAATTGAAAGCACTACTTCTGAGCTACCAGGTGGAGAGGGGCTATAGAGGATATTGGAAAGGCATCTGATGTTGAAAAAAGAAAAAAAAAAGAGTAACGATTAAAAAAAAAACCTGTTTGGTATAATGGATGGAAGAACCAAGCAACATGCCAAAGTTTTAGCAAGGATTTTAACATCGGTATTTAGTAAAGAAATTGGACGGTAAGAGCTGCACTCAAGAGGGCTCTTGTCTTTCTTAAGGAGTAAGGAGATAACTGCTTCACACCTAGTAGATGGCAGCGCTCTCAAGGAGAATAACTCCTTGAAAACCGACAATAACAAAGGGGAGATTTGGCTTGAAAACTTTTTATAGAAATCGGTTAGATAATCATCCGGTCCTGAGGACTTGCCCGTTTGCATAGAGCCAAATCGCTGATGCCATCTCCCCAACCGAGAGGTCCTCCTCCAACCCTGTGGCCTTCCCTGGATCGAAGGATGGAAAATGCAGGGTCTTTATAAAAATAATAAACAAATAAAGTCTTCCAATACAGAAGGGTCTACAGATGGACAGGAGCTGTATTGTGACACATAAAAAGCTTGAAAACTGGATTTTATGACTCTATACATTTTGAGCCCTGCTCGTCAAATATTTCAGAGATGGTCAGATTAGCAATTCGGTCTTAGCTGGTGAGCGAGAATTCGTCCAGCCTTTTCCCCGTGGTCATAAAACCCGTATCGTAATTTGGAGATAAGATACTCAAGAATGTTTTGTCGATAAAAGGTCAAACTCTGTCTGCAGTGACAAACGCCTCTTCATAGAATCTGCAGAAGGTAGTTGGCTATGTGCCCTATCCAGCTCAAGAATCTCTTCCGCCAGTTCTTGAAGTCGAGCAGTGCTCACTCTCCTCTGGTTAGCACAGTATGAGATGACCTGACCTCATAGATACAGCTGCAGCGACACCCATATCGACAAGGAGGACATTCCAGGTCTTTGATTAATATCCAAAAAACCCCGAAATTTCAGATGCAATAAAACTAGTAAAAACCATCATCCGACAAAAGCAGAGGATTGAGGCTCCAGTGGTGGTAATTGGATTGCGTATCCGGGATGCGCATTCTCATAGTCAAGGGGCAGTGATCTGAAATAATTATGGGTCCATAATCACATCTGGCTATGAAGGAAAGCATTCTTTTGTCCAAAAAGAAGTAGTCTATACGGGAGTATGTATTATAAACTGAGGAGAAAAAGGAGTAACTCCTGGAAGCAGGGTTGCGAAAACGCCACACGTCCACCAATCCGTACAACTCGAGGAAGAGCTGTATAGAATGCGCCGCCGAAAATCTGGTGAACTACGATCCAACACAGGGTAAAGTGTACAGTTCAGGTCACCACAAATATTCGGTAGGCGGGAAAAAAAATTTGTGAAGAACATTGAATCATCCCAGTTTGGTGCATAAACCAAAATGACCGGAAAAGTATCAATTTGCCCTACGACAATAACATTGCACCCAGCGGGGTTAGCTTCCACACGTCACTGTAAACGGTGTATTTCTATCAATTAATATAGCTGCCGCCCCAAGCCTTTGAATGGAAATTTGAATGGAATATCTGTCCTGACCACTCCCCTCCCAGTCTAGAATGGTCTGATGACTGTAGATGTGTCTCCGGAAGAAATGCAATATTTATATTAAGCTGTTTCAGATGTGTAAACACCTTCTTTCACATTAAAGGATGATTAAGTGCCTTAACATTCCAGCTCACGAAATTAACCATACTACCATCCGACCCTCTGGGAATACTGAAGTCTGTCATAATGAGAGAAAAAAAGGTTAGATATCTGAGCCCTGCAGGGAACCTTGAATGACAGCAGATGGGCCACAACACAGATGTCTGGCAAATTAAACACAATAAACGACAAAGTCTGGCACACCTTCACCGTACCCTCCCGAAACAAATCCACACATTCAGTGATTGTATGGAGGAACTCTATAGAACCTTCTGTTCAAGATCCCACCGAACCCCGGTATGAAAAGTAAACTTAAAAAAAAGAAAAAAAAAAGAAAAAGAAAAAAAAAAGAGAAAAGTGCATCGTATCACATGTAGAAGCATACACCCAATCATAGCGTATATAACAGAAAATAAGACAACAGTGTTGATCCTCCTAATTACAGTAAAAGTCAGTTATCATCCAGTCAAAGATCAGAGACAAATGGTACACACAGCCTGTTGGGAAATTTTGTATTCTTTATTCCCACAGATATGTATAAGTATGTGTAGGTTATAGTTTGATTTCTGTCTCATGAACTTTACAGAATCTGCCTGTTGTGTACGTGCCAGTTTAACATGTCACCATAGGAACTTCCTTTTTCTGTGTTAGTCGAACCATACCATCAGACAATATATGTTCAAGAAAGCTGTACATTCTTGTATTTCCTAAGATGTTTTTCCATGTACGTGGCCAGTCAGTTCAACTGCCATATTATTTCAACATCAGTACGCATATGCATGGCTATTTTGCCTATATAAACCTCTGTGAATCTGCAATAAATCGGACGTCTCTTTGAACTGCTCTGGTTGCCAGTGTGTTCATTTAGACTCCCTGGCGCCATGTACACTCCGTGATAAACCACATGCGGTAGTTTTTCTTTAGAGTACATGAAGCAGAGGCAAGAGAGGCTGACGGAGGAAAGGTGAAGATAAAGCTGTTATTAGCTTTAATCCTTACACAGCCCTCTACAGTAGTAATGATATACTTCCTGACGTAGTTCATCGCTTTACTTGCATCTATGAACTCATTTTACTCTCCGTTGAACGTGATGCGGAGACATGCTGGAAACAGGATGCGATACTGAACTCCCTGCCGGTTACGGAACAACTTCCTGACCTCATTGAATGCCGCCCTGGCCTTGGCGACACTCGCGGTATAATCCGGAAAGATAGCAATCGTCTCACCATTATGCCGGAGCAGGGCTTGAGAGCACGCCCGGCTCAGTATCTCAATGTAGTCCTGGTAGTAGTGGAGTTTAGCTATGATGGCGCATGGTTTCCCCATCCTTCCTCACAGGACCCAGGCTTCTAGGAGAGCGATCCACAAGCACATCTCTATCCAGCTGTAGTATTTCTCTCAGTAGTTCAGAGACCGATGTTGTAGAGCTGGATCCATTTGTTTCCACCACCCCCAGAATTCTGATGTTACATCTCCTCAGTCTCCCCTCCACGTCCTCACACTTATTTCTGAGTCCAGTCACCTCTACTACCAGGTCATTCACCGTAGTCTGCAAGACTGCCACTTCGTCCGACCAGATCGTTAGCCCACCTTCCACCTCTTTAATTGTAGCTTTCATCTGGTCGATTTCGAAATGGACTGCGGCCATGTTGTTCTTTCTGTTTTCACCGTTTGCAACTCGTTCTTAAGAAAGTCGAAACCTTCAGCAAGTGCACTTTTCAGCTCAGTTTTTATCAATGCAGCAATGTTGGCCCTTAGTGAAAGCGGGATATCTGTATAAGATGTTTCAGCGTCCATCTTTTGGCTGTTCAACCGGGGCGGGGGGTCCGAGCCCGGAGAGGCAGCAGAACTCGCGGACGAGGCGGTACTGGGCCTATATTTGGTTGACTCGGTTAATTTATATTTCCGCAAATTTGCCACCATCTTCATGCAAATATATGTACATTTAACTTAAGAAAATATGTTTGAAACAGGGTTTGCTAGCATTTAACTATATGAAATACATTTACTAACTAAAAAACAAACAAACAGAAGTTAGACAGGAGCCCAAACTAAACCCGACCTACTCCATTGCACGCTCGAGTTTCTCAGAAGCATTCATATAACCCCGTTCAACTAGTCTGTCAGCAAAGCTTTCCACTGCATAATGAAGAACTCTGTGATAAACTATAAACACTACTCTTACAGTGAAATTATGTCCACCACACTTACTTCAGGTCCTGCAAGAGGTCCTTGGCATTGAGCATGGTGATTAAGGAAGTTGTAGCAGCTGGGATGATGATGATCGGAGTTCTCGAGCCTTAAAACAACAACAACAACAACAACAAAAAACCATAAGTTCCTGTACCTTATACTGCGCAGAAGTTTTATGATAAACATCGAAAATCAAACTTACTTAAACATCAAAAATCAAACTTACTAAAAACAAAAACATGATCAGGATTTCTGTATGAACACACGCGCACACAATAAATAAATAAAAAATATATATAAAAAATAAATAAAAAAGGGTGTGAATCTGTGAAAAAGCTGCGATACAACAAATGAGTTTTTCGCAGCCATGAAGGAGGGGGAGAAAAAAACAAAAAAAACCTCAAGCAATTAAAAAGAGCAGGGCATGTGGCATCAAACGTTAAGTGAAGCAGCGATGCCCAGATCCGATCGAGCACTGTTACCAAATAACTTTCACTTCATACACGTTTCTGAACCTGTGATGTAGTGTAACTATTGTTAAAGTGTAAGATTTCTGTGCTTAATTACTTAACAGCTTCAAACTCAAAGGGCAAAGCATTAACAAACTGATGCTACTCTGGTTCAGGAGGATGAGGAAAAAGTACCTTTCTTTTGGTTTGGAGGAGGTCTTGCTTGTGAGACTGCAAAGAGAAAATGAAGTGGAAAAAAAAACACAGTTTAATAAGTTATACTAACATTAATTAGAATAATTCTTTGTAATAATAATAATGACAATATTCCAAATTTCCAAATCATGCTCCAATTCCTGTGTATGTATAAATATAGGATGGGTAAATGGATAGATTGATAGTGAATTGATAGATAGATGGAGGGCAGACCGATGGATAGGTAGAGGATGGGGAGAGGAATAAAGGATAGATGGATGGATAAATAATGGATGGATAGGTAGTGGTTGAAGCTAGATAGGAGGACGGGTGATGAAAGATATATGCATGTATAGATGGATGTATGGATGGACAGAGAAGTATATATTAGCAGAAAGAAAAAGAAAGCAATGAGGAAAACAGAGGGAGCGCATCCTGAGCAGCAGGAAGTGCTCATTGGCCGTTTTGCAGCCTATAACTTGTGACGTTCTTCAAGCTCCTCCACATGTTATATATAGATTTTATTATGGTGCATAGCTAAAAAACTTCACAAGCCAACGTTCATGTGGCCCTGACCCAAAAGTCGTACCATCTTCTCAGTGTGGTCTACCACAATTTATACAGCAGCTACACCACCACTGAAACCACCAGGCTCTTGTGAACAAACAAGGGAGCAGTCCTCAGACGAAGCTGCTGCTGCTTGCGTGTACCAAACACGTCTCATCTAACACGGAACAGAAGGTTGCAAACTACCAAGAGGGTGCCAATATAAATAAGTAGCCTCACCCACGAATTTCACCAGGATGTTGATTTTAACACGTGGCACAAATTTGCAAGAACACCACAAAAACAAATACTCGAAGACAGAACTGGAGATGTGGAGCACCCACATGACTGGTGCACTACTTAGTACTGTCACTGTTGGGAAACTCATGTTGGATTTAGGGATGCACCGAATGTTCGACAACCGAAATTATTCGACCGAAAATAGCAAAAAAGCTCAGCGAGTGCATGCGCTTCAGATGTTGACAACCGTGACACAGTTTACTGTTCACATGCATTTGTTTTGCTGCTGTTATGTCACCTCCCTGTTTTGTCATTGGTGGTTGTTCGGGGGTGAGGCTTTGTTTTCAGCTGCCAGTGCTTAGTGCTGATTATATTCGGGATATATACCGCTCATGCCCCTATATACACCTCGCGGAGTATTCGGTCACGTCGCAAGACGTAAGGAAGTAGAGTAGGAAGCAGGTGCAGGTAAAGACGGATTTATTTAAGGGCAGGCAGACAAATCCAAATCGTAATCCAAAAAACGTAGTCAAGACAGGCAAAGGGTCGGGCAATCAGCAAACAGGCATAATGGGGCAAAGCAAGAATCAAAGTTGCGGTCACAGAAAACAGGGTCAAAACACAAAACATTAACTAGTACTATGGACTGAGAGCGGAAAAACCAGCGGGGACTAAATGAACTAATCCATAGTTTAAACTAACTAAATCCATCAAGGAACATAACATTAACAATGTACCTAACTATACTATATCTACTACAATACTCCACGAGGTGTACAGGGATGCGAGCGGTATATATCCCCAATATAATCAGTCGTATATAACTGCATAGAACTATTTTTTGCACTCAGGACTGCAGAATCAGGACTGCAGAATCTCTCACTATCTTCAAAAAACAGCTAAAGACCCACCTCTTCTGTGAACACCTAACCAACTCCTAGAGGGAGGGAGGGAGAGAGAAAAAAAAACCCCACACACAACGCACTTACACCTCTACTCTGTGCACTTTGCTTCCTCTGGAATTCTGGAATGTAATTTGTATAGTAGCACTACTTGTATTGTTCCCTACTTGATATTCCGCTTTGCTTATTTGTAAGTCACTTTGGATAAAAGTGTCTGCCAAGTGAATAAATGTAAATGACATACCGTCAGAGTTGTGAAAGAGGTTAGGAGAAATGGTTTAGGAGTTTATTTCCTGACAACCTTGTTCAACAAAATTCCTGATGACGGCATTCAAAATGCATGAAGAAAAAGCTACTTAGGGCCTTTTACAAAAACAAAAGGTGACTTAAAATCTGGGAACGGGTAATAAATAGAAGATTTTTGCATCTAACTAATGCCACTGAAAACCAGTGCGGGTTCGTTGCAGAAAAATTCACAATCAATGCTATAGATACGATTGGAATCCTTATGGAATAGCATAGAGACAACAAGAAAGATCTACACATGGTGTTTATAGATTCAGAAAAAGCTTTCAACCGTGTTCCGAGACCACTAATATGGCAAGCTCTATGATCACAAAAAGTGCCTGAATGTCTCATCAATATAGTGGCTGACATGTAGGTGCGTATATTCAGTTTTCGACATATATGGACTTTTTAAAATGGACACTGGATTACGAACAGGCTTCCTGAAGAGATTTTCACTGCTTGGGGTTAACACCGGTAGGCCGAAGAAAAACATTAATGAATGAAAGCACACATTAACTACCATCTAAACGGACTTTTGTTAAGTCATTAAACTAAACATCTAGGAGCCTGTACAACACCCAGTTTTTATTTCTGACCCAAACAGAAATGGCTCACACACAGTCCGTTTACATTTACTCTTTGGCTTTTATTTTGCAGAAAACTGAATGGATTCAATTCAGATTATTTGCTATAAAACAGGATCTTGGCAGATTTTTAAAACTAGCCCAATCTGGCAACCCTGTGGGAAAACGTCCAGTCTGCTGTTCTGCCCCCAAAGAGTGGGGGAGCATCATTCCTGCCTCAGTGTGCAACCATTTATAAGCGCATACTGCAGTTCCTATTTTGACCACTAGGAACTAAATATTGAAGCTACTAGATCTAGAAAGGTGACCAAAAAACAAAACAAAAACCTGCTTCGATCTGTCAAATAAGTGATACGGCGCTGCAAATGGCTACTTTATTAAAGATGAACATGTGGTGGCCATTTTGTTTCCAAATGTCATAATACAGACTTTCAGCTGTTTGCAATGAACAAATCAAACAGAAGCAGTTGAAATAGTTCAACACAACGAATGCTTCATGCCCCAAACTCAACTGAAAATGCAACTCAAAGGACTTCTCCAGTTTCAAAAATATTCAACCCCTTCATGGCAAACATCTTTAGTAGAGCACCCTTTTGCGGTTATGACCTGCTGCAGAGTTTCTGAGGAATTTTATAACGTTTCTCATGAGCAATGGCTTCCAGTTCAGTAATGTTCTTGGGTTTGTGTGCTGCAACTGCTTTCTTCAAATCCCACCAGAGATATTCTATGGGGTTCATAGAAGTCAGGTGACCGTGATAGCCCTGTAGAATCTCCCAGGACTCCTGCAACCAAGCCTTGGTGGAATTTGAGGTATGGTTGGGATCATTCTTGTGTTGGAAGTTTCAGTGATGCACAAGCTTCAGCTTCCTCACAGATGGCATGAAGTTTTCTCCTAGGATTTCCTGAAACTTCAATGAATCCATCTTGCCTTACACATGCTGCAGGTTTCCAGTGCCAGAGGATGCAAAGCAGCCCCAGAGCATCACCGAGCCACCACCATGCTTGACTGTGGACAGTGTTCTTTCTTCATTCTTCTTCCTCCAGACATACCGCTGATCAGTCGTGCTGAAAAGTTCCAGTTTTGTTTAATCGCTCCACAACACAGAACCCCAAAACTTCTGTGGCTAATTTATATGATCTTGAGCCAACTTTTCTTATGCTTTTGGGTCAGTAGTGGTGTACGTCTTGGAGTCCTGGCATGAAAACCTTCTGAGGGTTGAATAATTATGATTGCAACTGTATTTACCATGGAACCTTCTAGTTTGCATTGAGGGATGGGAGAGCTAGACTTATGCAAAGAGCGTGAGCACATTGAGCTGATGGTTAACTGCAATCTACAACAAAGGGATTTATAAAACAACCACCTTACTTCAGGTGCTGAACTACTTAAAAATATATACGTCCACTACATAATTAGCAGCTCCTCAGTGGGATTTTTTTCTTTTTTTTTTTAAACCAACCAAAGAGGCAAACAAAGAAATCTGCAATGCGGACCACGCAGTGTGAAAATCAGATTTAAGGAACAAATCAGATTTGCCATGCTGTGTGAAGCCTGGGTGCCTTTAGTCTCTGTGTACATGCTGTGCGAGTGCATTTCCCCTCACAAAAGCTGCTTTAAAAGAGGATGAAAAAGTTTTCAAAAGTATTAATCGCTGAACATCATTACCACTATTGGCGTTGTCCATTTTGGGATTACACAACCATAACAAATTTATTTATATATTTTCCTCCAATTTCCTCTGTAAATGGTAAACTGTCAAGTTTCTAGCTGGGGAATGAATTCCATTTCTCTTCAAACACATATCGAGCGCTCACAAGCGCACGTCCACACATTAATCTATATCAGCGAGGACCTGTCACATGCACATGAAGATTGCACTGCTCTTCGCGATGTTCACAATAACCCCCCCAAAATGGCCTCCTCTTCAGTGTCCACAAATATACCGTGCAGATGCTTATTTAGACCTCTACGCCATGGGGCGAAGGAGGGGGAGGAATGTTTGCGGATTTTGTGCTGATACATTTGGGGGAAAATTGTGTGCTGACGCATGAAATTGAGCTTGAAAGTGCAATGCATGATGGGTGTGTGAGCAAGTTAATCAACTGCCATATGCAGCAGATGGATATGTACACACATACACACACATGACTGGATGGATGGATGAACGTGCACTCGTTCCCACCTGGTCTCGGAACAGGCTGCATAGCAGGAGTCTGGGCCTTCCGCGCTGACGCTCCTTCCTGGAAAGATATCGGAAACTTATTAATATTTAATACCTTAATATCATGAGTTAATAAGAAGAGTTAACATCTGAGTGGGATGTAAAGCACGTTAGGAATGACTTGGAGGTCAAAATTATTACAAGAGCTTTTAAGCAGAGAAATGATTGCCTTAATAACATTAATAACTAGAGATGCACCGATACAAAATTTCCTAGCCGATATGATAACCGATTATTCAGAGTGATATCGGAAGATACTGATAGTTCTGCCTTCTTTCAAATTAATAATAATTAATTCCACAATTCTGAAAAAATGCAAATAAAAACTCTCTCCATTTCAACAAGTTTTTTTTTTCCCACAGTAACTGGTCTCAAACAGAACACACATTAATCCAACATTAACACATTAAATAAATTCTGAAGATTAAACCAAGTTATTAATTCACATTAACATTGACTGAATTCTAAAAAACCTTCCGGTGGGCCGCTCTGACATATTCCGATACCGGGCCGACAGAGGACAGCAACATCAGGCAGGATGTCGTGTAGAGGATGGTGGCGGAAGAGTGCAAGCCAACGGTGGCATCACAAGCCCCAGTAAGCATGAGGGGTTAATGCCTTGGCGCCAATTGTCAGCAGGCTGTAAAACTAAATGCCAATTACCCATCTCCTAGTCATGAAAGAGAATAAGAAAAGAGCAAAAGCAAAGGCAAGGGCGTCCCCCGTAAGCGACGGAGAACGAGAGAATCAAGTTTAAGTAACAAATGCAAGGGCGTTCCCTAGAAGCGACGGCAAAGTTCCATCGTCCACAAAAGTACAAATTGCGAGTTGGAATGTGGGTTCGATGACGGGATGAATTAAGTGTAGTATTGCTCAGAAGAGGCATCAACATTTGTTGCATACACGAGACGAAATAGAAAAGGGGCAAAATCATGGACAATCAGGGCTATAAAACTGAGATCACACACCTTTAAAATCTGGGAACGGGTAATAAATAGAAGATTTTTGCATCTAACTAATGCCACTGAAAACCAGTGCGGGTTCGTTGCAGAAAAATTCACAATCAATGCTATACATATGATTGGAATCCTTATGGAAAAGAATAGAGACAACAAGAAAGATCTACACATGGTGTTTATAGATTCAGAAAAAGCTTTCAACCGTGTTCCGAGACCACTAATATGGCAAGCTCTATGATCACAAAAAGTGCCTGAATGTCTCATCAATATAGTGGCTGACATGTAGGTGCGTATATTCAGTTTTCGGCATATATAGACTTTTTAAAATGGACACTGGATTACGAACAGGCTTCCTGAAGAGATTTTCACTGCTTGGGGTTAACACCGGTAGGCCGAAGAAAAACATTAATGAATGAAAGCACACATTAACTACCATCTAAACCAGACATGGGCAAACTACGACCCGCGGGCCATATACGGCCCGTTAGGCTTTTTAGTCCGGCCCGCCAAACTTGTCCAAATTATAGTAAAAACCCATGGATGTGTAAAAACCTCATTCATTTCCCCTTTTCACCCTTTCCCCTGCATTACCCTCGTTTCCCCAAAAGATAGCACACTAAGTCTAGACACATTGACCTTTGTTGGAGTATAACTTTCCCAGTGCCGTTTTCGCCCTTCGGTAAAAATGAGCGGACCAAAGAAAAGAAAAGCGGACACTGAGTACCGAGTGTTTAAAAAAAAGGAGTGGACAACAAAATATTTCTTCACTGAGGTCCGATCAACGGCTGTATGTCTGATATGCCAAGAAACATAAAGAGAGTTGCAAAGAGTACACTATCAGCCGTCAACAGAAGGACGGGCGGCTACTGCTCAGAGGTTGGCAGCTAATTTACAGGCTCAGAATTTTTTTCACCGACAAACTGCGATTCAAGAGTCAAGTACCAAGGCAAGTTTTTTGCTGGCATTCAAATTAGCAAAGGCTAGCAAGCCTTTCTCCGAAGGTGTGTTTTTGAAAGAATGTATGGTAGAGGCAGCAGATCTCGTGTCCGGAGAGCTAAGGCAAGTTTGAAAAAATCAGTTTATCACGCAGGACAGTGACTCGCCGCATGGAACTGATTGACGAAGATATATTCAGCGAGTTAAACGAAAAGGCGGAGTCCTTTAGGTTATATTCACTAGCACTGGATGAAAGTAACAACATAGACACTGCTCAGCTCCTAATTTTTTTCTCTAATGTGTTATGAAAAAAATGCATATGGAAAGTTTGGATAAAAAGTTCGTCTTTTAATAAAGCGCAATGAGCGCATTTACGCACAGCAGGGGTACAGTAGCTTAATTAACACGCAGCGCATCGCTCAATTCAAAGACCCCTTTCTAGTTTCTGCTGCAGGCAGGATATTTAATGCAGTCTATCTCCCAGGACAATCCGTCCATGATTTTGCGAGGTTTAAAACAATTAAAAATTATTGAGGTTGAGTATTTCGTTGGGTAATATATGTTTTGAATGTTGAAAGTGATTCCATTGATCTTTCTCCAGTAAATGTTGATTTCTTTAACTTTGCACCTTCAATTGAAATGTATAAAAATAATAAATTACATTGCGTGTCCAAATGCTCCTGGCCCGGCCCCTCTGTCAAATTTTAGAACCCATTGTGGCCCGCAAGTCAAAAAGCTTTCCCACCCCTGATCTAAACGGACTTTTGTTAAGTCATTAAATTAAACATCTAGGAGTCTGTACAACACCCAGTTTTTATTTCTGACCCAAACAGAAATGGCTCACATACAGTCCGTTTACATTTACTCTTTGGCTTTTATTTTGCAGAAAACTGAATGGATTCAATTCAGATTATTTGCTATAAAACAGGATCTTGGCAAATTTTTAAAACTAGCCCAATCTGGCAACCCTGTGGGAAACTTAGTCTGCTGTTCTGCCCCCAAAGAGTGGGGGAGCATCATTCCTGCCTCAGTGTGCAACCATTTATAAGCGCATACTGCAGTTCCTATTTTGACCACTAGGAACTAAATGTGGAAGCTGCTAGATCTAGAAAGGTGACCAAAAAACTAAACAAAAACCTGCTTCGATCTTTCAAATAAGTGATACGGCGCTGCAAATGTGGACTTTATCAAAGATAAACATGTAATGTCCATTTTGTTTCCAAATGTCACAATCCCCTGAGTATTTCCTCACCATGGGAGCGAGCGAGTGAGTGTTGAAACACCACCACCCCCCTATAATCTCAATAAAACGAACACATCCTCAGCGAGTTTAAAAGGCCATGCGCATCAAGAAGGAATAATGGTCGAAATATTCACTTCTTCAAATGTCTTTCAATGAAGAAAAAAAAGCACAAAAGGAAGCAAATTTCCGGTCATTGTAGCCTAATCTGTCAAGTGCGTGAAAGCTTCTTTGTGCGAATCTGATGTGTAGGGGTGCCCCCCCCCCATCCCGATACACACACAGTAGAAAACCATTTGATGTGAACAAAGCCACACGTAACTTCAGTTTACAGAAGGATCCTGGCAAAACACATGGAGACTACACAGCTGGATGAGCAAGAGAAAAAGAGAGAGAAAGACTCTTTCTGTGGCCTGTTAACGTGGTGGGAGGGAAAATAAAAGGGTCACGTGAGTGAAGTGCGCGCACACACACACACACACACACACACACACACTAGTACACTAGCATTTCCCTTCCCTTCCCCCAGCACAGTGGTGGCACGAGGACAGCGAGGCAACACAGCATTCAGCGGCAGCGCGGATAAACGCCTCGCGAAGCGGCAGTGGGTAAAAATAGACTGTCAGATGCAGCTGTAGAGACGAACGAGAGAAACAGAATGCAGAGGCACGAACGTGGATTAAAAAAAGAAAAGAAAAAAGGTGACCGTTCTGCCTAGCAACACACACACAGAGCCATGAAAGATCTCAGCTTCAAGCCTCGGACATCTTGATTCGGGTTCCACCCTCAGGAGTGACTAATATACATGAGGAGGAGTCTTAAAACAGCAAAAAAATTAAATAATAAAACCACAACAACCCACACCACACGAGTCCACATTCTCGGCTTCGGCGAGAGGAGCGTATCGAGGGGAAAAGCAGGCTTTTGGACGGGATTGCGAAAGCGTCGAAACGTGTTAAAAGGATGCGCATGGGAAAGCGGCACGAGTCGGGCTGTCAGCATGCGCCGGTAAAAACAAGGCACACCCATGGAGAGGGTGCCGTTATGTCAGAGCGAGAGCTTCCATTCTTAGAAAGGTATGTACATCAGGCTGCACTCGACGCCATGCAATCCACCCCCCCCTTGTCTGTCTGTTTCTTCGCTTTTCTGAAAAACTGCATGATGCGGTACATCGGTAAACGGGTTGTAATGCGTGTGCATAAACCACCACCACCACCACCATCATCATCATCATCGTCATCATCGTCATCAGGTGTCAGCAAAAAAAAAAAGACAAAATTTTCAGTGCGTTTGAGTTAGCTTCCTACGTGACTCAAGTGCATCCCGAGAGTCACTAAAACATGTTTTGTTCATTTCACACTGTTTTTTCCTTGTTGTTTTTTTAAATACAGAGTCAAACCCAAAAACGCTCCACATCACTTTTTATCCCTGAAAACGTTTATGCAAAAAAAGGGCACCCGTTAATATCCCATCAGCATAATAGTCAGCACTGACCGAACAGATGGAGAGAAATGTCTATATAATACAAAAAAACCCTAATAAAATGCTCCAACATCTGGCCGCCATTAGCAGAGGAACACCTTTAAATATGTTGCCAGTAATAAGGATGTAATACTAATGTGATAAAAAAAATGAAGCTTTTTAGGAAATTACACAATTTACAATAGCATGCTGAAAAAAAAAATTAATTAAAAAGGGAAGGTATTTAATGACCAAGTTGATTTTTCCCTCCTTTTCAGTGTTAAATAATGTACTTTGCAATGCATTTATTTATTTTCTTCTTCTTCTTCTTTTTTTTTGAAAAACGTGACCTTCAGGAAAAAGTATCGTGAAAAGTCGCAAAAAACGAAAAGCAACTTTGTCGTGTTGATGGCGTGCAATCAACCTTCTTTAAACAGGAGAGAACAAATGCACAGGCATACAAGGTCAGGGTGTTAGGGTGGGCTTTTTATTTTGGGGACGAGCGCACACTGATCCCTGAGAAAAGCCGTGGATTAAAGAGGAATTGAAAACAGTTTCTAACTGATGTCAGAAGTTTCCAATCAAATGCCGGTGCTCTTATTAAAACCAGGGCAATACGGCGAAGAAAAATACAAAAACAAAAAAAACTAAACAAATCCATCACCCACACTGGAAAAACAGATGAGGACGAGGATAAGGAGGAGACCATTAACAGAATCAACGACACAAACTAGCCATGCCTGAGCATTGTGACAGAATATCGACATCCTGAAAAGAAAAAAAAAAAAAAAAAAAACTTCGTAATTGCCAGCAGTTTTATAATTACGAGTAGTGATTTCACATCCTTGGCCCCACATTCCAAAAGTACAGCTAAAACTCCAGGAGATCAGAATGTGAACGATTCTCCAAAAAACAAAAACAAAAAAACAATGTTCTCCGAGACGTTTCTATGACACGTGATCAATGCACATCGCCATATATAGGTTTGCTCGCAAATCACCCCCAATAATGTCTTAAAGTCATAAAGGTGGTGGTAAATACACATGTATAATTGGATGAAAAACAAGAAAAGGTAAAAAAAATAAATAAAATACTTTAGATACTAAAGAGAGAGACAAAAAAAATTGGGGGGTAAAAATATTTTCATTACTTTATATATTTTAGCTCACTGTATATAGAAACTCTTGCTGTAATGTGTTGCCCTACTGTAACACCATCAAATACCCCATACACAGCACTTAACTACTTTACATACCACCCCCTCCCCCGGGGTAAAACAGCTGCACGGATGAAACCCGAAACCGTCGGCTGGATCCGGGCTCTGACGCGGACACTTTTCTGTCTGTCGGTCTTCGTGAAAGCCGTGAATAATGCCGGCATGTTCACCGTAACTGTCGAGCTGCAGGAATAAACGAGCCTGGAGACATTTCTCTGAGTGATGACGTGTCACATTCGACCTTTCACAAGCGCTGGAAATCAATCAGCCCCGTTCACTCATGCAGAAGCCTACAGTGTGGGCAGCATTCAAATAAAAACTGATAAAAAAAAAAATAAACCATCCCCTCAAACTCTAGCCTCGATGCCTGGCTAACGGGTCCATTGGATCTGCCTCATTACAGAGGCACAAGTTTCATTAGCTAGCTACCGAGTCACATACTGGCTCATTTACACGACTACAGCGCAGAAATTCATTGGATAGAAATTATTAAATATATAACGAAAAAAAAATAAATGAAAAAGAAAAACAGAAATGCTAGAAAATAGAAAGAAATTGACAAACAAATAAATAAAATGGAAGGAGAAAACAACAAAAAAGGAGAAAAAAAAACAGACCAAGAAACAGGAAACTAAAAATAAAGAAAAAAAACAAAAAGGAAAGGAAAACAGGTGGGGACAGGCGGGTAAGAATACACAAAGTACTGATAATGAAGGGTAGATCTCAGAATGGTGGAGATTGTGGCACATCACCTGTGATGCAACTTCTTTGTGGGGAAAACATGTGGCTTTATATTCATGCTTGTGACGCTAGTGGTTTTTTCCGTAGCATTATACATTTTTCACCTGTAATTAACCAAGTTTCTCTCTACCTGCAGATCTTTCAGTGTCTGAACGGACCCGAGCAGAAGAACCATGCGGTGCAGGCGTCGACACTGCTACGCACGAGTAGCGGGATTGCTTGCTTTGCTGGGATGCGTCGTCCTCATCATCATCATCTTTCGCAGAATCGTGGACGAGCCGACCTTCGAGAAAGCAGTGGCAGCGACGCCGAATCATTCGCCGACCAGGTCCCTGGTGAACGGCACCCTTGTTTCGACACAGCCGCCGTTAAGGACCGCCGCAGGATCGAATCGGAGTTTAGCCAAGGAAGAGAATGCAGAAAGCTTCCTTAAAGTCGAACCTTACAAGTACATAATCAACGAACCGGACAAGTGCAGGAAAAATAACACTTTCCTAGTGCTGCTGATCCCAGTCGAGCCTCACAACACCGAAGCCAGGAATGCCATTGGAGAACATGCGCCTGTAATACAGAATGATCTTGGAATTACAAGTACGTCATGTACAGCGAGAAACAGCAATATAGTAAACACCGAGTACCTCGTCCACAAGCTCCTCAAAGCGAATGTCCCACGGGAGATGTACTTCACCGGGTACCTCATGCGAGGCTACAAGCCCAACCGAAACAAGGACAGCAAATGGTACATGCCTCCTGAGTTATACCCCAGCGGAAGCTACCCCACGTTTTGCTCGGGAACCGGCTATGTCTTCTCCGGCGACATGGCCAAGCGGATCTACGCCACGTCCCTGAGTATACGCAGGCTGCACCTGGAGGACGTCTACGTCGGACTCTGTCTCTCCAAACTCAACATAGAACCCATGCTGCCGCCCAACGAGTTTCTCTTCAACCACTGGAAGGTTTCCTACTCCAGCTGCAAATACAGCCAGCTCATCACCTCGCACGAGTTTCGCCCGAGCGAGCTCGTCAAGTACTGGGAGCACCTCCAGAAAAACAAGGACAGAGCATGCAAAGTGCCCAAAGCGCAGCTCGCCAAGAACAACGCAGCGACGCTTCACCGGGCCAAAGCCGTGCTCAACCCTGTGCAGTGACACACCGAATCTTTACGTTATCACTTAAGTCATCAGCGTAACCTCCAGGACCGGGGTTACCGCTGAGGAATCGCTGCTCGCCAAGTAAATCAGGCTGAAGGAAATGCTGCATTGTAAACCATCTTGACATGACGATTGAGTACAATTTAAAAAAAACAAACAAAAAAAAACAACAAAGTTTGTAAGTGCTCTTATTGTGAAATTTTCTTTACGTTTTGACCACTCAAAAAGAAAAAAAAAAAGAAAAATGAAAACGAGCAAAACGACCCATGCACAACCCTACCCCAATGAAAAACTGAATAAAAATGTACACCGAGACTGAGACGTTATTATTGACGTTATTGTAAACGATCGCAGTCACACTTTTAGGGTTTAAGCTTCAGAGCTGCTCTTACATCACATTTCAACCACTCCCCAAAAAATCTGACACGACATGTGGCTTAAACAAATGTTTAAGTCTCCTTTTTTTTAATATTACCATTTCAACAGGTTTTTTTTCTTCCTTCTATGCACTCTGAGGTTTACAGACCACAACCCCCACCATTCTCTATGATGAGATGATAATTTAACAGATAAAGATGTCCTGCTTGGTGTTATTGTTTAAGAAATAAAAATTAAAAAACTAAACTGAAACATGAACATATTTTTGATTGAATGGGAAAGAAAAAAAGAGAATAAATTAAAATTACACATATGACGATATTAAAGTCACATCACAGGGTTTTTTCCCCCTCTTCTATTGTAAAAGAAAGGATTTTGTTTCCCATCCGCCTAAATGGAACACAGATTATTATTAAATTTTTTTTTTAAATCGACCTAAAACACGTTAATCCTTTAATCCGCTTCGGCTCGTACGGATGCTCTGTGCGCTAAGCAGTACAAATGACATTGAGCGACACTATGTTCACTCGACAGCTATTCTGTTCCGTGTGATGTGTGACTAGGGGATGCATCTTATTTCAGGAAAATTCAGGTAATTAGTTCCCATGGCAGACAGGATTCAATTAAGGCTTGTAGCTCGTTTTTGCCGCAACAGAAACAACCATCCTGTAAGAGTGTAATGTCTTATGAAGATTTATGATATCATTAATGATAGTTACGATTTTGGTCATGAACACACATAAAGACAGTGACGGTACCATGAGGTGAACAAGATCATCGTGAGCACTACTTAAAATATTCATCACCTTCATATTAAAAAGGTGCACACATGGTAATATTTAGTCAAGTCAGAAGGAGATTCCAAATATATCCTTTTTTCTAAATAAACTAAAATAAAATCCCAAATAATTCCCAAATAAATCCAGCATAATCCCAGATAACCCCCAAATAAACCTAAAGTAACCCTAAATAAACCCAAAATAACCCCAAAAAATCATAAAAAAAAGTTAATAGAAATGTTCTAAATAAGCTAAAATAAATTCCAAATAAATCCAGCATAATCCCAAATAACCCCAAACACTTTAAAGAAACCTAAAATAACCCTAAATAAATCCTAAATATACCCAAGATAACCCCAAAATAATTCCAACTATGTCCTAAAAATTCTAAATAAACCTAAAATAACCCTAAATAAATCCAGATACACAAAAACCCAGATAAATCTAAAATAATTCAGAAAGAACCCCAAAAAAATAAGAATTAACCCCACAATAATGCTAAATAAGTGTTCCCCCCCATAAAAATCCCCATTACTGTTATATTTCCCCCTAGGATTTGATTATAACAATTAAACCATTCCATCCAGGCCATTACTGACCAACGAATGGTGTCTGAATTGTTCTTCAATTAAATAGATAGCATTTTAAATAATATTAATATTATGTTAACATTTAATCTTTATTCAGAAGCGTATGGGGAAAGGGTGGAGCATTTTAACAGCAGGGTAAGGGGGAAAAAAATGCTCATTTAAAATGACACTGACCAAAAGAATAATTTAGCGCTTCCCTTCACCCAGTTTACAATCATAACAAGAACAAAAAAAGACAAAAACATGCAAATGACACTACCTGAGAAAGAATATGGATATTCTGATTTCACAACCTCTCAAAAAACAAACAAAACTTCACGCAAAGGAAAGGAAAGAAAAAAAAAAAAAAAAAAAAAAAAAAAACACACACACACACACACACACAACTCTGGGAGTCTTACCGTCACAGATTTCAGCGTCATGCCGTGGTAGGTTCCCATTGTGTCGATCTTGAATCCCTCAGTTTCTGTGAGACAAACAGCATCCAATAATGAAAAACACTTCTAGTAAAACAAACGAACACATGCAAGCGAGCGCCAACGGCATTTTAGAGCTGCGATTTTTCTCAACGTCACCAGCATGGTGTTTAAATGCCCGCAGCAAACTGCACTCACGTTTAAACTTAGCTTTTTCAGAAAAGTTTCCCCAAATTTCCAACACATGCGACACGACGGCAAAAGACGCGACACGACGGCAACAGTTTGTTGCAATTTCTCGGCAACATAAACTTTTGCCGTCGTGTCGCGTCTACCACAAGGTTGGTCTTGTATACACAAGTAACTATAATCCTTACTGTCAGCTAGAACCAATCTCGCCTTTCTCCTCATCGACAGGGCGTTTCCACCCACAGAACTGTCGTTCGCGTGATTTTTTTGTAAACTCTAGAGACTGGTGTGTGTGAAGTTTCTGAATTACTCAAAGCAACCCCCCCCCATTTATTTTACAATAAAGGGATGTGAAAAGAAAACCAGGTCAGTGTGTATAGAACTCACCCTCTTTCCCTTTGAACCTCTCCTGATCGTATCTGTTGTACGCCGCAGGCACCGGCTGTTTGTTCCGAATCGTCGGATCCTTTACAGAATAGGGGGAAAAAAATTAAATAAATAAATAAAATAGAATAAAATAAATAAATAAACACAATCAGCAAAAGCATAGAACAAAAATTTTTAGGAGTTCTCTGGGAATTTATGGAGGCATTTTGATGTGTCTGTATTAAACTGTCAATGAATGTCACACAAAACGATCAACCGCTTCCCAATCGCAGTTCCAGATTCAACTTCGGGCGAGTCGATTTGACACACGATTCACTGGTTTCTAACTCAAACGGATGCAAAAGCAATTTTTGATTCGATTAGTCATAAAAAAGGAATCAATTTCAGTGATTTGAATCATTCACTCCCGTTTTTTTGGAAACACAGGATTCGATACAGGTTCAAAAGCGTTTACACCATGAATCCGGTTCAAAAGAATCACGATTCATTAATGCTCAAAGCTGGGGGGCGTGTGTTAATTTTTTTTTTTTTAAATCAATGAATAAATCAATCAATTTGGTCGAACCCAGGAATAACAATTCACAATATGCTCAAAACAATCATGTCGCCCCAAATTGTTTACATCGAATTGTAATTTAGTTAACACTCAAAAGCGTGCGCACTGCTTCAAACAATGACCACTGAATCATGATTCGTTTGACGCTCAGATCCACTCATGCTGCTATCAGAAGAATCATGATTCTTTCGATGTTCAATGCAGCCATACTGCCATGAATCGTGATTAATGGTTCATTGTCTCCTCAAAGCATCCACGCTGCCATGGACCATCATCATCATCACTGGATCATGATTCATCTTGGACAGCTCATTTGTCCGAAATAGGACAGCTGTGCTTATCTCAGAAGCACAAAAACAAATATAAAGATCCAGGCAGCCTATTATGGAGTGTTCTTGCAGAACATCAGATCGTATTATATAACACGCTATCAGCACGGGCCTAATCTAGCCATCTGTGTGCCTTAAACACACTCCGTCTGCATTTCATCCAAATAAACAGCAAACGCTCTGTGCCGTGACCGCTGTTCCATGTCTCACAGGTAGGGAGCCTAAACACTTTGGCCTTCAGTGGGTGACATAATCGAGTTCCCCACTCAACATGCTGGAGTTCATTTCAAGCTTCATTTCCTTGACAAATGGCAGCGACATGCAGGGAAAGTGAGTGTTTTATACTGCCACAGTTAAAAAAAGGGGGGGCATGGGGGGGTTGGATCAGGTGCACAATTCTGCTTCAACTATGGCTGGAATTCAATACACGTCGCACCCATCCTGTTTTTCGTGCCTCACTGTTCTACATATAGCACGCTCTGAACTGCAAAACCGAATCCCTCTGACCTTTACTTCTGCCTGATTAAAAGTGGGCGGAGCTATATTTGCAATATCTGATATCCGGGATTCAAATACAGACCCTGTGCATGAGTACTGCTCTAAAAACAGACTGCACTTCAGGGCTGCATGATATGACAAATATATCACGATACTTGAGAAGATTTCTATGATACATGATGTGCACAGGACACAATTTAGCTAACAAGCCATCTACAAAACAATACAAAAACAACCCCCCCCCCAAACAAACACGTCCAAGCTTTGAGACATCTTGCGGCCATCGAATTCAAAATTACATATGTTATATCAAAATTTGATATGTTTACGTTCTACATACGGGTTTATGAGATGCAAATCATCACGTTCTGTTTATATATTTACATTTTACACAGCATCCTAACTTTTTTTAAATAGGGTTTGTATTAAAAATGTTTTAAAAAAAAACATCACTAACAACGATATCTTGGAAAAATGGTATTCAATATCGCGATATCGATATACTGTACTTCCGCAAATTCCTTGACAATTTACATTTATTTCAACTTAAACGATTGCTCAATTTAATCAGTGTTTAAAATAAATTATATACACCGACCTTGTTTCGTTCACGACAAACATTCCGTGATATGGCCTAAAAAAATGTTCTCGATGAAACGCAAGTTCAGAATGCTTAGCGTAAAATTAACTGAAGCGTTTTATTCCTCGTGCGTTACAGAAACTTGCCAAGAGTTACAATCGTATTTATTAAAGAACGACACGTCGTTTCTTAAAAATCGTTTTTATCCGTTTATGGTTACGTTAAAATTTTGTGGAACATCCAACAAACACGTCGTCCATGTCCCCCCTTTGTGACCAATCTGAATCCAGAACATTCAGTAAAAGTCGGTAAAAGCTTGCTGGAAACCAATGTGGTGAAACAGGAAGTGGCCTGTTCTATTACCGTCTGTGTAGGGTTCTGCACTGGTCGCTGCTCCGGAGCACGGCCTTCCTCTCTCGCCTTCACTGACTGCAGGATGGCGAAGATGCTTTTGGAAAAGTTCTGGAAGGTCAAAAAACGGGAGAAATTAAATATAAAAATTTTAAATAATTACTGGAACGTTACCTCTATATTGAACTTTTATTCTAATTTTCGAGCTTGTTATATATTTCACGAAGAATGTAAAATATTACACAGTATACACGGGTGAGTGGGGGCAGGGATCCAGGGGAGGTTTTAAATTGTAATTAAACAGAACACTTAATTTGTATTTATCGTAGTCCATAAACTCAGATAAGGAGATGACAGAGCTTCTACCAACTGCACTGGAAGAAAGAAAAATAAAATAAAAATATGTTTCTGGTGCTGTACAAAAACAAAACGTCTTGAAGGGGTCAATGAAAAAACCGAGTGCCTGACCTTTCCAACCACTCATTTTTGCTTTGTTTGCAATATTCTCAGCGGAACAACAAAGAAAGAGAAAGAGAGAGAATGCAGAAGGAAACATTGAGTCAGCAAAACGATACAAAATGAAATAACACTTGCATTTACACTGGTTTCAGCTCTAAAAATAACTGTGGTAAAAATGTGAAGGTTGCTACTCAACCTAAAAACGAACAATTAAATAATAAAATAATTAGTTAAGGCTAAATGTTGTTCATGATGGGTAACTAAGTTTCTGCGCACGATCATACAACACAAGGGGAAACTCCTCACCCGGGCTCGATAACAATTTATAATCACATCATGATGCTAGTTTAAGTCTAATATAGCATCGCAAACAAGTAGACGTCAAAACAGGCGTTTTGGTTCAGGCACTACACTGCTGCCACCTGGAGGACCAGGCCGCTACTGCACCTGCAGGCACAATTCTGAATCTGCATGGTAGAAGTTTCCCCAGAAAAAGGTAAACAAATAAACTGCACGCTGACAATCCCACAGTACGGAATAGAATTTGAATGCAAAGAAACAAAACAAAAACAAACGTACTTGCCTTTCACACATCATGAACTGAAATGCATGGACAAAAACCCCAAAAAACTGAAATGAAAATTTGTCTATGGTGTATAAAATAAAGTTTTAAAAGTACAAATTAACCCAGTACCGTATTTTTTAAAATGTTAAATGTGCGAAAACCTGCGAGTGCGCACGCATATGACTTTGATTATACTACACGCAGAACTATTGGTACCCTTCGACATAACAGAACGAGGCCGTTGTGTGAAAAAGATCATATGCGATGATTTGAAAACTCCCACGCAAACAAACTTTACAAAGAAGTATTTTCTCTTGAAATGTGTGGAAATATCTGCACACCCCAAAATAATAATAAGCTGTTAATTATACAACTTCTAGCGCACACAATCTGAGGCCGGAATTTTTTTTTTCGCCAGAAATGGTGTCTCGCCATATTAGTCACTAAAAGGGAGGGGCTTCATGCAATATTTATTATAGGGGTGCCAATAATTATGAATCAAATCTATTGCAAGAAAAATATACATCGAACTGTTTAATAATTGAAAGGGAAAACAAACAATCAAAAAAACCCAAACAAATTGTGAGATTTAAGCGTAATCATTTTCACGAAGGGTGCCAATAATTATGAAACGGACTATGTGAAGGACGCTTACCTTGCCGCTGCTCTGTAAGATGGTGGTCCGGGTCCTCCACACTCTCTCTCTGCTCACAATGTCCCTCGTAACGTCCACCTCGGCATCCACAAAACTCCTCTGCTTCAGTGTGATATCGTCGTCCAGGTCGGTCTTAATGGTCGAGCGCTTTTTCGCCATGATTTTGGCTTTGATGGCGGCAATCTTCTCCACAGACATGGCCTCCGAGAGCGAGCTGAGAGAGACGCGAGAATATGGAAATGCATGGTGGTGTGGTTAAAGACAATGTGTTCGTGTTTGCAAATTGCTGTGGTGCAAGCGAAATAAAACAGCTTCTCAAATGTTCTTTACTCTTCTGAATGAAAACTTCCATCCATCCATCCATCCATCCATCCATCTTCTACCGCTTATTCCTTCTTCAGGGTCACGGGGAACCTGGAGCCTATCCCAGGGGGCATCGGGCACAAGGCGGGGTACACCGTGGACAGGGTGCCAGTCCATCGCAGGGCACAAACTCACACCCATTCATACACTACGGACAATTTAGACACGCCAATCAACCTACCATGCATGTCTTTGGACTGGGGGAGGAAACCGGAGTACCCGGAAGAACATGCAAACTTCGCACACACGGAAACTTATTTAGCAATATTGTGCAAGACTGCAGGACGATATATCTCATGTTTGGAAAAGTGAGCAGAATAAGGGAACTTGTACAGTGCATTCGTATTCTACGTGGAAATTAGGGGTTTTTCAGGCAATTTGTTTACAGGCAAACCAATTTTACGGGAGACGGCTCTTATTTCTGCAGCATGACAACCTTCATCTATTTTCAGTCTGTTTGATTACGAGTGAGCTTGTACCGGATCTGATCCGTCTGCACGATGCCTTCCTTATGGCCTTCCAGACGAGCGGCCAGACGCTCCTTATCCAGACGTACCCTTTCTTCATCCTTACACACACAGAGATACACAATCAATTTAAACACCGCAGCCATATGCCAACTATACAGAGGCACACTCACAGCATGAACCGGCTTGGTTTACCTCAACTCTGGGCTTTTTCGCTTCAGAAGACACTTCGTCTGCAGCCCTTTTCACTGTTCAAACACAACAAGTTCGTTTTTTTTTTAAACCTACGTGAATATTGCAAAATGAAACTCTGAAATGTAAGAACTCGACAAATTGCACAAATTGTTTCTTTAATCGGTTGGGTTAAACATGCTACGAAATTCCAAAGTCAGCTGTAAGTCGGTATACATTTAGTAAAATTATTTAGTCAGTACGTAAGCAAAGTATTACACCAATAAATCAGCTAATCAGTACGTCAGATAGAAAGTCAGTCTAATATTATGCAAGTAAAATTGTCAGTACGGCAGCAAGACAGTAAGTCAGTATGTCTAAAATATTAAGTCAGCAAGTACGTCAGGAAGACAGTAACTATGTCAGAAAGAACGCCCGTAAGACAGTAACTAAATCAGTAACTACGTCAGTAAGTACGTCAATAAGACAGTAACTAAATCAGTAAATACGTCAGGAAAACAGAAAGTACACCAGTAAGACAGCAAGCACGTCAGTAAGTATGTCAGCAAGACAGAAAATACGTCAGTAAGTACGTCAGTAAGACAGTAACTACGTCAGAAAGGACGCCAGTAAGTCAGTAACTAAGTCGGTCAGTACATAGGTAAGGCAATAAATAAATCAGTCAGTATGTCAGTAAGACAGTAACTACATCAGTGAGTACGTCAGTAACTACATCAGTCAGTAAGACAGTAACTAAGTCAGCAAGTATGTCAGGAAGACAGTAACTACATCAGAAAGAACGCCAGTAAGACAGTAACTAAGTACGTCAGTAAACAGGTAAGGCAATTACTAAATCAGTAAGTACGTCAGTAAGAATGTCAGTCAGTACGACAGTAACTACATACGTCAGTACATAGGTAAGGCAATTACTAAATCAGTCAGTATGTGAGGAAGAACGTCAGTAAGTACGTCAGTAAGACAGTAAGAATGTCAGTCAGTACGACAGTAACTATATACGTCAGTACATAGGTAAGGCAATTACTAAATCAGTCAGTACGTCAGTAAGACAGTAACTAACTCAGTAACTACATTAATACGACAGTAACTAAATCAGTAACTATGTCAGTAAGACAGTAACTACGTCAGTCAGTATGTCAGTAAGAATGCCAGTAAGACAGTAACTACATCAGTGGGACGGTAACTAAATCAGAAATTATGTCAGTAAGACAGTAACTACGTCAGTAAGAATGTCAGTAAGACAATAAATAAATAAAAAATTACGTCAGTAAGACAGTAACTACGTCAGTGCATCAGTAAGACAGGAACTACGTCAGTAAGAACGCCAGTAAGACAGTAACTAAGTACGTCAGTAAGACAGTAACTAAGTACGTCAGTAAGACAGTAACTAACTCAGTAACTACATTAATACGACAGTAACTAAATCAGTAAGTATGCCAGTAAGACAGTAACTACATCAGTGGGACGGTAATTAAATCAGAAATTACGTCAGTAAGACAGTAACTACGTCAGTAAGACAGTAAATAAATAAAAAAATTACATCAGTAAGACAGGAACTACGTCAGTCA
Organism: Ameiurus melas; assembly: GCA_012411365.1. Classification (NCBI taxonomy): domain Eukaryota; kingdom Metazoa; phylum Chordata; class Actinopteri; order Siluriformes; family Ictaluridae; genus Ameiurus; species Ameiurus melas. Next base: position 27,719,615 of record CM022756.1, read on the forward strand.
GTGCATCAATAAGACAGGAACTACGTCAGTAAGTATGCCAGTAAGACAGTAACTACGTCAGTCAGTATGTCAGTAAGAATGCCAGTAAGACAGTAACTACATCAGTGGGACGGTAATTAAATCAGAAATTACGTCAGTAAGACAGTAACTACGTCAGTAAGACAGTAAATAAATAAAAAAATTACATCAGTAAGACAGGAACTACGTCAGTCAGTGCATCAATAAGACAGGAACTACGTCAGTAAGTATGCCAGTAAGACAGTAACTACGTCAGTCAGTATGTCAGTAAGAATGCCAGTAAGACAGTAACTACATCAGTGGGACGGTAACTAAATCAGAAATTATGTCAGTAAGACATTAACTACGTCAGTCAGTGCATCAGTAAGACAGGAACTACGTCAGTAAGAACACCAGTAAGACAGTAACTAAGTACGTCAGTACATAGGTAAGGCAATAACTAAATAAGTCAGTATGTCAGTAAGACAGTAACTACATCAGTAAGTACGTCAGTAACTACATCAGTCAGTACGTCAGTAACTACATCAGTCAGTAAGACAGTAACTAAGTGAGCAAGTACGTCAGGAAGACATTAAATATGTCAGTGAGACAGTAACTACATCAGAAAGAACGCCAGTAAGACAGTAACTAAGTCAGCCACTAAGACAGTAACTAAGTACGTCAGTACATAGGTAAGGTAATTACTAAATCAGTCAGTATGTCAGTAAGAACGTCAGTAAGAATGTCAGTAACTACATAGGTCAGTACATAGGTAAGGCAATTACTAAATCAGTCAGTATGTCAGTAAGAACGTCAGTAAGAATGTCAGTAACTACATAGGTCAGTACATAGGTAAGGCAATTACTAAATCAATCAGTAAGACAGTAACTAACTCAGTAACTACATTAATACGACAGTAACTAAATCAGTAACTATGTCAGTAAGACAGTAACTACATCAGAAATTACGTCAGTAAGACAGTAACTACGTCAGTAAGAACGTCAGTAAGACAGTAACTAAGTATGTCAGTAAGTCAGTAACTAAGTACGCCAGTAAGTCAGTAACTACGTCAGTAAGACAGTAACTAAGTACGTCAGTAAGACAGTAACTAAGTACGTCAGTAAGACAGTAACTACGTACGTCAGTAAGACAGTAACTACGTCAGTATGAACGTCAGTAAGACAGTAACTAAGAACGTCAGTAAGACAGTAACTAAGTACGTCAGTGAGACAGTAACTAAGTACGTCAGTATGCGAGTAGGAACGCAAGGCAATAAATAAGTCAGTTAGTATGTCAGAAAGTAGGTCCTGAGATAGTAATGGTCAATAAGTAATTAAATACATCAGTAAGTATGATCAGGCAGTAAATAGGAATGTAAATGAGTGACTGGGTAAAGTGCATCAAGTAATCAAGTACATAGAAGTAATAATATTTCATGATGATATTTCAAGTAATTACATTTCACCAATTTAAATGAACATGTTGAGGTACGCTAAATGGTATTAAAAACTGGTGAAATTTTACATTTCATGATGCATCAATTAGTTTCCTAAAGAATCCAAACCAGGTTTAATGGTCATGACAGTTTAACAGATTAATTTCCAACTTACTTTTACAACACCACAAAGCTGTCACTTAATGATTCACACCACAAGCACTGTGTATTTATGCATTAATCCTGTAAACAAAATGGCATGACGTACCCTGCGTGGCCCGCTGGAGGCCGATCTCGATGGGTGCGCTTCTGTCGATACTCGTTGATGAAGCTGAAAAGGTGGGAAGAAAAAAAAATAAAAACCAAGATCGAATTTCCGTTCCCTCTTTTCATTTGAAACCAATTAACACCACAGCCCTCGCACTTACAGCTTTCTCCATTGAGATACGACAGCAGATCTTTCCTGTCCGGCCTCCTGACTACAGGAATGTTCTCTGTCTGAAGTAGGAGGAACATATGAGAGAGATTATGAAGAACCAATCAAGAAAAGCAACACAAAGGAAACATTACTCTCGAGTAAAACCCCAATGTCACCACCCACCCCCAACTCTTGCCTCAGATCTTCCAGAGTCCCTTCGAACCCTCTAAAGTTCCCTCTAACGGTGCCACCCCGATTTTCCCTCCAGGTGCTTCAGTCATGTTTCTTCAACACAAGACGAGTATCCAGACCTATCAGAACTGAACGGTTTGAATTTCATGAAGTTCCTTTAGCCTACAGCAATTCTGCCACCAGTGTCCGGAGCGAGTTCGGATTAAGACCCTGAGGACTTACAGCGGCTCGCCGCACGTAGGACGGATGAGGAAGGTGCACATTGTTGAGCAGGAAAAGGATAGAGTCCAGAGTGTAGTACTCCTTTGGCTGACCTTCTTTCCCTGTCCTGTAATTGAGAATAAAATAAAACAGAGGTTATTCCACCCACTTATAGTTCACGACTATAAATGATAGATCATAAAAACCATGAGCGCAAATGTAACATTAGAGCGATGATCGGTTTTAACCTCCTGGCAGAGGCAAGCAAGTTTTAGGGGTTGAAACACTGTGTGGGACAAAACAGACTGTTACTTAATGCCAGTCGAGTTTCACAAGAGCCACTGCGACACTCTGTATCTCGTGGGTTTGCGGTGAGACACTTTTGGAGAGTCAGACATCCTGTAAAATTTTACCTCAGAGAACAACGTTGGTGTCGACTGGTAATGAAACTTATGTACAGGATTACAGCAAGGTTTAACGTTAAGGATTAGCCTCCACCTCTGGAAGAATAAGGAAGTCATAACCTCCTGGCAGAGGCAAACAAGCCTTAAATCAATTTTCACAGAGCAGATGCACCACCAGCCATTCAACAGATTGATGCTAACGTATAACAAGGTGAAATAGGTCGGTTTTAGGCCACTTATATTGATACCTCAGCTTTAAATTTGTGTTCCTCACAAAACATATGAAATGAAATGTTATTTTAAATTAAAACATGACACTCAGGTAGCTGAAAGCTTGCTAGCTGCTTTAAAGTGAAAGGTACAGTTGGAAACAGCGGTGTCGTGCGATATCACGTGATTAAACGTTACTTGACGCGATGGCCAAACGTGTAGGGATCACTTGTGTAGGAAGTGGGTAGCTGGATCCCAAATGACGAGATTTGGCTGCGTAATATCGCGAGATTTAACGTTACGATCCTAACACATCCCTCGGTGAACATGGGGAAACTGGAAAATATCAAAAGTTAGAGTTAAGGCAGAAAAAAAAGTGTGTTCCTGAACCGGATGAATGTCAAGAGTTCTTACGCAAACAGTGCTCAGGTTAAGCCTCTTATGAGTCTACAAGTGCTAAATGAACATATTTGATGTGCTGGTCAAATTCTTACGCGGCCCGCCAAGCTTATAAACGTGCCAAAGATTCGTCAGTTAACGGACTATCTAATTAAAGAGTCTCGATCTTACAAATGAAACAACTTCCATGCAGTTTCAACGTACATGCTCCGTGCAAAACTTGCAAGCTAACCGTATAGCCAGTTAGCTAGGTCAAGCAAACAACTGGGCGTAGATATGAATATAAAGCGTGACTCACCCCCAGATGACATAGTTCGTTTTGACATTTTTCGGCCAAGAAAATTCCCCAAAGATAACTTCATCGCCTTTAGCGATGATCTCCTTCTTCTGGATGTTGTACTGTCGCAACACACTCAACACGTCCGCCATCTTCCACTCGCCTTCGCGCAGGAATAATGTTGTATTAGCGAAGCCCTGTCCAAATACACGATCGGGCCGTGTTCCAAACGCCTGTCCTGTTCCCTGAACACGCACCGTATTAAGGATGTAAAACAACGGCGTCCGTGAACCTACGTAGTGCTCTATGTGACTAAATTAGATTCAGCCGCGACACGAGTGCCTCCGATAAACGCCTGTTTGGAAATCGGTAACAAGCGAGATGTAAAAATCGAAGACATAAGCCTGTGTTGTGATTTTATGTGTATTGAGTAAATGATGCATCATTTTCAATGTATATAGTATTACCGCACGGAAAGTATGGATCAAATTACACATTTATTCAGGCACAACAGAGAACCGCTCGTTAAGGAGAATCCATACGATACTGGAGACCAGGAGGAAGGTACTGCAGATGTAGTTCCCTACTCCCTCAGTGCACTCTGTAGGACACGAAACAGGGGCTTCTGCGCCTCATAAATCCCACTGTAGTAAACTCACACGAATGTTTACTAAATGCAAGCAAAAGTGCTCGGTAGAAATTGCTTCTAAATCATACTTTTCCGACCCTATGTAGTGCACTTGTGTAGGGAGTGGGTAGCTGTATCTTAAATCGCTCGCACTGGACATGTAGTGCACTGCTTAAAGTGTAAAAGCTCTTATAGTCCCCCTACATACGGAACGTGGAGCTGAAGCCCAAATGACTCCTTTTAGAACATGTTTATTTTATACCTCATGTAGGGAGAGTTACAGGGCTAAATCCCAACTCAGTTTTGATTTTACACCATATACCCCACATAGTGAACTTATATGGAGACCGCAGGACTGAATTCCATATCACTCCATTTTTATTTTACACCTTAGACCCTAGGTAGTGCACCGGCAGAGATTACAGGGCTGAATCCCAAATCACTCCATTTTTATTTATTCCCTACATAGTGCACTTACATGGAGAGTTCTGAAACCTTTAACAGAACTACAGAGTTCCTTTCTTTACACCCTACATAGGGTGACTTAATGACTGCGCACCCTACCTAGTGCCCTACGTGCATGACTGACTGTCTGTGTGTTTAGTTTCATCTGCTTAACACCAAGCATTCTGTTGTTGAATTAAAGACAAAAAGTATTGGCACCTCCTGTTTAAGTCTTGCTACTGTAGAAAAACAAACAGTCACATGGCACAGTGGGGGGGATGACAATACTGAGACTGTAGATTTAAAAAAGAAAAAGAAAAAAAAGGTTTATTAAGTGGCAGGTGTGTTCCAGGCTTTGTGGTGTCGACTACAGTGCCTCAGTGCCAGCGCAGAATTCTCTACAGTTCCAGCAATCACAGTGCATTCGTTTCATTTTTGATGAAACTAATGTTTAAATTCTCTCAAATGATCATAAACATCACAGTTCAGTTCATGTTAAAACAATAGAAGTTTAAACTAGAGCATTTCTAAAATATTGGTGATCATTCTTTTTTACACTAGCTACTTAGCAAGCACTTTCGCTAGTTATTTAGGTAGCTAGTGGGCCCATGAGGTTCCGTGAGCGGGTTATAAGCAACATTGGAACTAGGAGAATAATAGAAAACGTTCAGCCACCGATCAGCACACGGTTGCCAGCATAATAGTATTTAGCGGCTACATAAGTTATTAGCGCTCACTCATTATTAGTCAAACTTTGGTCTAAATAAAAGGCTAAATAGTAACGCAATCAATGTAAATACACGTAAACATTCCCATAGTCAAAATGGGCGGAGCTAAAGTTAAACCTGACTAGCCGATCACAAACCCGATCGTGCCTATCATAACTCTGGATTTGTATTTACTGACAAATCTGATGCACTGAAAAAATGAAATGGCTAGTTAGCTACATGACATCTTTATATTAAGAAAGTTGACGTTAATGTTAGCTAATGGTATTGAAACACAAAGCTAGCGGCTGATGATTATGGGATTTATAGTACATCGCAGCCCGTCAGTAAAACAGCGTATTACAGTAAAGCACTACTTCCATCTGACGAAAAGAAAAAGGAACAAAAAAAAAGCTACGTGACGTCACACGAGCGCAAGTTCACGACTGGCTGGTTGAGCCCAATTTAAGCTCCGCCCATTCCAACAGATCACATGCGACAGGTTATAAAAGTGAAGTGATATTGTTAACTATGTCCTAAATAAATTCAATAACGATACTTAAAAAAAAAAGAAAAAGAAAACCCTAATAATTAACAGTAAAAACTAATCGTCAAAAGAAAATTATTATTATTATTGACATTTCAGGACATTCTGTTGAAATGTTTAATGCTTGCGACTGTCGCAATTCAAGACAAAATTTCTCTTTCTCTTGTCCTAGCAGGTAAATGTTTATGTTAATCAACAATTGGGTAAACTAGATCACAATTATTAATTATTATTATGATTATAGTTTAATATCCAGCTGCATCTTTCAATATTTTTACTTCAAATGAACCTTGACAGTGTCTCGTTCAGGATACATCATCGTAACAACTTATCTTGTTTACGCATCTGTCGTTAGCTTCCTAACTTAGCTAAAAATTAGATTTTTTTTCAACAGCTTAGCATGCTGCCAAAAAATGCTACATTCCATCGTCACATGACTACATCCAGTAATTCTCCAATACCAAGAATAGATATTTTTATAAAAATGAAATGCAGAGTTCTAGCTTTAAAGCGTCGTAACGAATGAAATTACGAAGACAATCTTTATCCAGCCAGCTGGATGTTACGTGGGGGACAGAAACATGGGCACATTTCATTTCTTGCTTTGTTTTTTTTTCCGGTGTAGTTTTGCTTGCTGTGGTGCGTTTCCCATGGTGCACCTCCCTCATATGACGTCCGTGATGAAGTCGCAGATGACGTCGGCGGTGCGCGAGTCGAACCCGCAGACCTCCAGCACGCCGCCGTCGTCCGGATCAACCAGGTTAAGGCTGTTCGTAGTCATGCCGCATACAACCAGCTTCGAAAATATGCCCGTTTTCTTTTTGTAAAATGATAACAAAAAACACACATCACACAAATGCGAAAAGTGCGTTGGGGTTTTTTTTAAATTAAACTTACATTTTATTTATTTAACGTGAAATGTCTCTACCTGTCGGTACATCCTGAGTGTTTCTGCTGGATTTGACCTCCCAGGCCAAGTTGCATTATTGGTGAAAATAACGAACACGTCCACCATTTTGTCGTTGTCCGAAGCCCAGTTTATAGGCAGAGTGCAGTCCGTACAACTACTGCACACCTAGCAGACAGGAAGTACAATAAAACATGAATAAAATGAATTAACAAGCTTAGCACAAACAGGAAGATGGAAGTCATCACTTCTATGCAAGGCATGAATAGTCCTAGCTGTAATGATTGCAATTATGAATTTAACAAAATGGCTTCCACACGCTTATTCAGCCGCACATAGAATAGCACTTGATCCAGCCCAGACTGTTATATTTATATATAACATTTAACTTGGTTGTCTTTATATAGCACGCGGACAGTCACTCCATGACGCGTTCACAGCTCTCTCAAACGCTGTTCTGGAGAAACGGTCACCTGCACTAACTGCATGGTTATTTGAAGGAGAGACGAATCGGCAGAGATTGTGCAGGGAACAACAGCTCCTTCCGAAAACAGCACAACGTCAACATTCGGTTCACGCTGTGTTATCACCTTTGAAGAGAGAATAAAAACAACATGCAGACACACACACACAAAAAAAAGAAAAAAACAGTCAAACAAAAATTAAAGATTGGTTTCCTTGTAAATTCTTAGACTAAACATTTATTTAAAGTTTATTGAAAAATCTGAGTTGGTGTAGAATGCATGACGTGTAGTTGCAACATAAGGAAACCATCCATCCATCTTCAACTGCTTACTCCTTTTCAGGGTCGCGGACATAAGGAATCAGGAATCAGAATTTCATAATGAGAATTAAAAAAAAAAAGTTTGTGCTGGTGCTAATAAGATTTCAGTAATTATGAATCATATGAATCATGTTCAGGATACAGATCATGTCCTTAATACAAATCATATGAATCATATTCTTTATATGATTCATATGAAACATGGTCTTTATACAAATCATATGAGTCATGTTCTTTATATGAACCATGTTCAGATTTTTTTTAGGAATAATATAAATCATTCTTTATATGAATCATATTCTTTATACAAATCATATAAACCATGTTCAGGATATGAATCATAACGTGTACGTCACAGGTTTGGAGGGTTAGTGCTACGCTACAAGTGAGTACAGCAGCTGGATGTGGGATTATGGGTAAAACATCACCATGCTCATGGCCGCGGCTATGGTCACTGTGCTGACGAGGCTGCCGAGAGCGACACTGCTGAGTCGAGAGCTCACGTCCAGTCCAACTACTAATCGTTTCCCCGTAGACTCGATGTTCTGGTATGGAGAAGAGACATGAAACAGATTATACCTTGTGTTCCAAGTACACTAATAGAAACTGAATGAAGAATTAATTAGAACTGAGAATTCACCAGCACTATACACGTCGCACGTCACACGTCCCTGACTGTCTACGAGTGTACCTCTCAAGATGCGTTTATCTCACACTCGGATCTCTGGATCGTGTTCTGTACCGTGAGCTGATAGTAGTTTGTGTGTTCGTACTCACTGAGAAACATTTGAGGAAGGCGGTGTCTAGCGCCTGAATGATGTCTCTGTTCGGCTTCCATTTTAATTTCCCTCGCTTGCCATGACCTCGCTTGTAGTTCTCAGCCGCCAGCAGGACACTAAGTGGATGAGTTTTAGCCTGAAGGAAATAACAGTAGCGCGTGTTTAGAGATAAAGAAGCTATACAAATAATAATAAAAATAATTATTATTATTATTATTGCCTTCAGTAGAGCATGTTCATCCTGGATCCTCTCACACACGGCTGCTGTCTCTGCACTCCCCGAGCCCAGGAGTTTATCCGCAGTCATTTTTCCCAGATGTGTGAGCAGTGTGGAGATGGACATCTCCTTCAGCAGAGCTTTCCACACCTTCACACACACACACAGAGACGATCAAATTCATCAACGCTACTTTACATTATAATAAACAAAATATATATTTTTATCAATCTGTTCACAGCATAGCTGTCCATATCCAGTTATCAATCTATCCATCTATCTCTCTACTTGCCCATCTACAGTGCCTTGCGAAAGTATTCGGCCCCCTTGAACTTTTCAACCTTTTGCCACATTTCAGGCTTCAAACATAAAGATATAAAATGTGTATTTTTTGTGAAGAATCACCAACAAGTGGGACACAATTGTGAAGTGGAACGAAATCTATTGGATTTTTGAAACTTTTTTAACTAATAAAAAAATGAAAAGTGGGGTGTGCAAAATTATTCGGCCCCCTTGCGTTAATACTTTGTAGAGCCACCTTTTGCTGCGATCACAGCTGCAAGTCGCTTGGGGTATGTCTGTATCAGTTTTGCACATCGAGAGACTGAAATTCTTGCCCATTCTTCCTTGCAAAACAGCTCGAGCTCAGTGAGGTTGGATGGAGAGCGTTTGTGAACAGCAGTTTTCAGCTCTTTCCACAGATTCTCGATTGGATTCAGGTCTGGACTTTGACTTGGCCATTCTAACACCTGGATACCTTTATTTGTGAACCATTCCTTTGTAGATTTTGCTGTATGTTTGGGATCATTGTCTTGTTGGAAGATAAATCTCCATCCCAGTTTCAGGTCTTTTGCAGACTCCAACAGGTTTTCATCCAGAATAGTCCTGTATTTGGCTGCATCCATCTTCCCCTCAATTTTAACCATCTTCCCTGTCCCTGCTGAAGAAAAGCAGGCCCAAACCATGATGCTGCCACCACCATGTTTGACAGTGGGGATGGTGTGTTGAGGGTGATGAGCTGTGTTGCTTTTATGCCAAACATATCGTTTTGCATTGTGGGCAAAAAATTCTATTTTGGTTTCATCTGACCAGAGCACCTTCTTCCACATGTTTGGTGTGTCTCCCGAGACTTTTTATGGATATCTTTGAGAAATGGCTTTCTTCTTGCCACTCTTCCATAAAGGCCAGATTTGTGCAGTGTACGACTGATTGTTGTCCTATGGACAGACTCTCCCACCTCAGCAGTAGTTCTCTGCAGTTCATCCAGAGTGATCATGGGCCTCTTGGCTGCATCTCTGATCAGTCTTCTCCTTGTCTGAGCTGAAAGTTTAGAGGGACGGCCAGGTCTTGGTAGATTTGCAGTGGTCTGATACTCCTTCCACTTCAAAATGATCGCTTGCACAGTGCTCCTTGGGATGTTTAAAGCTTGGGAAATCTTTTTGTATCCAAATCCGGCTTTAAACTTCTCCACAACAGTATTACGGACCTGCCTGGTGTGTTCCTTGGTCTTCATGATGCTCTCTGCGCTTTCAACAGAACCCTGAGACTATCACAGAGCAGGTGCATTTATACAGAGACTTGATTACACACAGGTGGATTCTATTTATCACCATCAGTCATTTAGGACAACATTGGATCATTCAGAGATCCTCGCTGAACTTCTGGAGTGAGTTTGCTGCACTGAAAGTAAAGGAGCCGAATAATTTTGCACGCACCACTTTTCAGTTTTTTATTTGCTAAAAAAGTTTAAAATATCCAATAGATTTCGTTCCACTTCACAATTGTGTCCCACTTGTTGGTGATTCTTCACAATTTTTTTTTAATATCTTTATGTTTGAAGCCTGAAATGTGGCAAAAGGTTGAAAAGTTCAAGGGGGCCGAATACTTTCCCAAGGCACTGTACTTATCCATCCATCCTTCCATAAATCCCTTTCTCTACCTTCTTCCTTCTCTGTCCCAATCTCTCTCTTAAAATCTCCCTCTGTCTCATTCCCTCACTCTATGTCTCTCTGTATCGTGTGTGTGTGTTCATTTTCCCACCTCTCGGGACTTCAGGTGTTTAGCGAGGACGTGTTCTCTCTCCAGTTTGTGCTCCTCGATCAGATGTGCCACCTCCAGTTCCTCGCTCGAGTGTTTGGTCTTCTCCACAGCCTCCAGGTACACAAATACCTTCATCACGTCCTCCGTCTTCTCTCTGTCCGCGTACGTCTCCTGCACTGCCGTCCAGCCTTTAGTCACATATTTACTCACCAGAGCCACGGCTGTGAAATGTAGAAAAAGAAAGAAAGAAACAAACAACAACAAAAAAACACATTCAGGGGTCTTCGTGAACAGCACCACATGTTTAGAAATGGAGTGCATATGAGTGTAAGAACATGTTACATCACTTCCTGTCCTCACCATCGTTGGCCGGCTTCAGGTGTGCAAGTCGGAACAGGTCCTGATGGCACCAGCCTCCTTTCCTTTTACACTTGGTGATGTCACGTGCCAGTCTGAGTGCATCACGGCCATTGTACCAGTCTGCCACGGCTTTCCTCAGAGCTCGACCCCATATGCCACGCGGCCCAGCGCCGCTCAGCTCCTTCTTATACTGAACAAAGCTGAAAAGCTCGCTTGGAGAAGCGCACACTTCTTTGACCACACCGTATGCTGCGCGCTTGGCCTCCACGTCCGAGTGCTGCGAGATCACGGCCAGGGCAAACAGGGCGCTGCCTGCGCTTCTGACTCCGCCCCTCAGACTTATGCGCTGCACCTCCTGCACTGCCTCGCTGCCTCGGCCAGCCTCGAGCAACTCGGTTAGGGATGAGGCCCGCTCGAGGCACAGGTTCCCCTGCTCACGTGCTCTGTAGGTGGCGCTTTCTGAGCCATAGCACAGGAAGCGCCGCAGGCGAACTTCCTCAGTCACAGTTGGCACATTTCCCGTTTCGCTCGTGCAGTTTCCTGTTTCCTGCTGTGGTGTAGATGATGGATCCATAGCGGCGCTTGCTAAAGGAAATAAAAAAAAGTATACTTTTTTTTATCTTTACAGTATATTTTCGCAAGCCACGCCTTTGTGGATTTTATTGAATTGTTTATTGTTGATTAATTGTTCTGACCAATCAGAAGCCAGGAGTCGGATTCATTATAAAAAGCTCCAACAAGAGAACAAGCTCAGGATGGAGCGCATTTGCAAACGGTTTCCAGAGATGTAGATGGAAATATACTCAATGTCATGCATTCAAAACAAACAAACAAACAAGTAAACAAACACCACAGTTTTTACGGAGCGCGTTCATTTCCACCAAGCTCCCTAAAAAATTACAGAACAGACTTTTAATGGAATTTACATACATACTTCCACAGAAAGAGTCCGAGTGCAAATAGCTATATCTGTGTATTTATTTATTTATTTAAATGTATTTATTGAGAAATAAGAAGGCGAGAAGGAATACCTATGGATGCTAGGCTCCTGGATTAGCTTAGCTCATCTTTTCAGACAAAATGGCTCCAAGCACAACATCCCTAATTATTATTATTCCACCCCACAACCTGCCATTTCAAACACTTCACATACAAACAAAGCACGGCTAAGAGCTTAAAGAAGCGGTTTAATTGCAGTTAACACTCCTTTAGTGATGCAGCTCCCAAGCTTAGCTTCGCGTCTCCCACATTCCGAATCAGTTCAGAATCGGTTCTACGTGCAAACAGCGACAATGAATAGTTCCTCCAAGTGCTCTTTCTTACCGAGGTCGTTAGCCAAAGTCTGGAAGAAGTAGGGATCCTAGAAAGAGTCGATTCTTCGAACCCAGACACTAGGAATTCAGAGTTGACTCCAAAGCTTCGAAATGAAATTAAGAGGGTTTAAAATAGATGTGTTATGTATGTAATAAGCTTCATACTTTTTCCGTTCGTTCTATCTATTTATTTATTTAACGAGATCCCATACTGTCGTATCTTGGCCTCGTAGTTTGTCTTTATTTTTATTTTTTTTTCAAAACCTGGAGTCACAATCGGAGTCGACTCCAAACATTTCAGTGACTCGAACATCCCTACGATCAGATGCTCTGAAATTCCGGGCTCGTGCTCCAATCCGCGCTCTCGCGTCTTAGCTAGGACACTTGGCTCGTGCGTTGGTATTCCATAGTTTGTGTGTGTATGTATATGTAGTGACGCGCCGTCGCCACACGGTGGGAGCAAAATCAAACATACAAAATAAATATAAAATACGGCTCATCGAAGCTTCCTGAAGGTGGCGGTGTAGTGATTAAATACAGCTAATTCATGCTATGCTACATCTAAAACGCTAAGTTTAGCCTCATTAACCAAAAACAAAAACATTTAGCTTGTTAATTAGTATGTTAATTACCTCAGAACACCGCTTCAGGCTAGGCTAATTTAACAGTTTTGGAAAATATTGTAATGATAAACGAATTGCTAAACAAATCAGCTCCTTTTTGAGTGACACCTTAGAAGCTGTTTTTATTATTATTATTATTATTATTATTATTATTATTATTATTATTATTATTATTATTATTATATCCATCCATCTTCTACTGCTTACTCCTTCAGGGTCGCGGGGAACCTATCCCAGGAATCATCGGGCACAATGCGGGGCACACCCATTCATACACTACGGACACTTTAGACACGCCAATCAGCCTATCATGCATGTCTTTGGACTGGGGGAGGAAACCGGAGTACCCAGAGGAAACCCCGCAGCACGGGGAGAACATGCAAACTCCGCACACACACGGCCACCATGCGCCCCTATTATTATTATTATTATTATTATTATTATTATTATTATTATTATTATTATTATTTAAATTTCTAATAAAATTGTAGTAGTTAGGATGTGTAACTTACTTTATAATTGTTAAACAACACTGTTATGTTGGAGTATATCCAATCACGCTTCATTATTTCCTTAAGTAAATGAACTAGCTAGCTGAACTCTACTATGAACACAGTGTATTAATACATTAATATATATTTTATACCTTGGGTACACATGTAGTTTAAAAAAAAATCTACGAGCACACAAACTGCGTTTTATACTCTGTTATGAAATATTAAACATCTGTAGCATTGTGAATGATGACGCCTCGAACCCCCCCCAACATTAAAGTGAGCACAGCTACAGACCAACAAGTTGCGCGTCTGTGTGACATGACAACATTTTCTTTAACATTATATTTCTATCAACATTGAGGGGAAATAAATATTTTAGTTTTTCTGTTATTTAATATACCGTATTAAAATGTATATAGTATGTTACTGTGTAAAATGAAACTGGCATGGAAAAAGTCATCGGAGACCTCAAATATCCAAGCGCTTAGTGTTGCAATGCCATCGTTAGCAATTACAGCTTCGAGACATCTACGGTAAAAAGGAATTTGCTATCCTCAATTCCCTGGATTGAACTATGGGGCCTAATCAGATAAAGTCGCAGTTTCAAAACCCTGCATAAATGAGGTTCTCTAAAGTCAGGAGATCGGCTTTTTTGAGTTATCGTGGCTGTGTGTTTGGGCTCGTTGTCGTGATTCGCTTTCTTGACTGACAAGAATAAATTCACCTCTAATATGTCCAAGCAGAACCATACAATGATGCTCCCACCACCGTGCTTCACTCTGGGTGTGATGGTGTTTTTATGCCTTTTAGAGCATTTTAGTCTGAAAACCCTGCATGGTTCACCCGTCCGAGAACCTTTACGTATATATATTTTTTATATAGTGTCTGAATAAGATTATTTTAATAACCAATTAATCAATTTATGTTTTAATGTAATTTTTAAAAACATATCTTTGTTTATGCTTATGAATACATTGTGTTTTTTAGATCAGATGTACAAAGTCAAAACACATTAGGTGTGTAAACTTTAGGAAACTTCAATTTATTGCTTAATCAATTCAATTTGTGAGTATGCATTTATTAACTATTGTATTTTTATTCATTATTAAATAATTTCTTACCTACTTTCTTATCTATCTATCTATCTATCTATCTATCTATCTATCTATCTATCTATCTATCTATCTATCTATCTATCTATCTGTATATATATATATATACATATATTCATGCAGTGGGGGAAAAAAGTATTTGATCCCCTGCTGATTTTGTACGTTTGCCCACTAACAAAGAAATGATCAGTCTGTAATTTTAATGGTAGGTTTATTTGAACAGTGAGAGACAGAATAACAACAAAATAATCCAGAAAAACGCATGTCAAAAATGTTATAAATTAATTTGCATTTTAATGAGGGAAATATGTATTTGACCCCTCTGCAAAATATGACTTAGTACTTGGTAATGACTTAGTAATTACTTTTCATTTTCAATGCCGTGGCTGAGGGAAGGAGGTTCTCACCCAAGACTTGACGGTACATGGCCCCGTCCATCGTCCCTTTGATGCGGTGAAATTGTTGCCCCCTTAGCAGAAAAACACCCCCAAAGCATAATGTTTCCACCTCCATGTTTGACGGTGGGGATGGTGTTCTTGGGGTCATTGGCAGCATTCCTCCTCCTCCAAACACGGCAAGTTGAGTTGATGACAAAGAGCTCCATTTTGGTCTCATCTGACCACCAGAGGAGAACTGGGTGAAAGTGTTGTGGCCAGATGAGACCAAAACGTACAAAATCAGTAGGGGATCAAACTCTTTTTTCTCCAATGTATGTATATATATATATATATATATATATATATATATATATATATATATATATATATATATATATATATATATATATATATATATAATATTTATGTATTCAAAATAATTTTTTTTCAATGTTTAGAGATGTGACACGCTGTCTTTTTTTGTTCCTTTCCTTTACAGTTTACTTTTCAAAGCACAAGCCCCTGACAAACTGTTTTTGTGCTTCTAAACACTTCTCAGCCTTGAGACGGGACTGAAGCGGAATCTGAAAGTCCCGCTACGAAAACACAATCCTCTAAAAGCGGATCTGTAACCAAAAAGAAATGACAAGTGATAAATGGAGAAACATATGAATGCAGACTTTATCAACTTGCCTGGATAATCAGTGAGTGTGCTGAAAATGATGTGTGCATGCTAATTATGGCTAATTACCCCCCATGCTCGCCTGCGCTAATTGGTCCCGAGTCCTTGAATCCGAGCGTGGACTATTTAAACACAAATTCCAGAGAGGAGACGCACAAGAAAAGAGCATGGTAATTAAAAACAACTACTCTTGTCTAAGCGTATTTGGTTAATTAGCCATGTAGTTTTATCTGACACTTCACTCGAGATTGTTGACTCCAAGAAGATCGACAACTCCATGGAGGAACGACGACTCATGTTGACACACCGAAAAACCTGTTAATTACCGCAAGCGCTTATCCAAGCTAGGCTAATCCAGAGGGTTTGGAAAATATACAACGTTTGTTGGGAATTTTGTAAACAAACAAGCCATTTAAAATTTTTTTATAACATATTAGTAGCTAGCACGTCAAACTAACGTAACAGTTGCTAAGCAACAATGTCACCTTTGTTTAAAATCTACTTTAATACAGTTTCTACTGTTGTCCCTGTAAACAAAGCTGTTTAATGACAGGTTCATATCGAGCATATCCAATCACACTTCAGCAAGAACAACTCGGACTGCTTCAGATTCCAATGCATTCTGGGTAAATACTGCACATCCTGGTGATCACCTGGTTTGTTACAGTGCACGTGTTATTTTTTTCTTTTTCTTTTCTAAAACTAGGCTACACACACACACACACAAACTTATATACAATTATATATTTCAGGTACAAAAGTGTGTGTAAAAGTGCAAATGTGTAAAAGTGCATATGCATAAATGTGCAAAAGTGTAAATGTGTGAAAGTGTAAAAGTGTGAAAGTTTAAAAAGTGGATTTCTGTACATGTCCCTGTGAATCAGCTGTTACTACAGAAACAATAGCATATTAGAACAAGTGCATTAATATAAACCGGCCAGATTTGTGTCACGAATCGTAGGGAAGGGGCACGGAGGCAGGAGCAGGCGGCGGACGCAGCGTGGAGTCGGGGAAAATCTAGAGGCGTAAACGAGTAACGTGCGGGGGTCAGGCGATCGGTCAAACAGAATAATGAGGGCAAGACAAAGAGCGTGGTTGAAGGCGTAATCAAAGGGTTAAGGTAACGAGGTAATCAAAGACGGGAGTAAAGCTCCCGTCACTTCAGCAAAAAGCACGCGTTGCATCTTGGGACTTGGAGTTCTGATCTGGCTGAGCTGTGACAGAACCCCCCCTCAAAGGGCTCACTCCGGGAGCCACGTTCTTTCTAGGTCTCCCCCGGGGGCGAGGGGCCGGTAGGTCAGGATGCGAGGCGTGAAAGTCACTAATGAGTTGCGGGTCGAGGATGTCCTGCCTCAGAATCCAACAGCGCTTCTCAGGACTGTAGCCCTCCCACTCAACCAAGTATTCCAGCTTACCCCTCCTGTACCTGGAGCTGAGGATGTTCTTGAGAAGGTAAGCTGGCTGCCCTTCGATATCCAGGGGAGGCGGAGGTGTCTCAGAGGGCACATCAGAGGCTAAGGGCCCCGGAACAACTGGCTTCAGGCGTGAGACGTGGAAGGAAGGGGCGACGCGGCTGTACTGGGGTAGCTGCAGCCGGTACCTGACCTCATTGATTCGTTTCAGGATCCTGAAGGGACCAGTATATCTCTGTGCGAGCTTCTTGCAGCTGTGTGGTTGCTTCAGGTCCCTCGTGGATAACCATACCCTATCACCGGGTTGGTAACTTGGCTGCTCGCTGCGGCGACGGTCAGCTTTGCGTTTGTACGAGTCGGTGACCTCTGTAAGACGCTGATGGGTGTCTGCCCATACCTGTTTGCTCCGCTCAAACCACTGATCGACTGCGGGTGAATCCGTGACATCTGCATTCCCCGGGAATAACGGGGGTTGGTACCCCAGTACGCACTGAAACGGGGTGAGATTAGTTGCTGAGTGACGTAACGAGCTCTGGGCATACTCAGCCCACGGTAAGAACTTGTCCCAATCACTGGGGTTGGTCGCGCAAAAGGTTCGGAGGAACCGGCCCAATTCCTGATTGACTCGTTCTACTTGGCCGTTGGACTGTGGGTGATAACCTGAGGTTAGGTTTACTGTGACCCCCAACTTATACATGAAACTAGTCCAGACTTGGGATGTGAACTGGGGGCCCCGGTCACAGATGATCTCTTCAGGGATGCCGAAATACCTGAAGACATGGGTGAACAGCAGCTCGGCCGTCCCAAAGGCAGTGGGTAAGGCGGGTAGAGGGATGAAGTGTACAGATTTTGAGAACCGGTCCACTATGACCAAGATGGTGGTGTTCCCCTGGGATTCGGGTAAATCGGTCACAAAATCCAATGTGAGACCATGTGCGTTCCGGAATGTGTAGGGGCTTGAGTTTACCCGTGGGAAGTGTTCGAGGGACCTTATTCTGTGCGCAGGACGAGCATGATGCCACCATTCTGTGGATGTCCCTCTGCATGTTGGGCCACCAGTATTTCTCCTTTAGTAGGAGGTACGTTCGCTGACCTCCAGGGTGACCTGTGCCGACAGTGGTGTGTGCCCAGACGACGATTGCCTGGCGATGTCCCTCGGGTACAAACCGCCGGCCTGCGGGACATGCTTTGGGGATTCGAGACGAGGGGATGCTCTCCAGTTCCTTGTCTAGCGCCCATTCGAGGGTGCCGACGATAGCCGAGGGGTGAACAATGTATTCTTCGTGGTCCTTGTCCACCTCTGTGTGACCCAGACGGGAGAGGGCATCGGCCTTTGTGTTCTTAGACCCAGGTCGGTAAGACAACGTGAACTGAAATCTGGTAAAGAACAGTGCCCAACGGGCCTGCCGAGGTGTTTGCCTCTTTGCTGTGCGTAAGTACTCCAAGTTCTTATGATCGGTATAGACGACAAAGGGGTGTGCCGCTTCCTCTAGCCAGTGACGCCATTCTTCGATTCTTCCAACTTTACTACCAGGAGTTCTCTGTTACCCACGTCATAATTTCTTTCCGACACTGAGAGTCTTCTTGAGAAAAATGCTACTGGGTGGAGCTTCGGCTTATCTCCGAACCTTTGCGAGAGTACCGCTCCTACCGCAGTTTCTGAAGCGTCCACCTCCACGACAAACGGTCTGGATGGATCGGGATGCTTGAGAATAGGCGCTGTAGTGAAGGCGTTCTTAAGTTTCTCCAGGGCATTCTGGGCTACTGGGCCCCATGACAGGTGCTTGGGTTTCCCTTTTAACAGAGAAGTCAAGGGCTGCGCAATCTTGCTGAAATTGCGGATGAACCGTCGGTAAAAATTGGCGAATCCGAGGAACCTCTGTAGTTCCTTCACTGTCTTGGGTGGAGGCCACTTCGTGACTGCTTGAACCTTCTCCTGGTCCATAGTAACCCCTTTAGGGCTAATGATGTATCCCAGGAAGGAAATAGTGTCTCTATGAAACTCACACTTCTCCGCTTTGATGTATAGCTGATTTCGGAGCAACCTCCTCAATACCTGGCAGACATGGTGAATATGTTCCTACATTGACTTGGAATAAATTAAAATGTCATTGATGTAAGCGATTACGTTGCGTCCCAGCATGTCACGCAGCACGTCGTTGATGAGACACTGGAACACCGAGGGCGCGTTGGATAGCCCATACGGCATGACTAGGTATTCGTAATGCCCAGACGTGGTACTAAACCCGGTTTTCCACTCGTCCCCCTCACGAATCCGGATGAGGTTATAGGCACTGCGTAGATCCAACTTGGTGAAAATGGTGGCTGAGCGTAATTGTTCCAGGGCAACCGGGACCAGAGGTAACGGGTAGCGATATTTTACACAGCACTGGTTGAGACCCCGGTAATCGATGCAGGGTCTTAGACCTCCCCCTTTCTTCTCCACGAAGAAAAACCCTGCTGATGCTGGGGACGTGGATGGACGTATGTAGCCCTGGTGCAAAGCCTCCTGAATATACTCCTCCATGGCCCTCTGTTCGGTTAGGGATAGTGGATAAACTCTCCCTCGTGGGGGTGTTGTGCCTGGTAATAGGTCGATAGCGCAGTCGTAGGGCCTGTGAGGAGGAAGTCCACTAGCCTTCACCTTGCTGAAGGCTTCATGGTATTTGGGGGGAATTTGGAGGAGCTTCTTTTTTTCCGGGCTTTCTATGGAAGTGGTTGCCAACGTGACGACAGGAGTTCGCAGACATTGGTGCATGCAATGGGGTGACCAGCGCACAATTTCTCTGTGAGACCAGGAGATCTGAGGATTGTGAAGATCCAACCAGGGCAGACCGAGAACCACTGGGTGACGAGCGGACACTGTGACATGAAAAATGATCTGTTCCTGATGAAGAGCGCTGGTATGGAGAACGAGGGGTTCTGTGCAGTGGGAGATAAGTCCGGTACCCACAGGGGCGCCGTCAATAGCTTGGATGCGACGTGGGATGAGGAGAGGACGGATAGCGATGTTGTGCTCTTGAACGGTGGTCTGATCAATGAAGTTTCCAGCCCCTCCCGTGTCAATCAGTGCTTCTAGGACACAAGATACACCTGAGTACACTAGTCGGACTTGCATGACGAAAGCAGATTGAACGGAACGGCACGTTTCTGATTTTACACCCACCCCTGGCTGAGGATCTTTATGGACGGTTTGATCCCCTCGGACAACTGGACGCTTGAGGGGGCATTGCCGAACGAAGTGTCCCTCTCCTCCGCAATAGAAGCAGCGAAGTTCGCGGCGTCTCCGCTCCCTCTCCTGTGTAATTATCTTGGCACGACCCAGCTGCATGGGCTCTGCGGGAGGTTCAGGTACTGAAACCGCCACCAGAGGGCGCCGCGGGGAGCGGCCCGAGCAGCCGGTCGGGCGCTAATCGCGGTCGATCAGGGACTCCAGTGTGAGCTGGTCGTCGCGACATGCCAGCTCCGTCACGATGTCGGCGTTTAATCCCTGGCGAAACACAGTCTTAAGTGCCGGTTGGTTCCAGCCACTTTGTGCTGCGGTAGTGCGAAACTCGAGGGCGTAGTCCGCGACGCTACGCACTCCTTGTTTCAGGGTGAGTAGCTCCTCCCCGGTCTCTCGGCAGTCCAGGGAGTGATCAAAGACTGCTCGAAATCGTGTGGCTAGTTCCTCGTAAGTGTGAATGGTGGTGGCTTCCTGCTCCCACTCGGCTGTTGCCCAGAGTAAAGCTCTCCCGGTCAGAAGTTCCATGAAATGGATGATCTTACGGCGCTCCGGCATCTCCGGGTATGTGGAAAAGAACAGCGAGCATTGCAAGAGAAAGCCTCGGCAGCGCGCCGGATCTCCATCATACTTTTCCGGTGCCGGTGTGGGAGGTAAACATGTAGAAGCCGCCGGTGTGGCTTGGTTTAGCCAAGTTACTTGCTCGGTGAGGGCGTTCAGGCGTTGGTCGTGATTGCTGATCATCCGGCCGTGCCCTTCAATGGCTTGAGGCCAACTTGTGCTGCCCGCTGCCTCCATAATAAGGCGGCGAAGTATTCTGTCACGAATCGTAGGGAAGGGGCACGGAGGCAGGAGCAGGCGGCGGACGAAGCGTGGAGTCGGGGAAAATCTAGAGGCGTAAACGAGTAACGTGCGGGGGTCAGGCGATCGGACAAACAGAATAACGAGGGCAAGACAAAGAGCGTGGTATATAGACGGGAGTAAGGCTTGGTAACGCAGAGAATGAGATAACTGAGCGTATACTTCGCAGTGCGACTCTGTGACTGGCAAACCTAAGTAGTATTGCCTGAGTGTGAGTCTGTGATTAGCGGCAGGTGTCTTGGATCAGAACTCCGGGGATGGAGAGCGCATGCGTGCCTGAGAAGCACGCGTTGCATCTTGGGACTTGGAGTTCTGATCTGGCTGAGCTGTGACAATTTGCTGTTCTAGGAAATGAATCATAACCTTCTTGACCTTTAGAATTAACATCACTGATGCTGCTTTCATCCGATTATTTGCACAACAAATATCTGGACTGGATCCTAAGATTTGAACTTAAATAAGACTCAATAAAAACATTGTTGTTGTTTTTAAATCAAGGTAAAGACAAACTTTCATCAAGCTCTACATCCTGCCTGAGTGTTTAATCAGTTACTGTCTCTCTGGAGGACTGCGGGACGTCTCATCATTAAGCTTCCTCACAGTAAAGTGGGGAGTGATTACACTGGAAAAGATATATTTAATTATGAGCATTTCTTTCCAATTTGGAATAAATGATAATGGATTAAATCTTTTATTTTAAATTCATTATCATAAATACACACACACACACACACAATCACAGAAGCTGTTAACTGGAAAATGAGACGATAACACGATGACATTTAGTCTATGAAAGGATTACGGCAGGCAAGCAGGCAGGATGCAATTGCAGTTCCAACGGTGAGTTTTATTTACAAAGTGATGAAAGCCAAAACAAAAACGGAAACAAGAAACATAACTCTCTCTACAGCTAAGCTAAGTTAAACTAAACTATGACTATGGTTAACGCTAATGCTAAGGTTAAGGCTATGGCTATGGCATAAACAGCACATGAAACCAAGACTCGCTAAAGTCGCACTCTAGCTCTAGCTCTAGCTCTAGCTCTACATGGCATACGTACATAGATACATACATGTATTCAACGCATTCAACCGCGCCGCGTGAAGCATGGCTCACGGTATATATCCACACAGTCATTAGCCTGCAATCGTTACCAGCTGCGGGCACTTCCGCATACGCATGACGCGAGGGGGCGAAGGTGACATCACCCTGGAAGAAGTCCGCACGTGCGCGCCAGCGCCCAAGGTGCGCTGCTGCACGTGGGGGAATCGTGACATAAACATATGTAACATTTCAACAAAATACCCATCATGTTGTTCCAAATATCAAGTACAAAAGAAAGGATAGCTCCCGCAGTTTGCCAGAAACCTCACTGGCACTGAAGACTCCTTCCACGTTTAAAAAAAAATGCTTTTATGTGAAAACCCCTTTGAATGATCGGTTACTATAGAAACCATAACATACAGTGTTAGAATCAGAGCGTTAATATTAACCTGTGATTTGTAGCTGTGCTGCTGTGCCACCAATCAGTTTCCGGGATTTGTCAGCACTGTAAACAATTCATAAACGTATAAACTTTGAATGTAATTATTATAATATAATTATTAGTACACACAAAAAAACTTTGCTCTTAACGTATTTAGATTAATTGCACAATTTCCACTTAAATCAAACATGTACGTGAAAATAGAATTGCGTTAATTTACAAACTGAATGCAGTGTAGTAACATGTACTTTCAAGGTGTGAACATGACAGTTTTTTTTCAAGCGTAATTATTTCACAAGCGTGTGTCTTATAGCGAATAAATCATAATGGTCTTGTTACTACTCTTTCTCCTGACACTGGATTAATAATGCCTCGTCTGATTCAGTGCAGCTCGTCCTCTGAGCCTCACAAAGGATAAAAGGCATGAATCAGATTTGGGACAAGGCCGAAGAGAGTTATTTCACACCTGGCTGAGCTCTTCCATAACAAGCTTCGCAGATTTTCATTGCGAGAGGAGGTCATTCGCTGATCTTCACACTGTAGCACCGCTCATCAGGCAGACCTCGTTATCGCCAACTAAATCCGCTTCTGCCAAGTCCAATCAAATCTAATCTACAAATGAGATTCCATGTGTCCATTATAAATGAGATGTGAAACACAATGGGCCCAGTGGACATCATCATTGTGTTTATCTTTAATAAATCATTCAGCAGGGAAACAAGTGCAAAAACAAAAAGATTCAACACATACTGTATTATTATTATTTATTATTATTACTATCCTCATCATCATAAAGACATACGAATAGAGGATACGCTGCCTTAAATTAACGCACAATTTATTTCCTGTACTATTCCTTGCTTCTCTGTCCTCTCTATTTTTCGTCCATCCTTCTTCCCTTTCTTTCTGTTCTCTATCAGATGAAGATGGTGATGATGGTGATGGTAGTGGTGATGGTGATGGTAGTGATGGTGATGGTGGTGATGGTGATGATGATGGTGATGATGGTGATGATGGTGAAGGTGATGATGATGATGTATTAGAGAACCTCTCTGAGCTTAGTTAGGGTTGTAAGGCTTGAAGCAATCTGATAATTTCTCTTCACTCAGTGTCATTGTGGGTGGATTTACAGAAACACACTAGGGGTCTTCAGCAGCAGCAGCAGCAGCAGGAACGCTCATCTGCTCGCTCCAAGTACAACAAACCATCTGAGAAACGAAAACTTTTTCATCTTTCTCGTTTAAACAAAACAACCAAAGTCCTGAAAACAAGAACCATAAACATTACCTGTAGATATTTGGCAAGAGAAGTACGGACTATAAGCAATAATGTGGCACACGCCACAACAAACAACAGCTACCACGCAAGCTTGATGGTGAGACGCTGAATGACTGGAAGGTATATAGCTTCTCAATAATATTTCCTCCTAACTGACTACTTTTCACGGCACTCTGTCCTCCTGCTACAGCCTGAAACAGATGGCTATCTTCCCACACACGATTAGCGTACTGTATAATAATATCACGTAGCGCCTGTTCAGCATGCTGTCAGTATTCCTGCGTGAATACGGGTTTATTGAATCCTCCAGTCACGCCTCGGCATTTACACCTGCTGTGTACGTGTTCACGTCATCCGCGTTCTGCATGAGTCGTGAACGGATCTCTCCAGTGCAGCATGCAAACATGCAATAATTTAGCATGAATTATTTTCCAATTCTTTATTTTTCAACAAGTACAGAGCTTACGTGACATTTTCACTAGGCTCTTTTCATTTTCATTGCTTGAGCTTAGCATAAAATAATTAATCTGAGTGCACAATAAAATGTACCTAGCTTGCTACTAGCTGATAGCTAAGTCAATAAGGTCAATATTAGTCTAGCCATATGTATTTAGAGTTAGTCCATAAATTACATTTACACTATTTACGTAGTTCCTCGTATTCAGAATCGGGTTACGTGCAATGCTTAAGCTGACTTTCTGGGGACTTCCATTCAGATTATTTAAAATCGTGTGCTTGTAGTTCACAGCTCTAATGTTGAAGTGCCCAAAACTATTGTCTAGACGAACGCCTTTAAAGACTTGACTTTAAGCTGGAAAAAAATCAGGACTAGAAAATACGGACTGAAGAGTGAGACAAAGTTTTTTCCTTTGGTGTCAATGTAACATAATGTAACCTAAAAGCCTGAGGCAGCTTAAAAATAAAAAATAAGAAAGACTAATATGATATACAGTATGGATAGTGCTTAAAGTGCTGTTTCAAGACAAAAACGACAATAAAAGGCTAACAATATCGCCGTATTTCCATTTGGCTGACCTATTATTCGGAAAAATTTAAAGTTTTCCATGTAGCCAATAGAGCCAGTTTAGCAGCAATATGCGTTAAGAATTCTCGAACAAAGCTTTTATGAAACCATTCTGAAGAAACATAGCGAAACGGAAGAAATAAAAACGGTAAAAGCGACAGGAAATGCTCAGGAATAAAAGCAGAAATGGAGTCTAAATGGAGTCATCCTTTCGGTCTGAGAGCCGTGGTTGTCTTTGTATGTCTGACAAAAATGAATGAATAAATACAAAGTCGCCCCAGAGAGCCGCGCCGGCTGCGGGTCAAAAAGTGCTCTGTGTGCCGCAGAGCACTTTTTGACCTGCACTTTTTTTCTTTTTTTTACGATCTTCCTCACTTCATTTTCAAAATTATTTTCTTTTATACAAGCCTCGGCTCTCTCTCAGGCCCAATGCATGAATTAACAGATTTAACATCTGCAACCAAATTGGCTTCTTGGTCGAAGCCTTCTGGTGCCGTAATGACCTCAAAACCTTAATGGAAAGATGTAACAAGTTTTTTTTTCTCTCTCTCTCCTTGGAACACATGACTTGGTCTGGAGCTTTTTTGTTACGAGCCGGGAAGAGGCAAGGACAAAATGACGAGAGGTGGAAATAATTTTTTTTTGTATATATATTTTTATTTTATTTTACGTAATTATATAATGTAGAATTCATTGGGGTTATTTATTTTTTAAACCAAATTTTTTTGGAGCTTCTTCATACGGTTCTAATTTTATTTATTTATTTATTTACTTATTCGTTTGGCTGAACTTAGATGAATAATTTTGAATTTGGGAGTGGTGGAGCATTTTGAGAGGTTATACTTATGTCACAAGAAGATGAAAAAAACAACAACTTCTGAGCAGCTAAAGGCCTCTCTTATATTGGCTAATGTTAATGTTCATGAGTCCACCATCAAGAGAACACTGAAAGTGTTCACTGAAGGAGAAAGTCACTGCTCTTTGAAAAGAACATTGCTTTTCTATTGTAGTTTAATAAAGATCACATGTACAAGCTAGAGGGCTATTGGATAAATTATTTGTGGACGGATGAGACCAAAATAGAACTTTTTGGTTTAAATGAGAAGGGTTATGTTTGGAGAAAGGAAAACACTGCATTCCAGCATAAGAACTTATGAAACATGGTGGTGGTAGTGTTATGGTTTGGGCTTGTTTTGCAGCATCTGGACCAGGATAATTTGCCATAATTTATGGAACAATCAATTGTGAATTATACCAGCGATTTCTAAAGGAAAATGTCAGAACATCTGTCCATGAATTGAATCAGAAGAGAAAGTGGGTCATGCAGCAAGGCAACGATTCTAAACACACAAGTCGTTCTACCAACCAATGGTTTAAGAAGAATAAAGTTAATGTTTTGTGATGGTCAAGTCAAAGTCCTGGCCTTAATCCAATAGAAATGTTGTAGAAGGACCTGAAGCAAGCAGTTCATGTGAAACCCACCAACATGCCAGAGTTGAAGCTGTTCTGTAGTGAGAAACGGGCTAAAATTCCTCCAAGCCGATGTGCAGGACTGATCAACAGTTACCGCAAACGTTTAGCTGCAGTTATTGCTGCACAAGACATTCACACCAGATACTGAAAGCAATTTTCCTCAATAAATAAATGACCAAGTAAAATACTTTTGTCTGATTTATTAAATCGGGTTCTCTTTATCTACTTTTAGGACTCGTGTGAAAATCTGATGGTCACATTTATGCAGAAATATAGACATTTCTAAAGGGTTCACAAACTTTCAAGCACCATTGTATGTGACTCAGTACTAATCTGCATTTGTTGTATATGTGGGTATAAAGTTGCTGTCTGCCTTATGTGTATAGATTTGAATAAAATCATCCATGAAATGAATCAATAAAAAAGCCTCTTCAGTTTGCCTCAGGTTACTGAACAGTAAAATCAGAGTAGCTTCCTGTTCTATCTTCAGTCCTCGTGATTTATGCATGTGATCCATGTAGACAGACAAAAGAATGGTATTTTTGCATCCGTTTCCATCAGCAGAAAGTGCGTTTCTACTTCAGTTTCACACTAAGGTTCGATAATCACAAAATAACCCATTGACACGTCTATATTCAAGCCAAATGTTTCCTTAGCCTCATCTCTGTGCGTTCAGATCTTTGGCTAGCATTCCACTGGATCAGGCGCAGGGTTAGAGGTCACGGTACAGGTCAGGACAATATCGTTCAAGGCATTTTTCTCGCTCTGAGTATCGCTTTGTGTTTTGAACTGGAGTCTTAATATAATTCAGGATTAGCATGACTCTTGAACTTGAGCCATTTGAATTCAGGTGTAAGAGATTGATTTCAGAGTTGCCCACGGGCATAAACTTCTGAGGGGCACCACACATATCGATATATCTGACTAAGTTCAGGCCAAAAACTTTCTGTTTCTTAAAAATTAGCCATGAGCCGTGTGTTTGCATTTCAAACGATTCCAGACTGTTCCATTGAGCAGGGATAGGTTTTAGCATATTGGTTGAATGCTTCTGTCATTGGTGAATCGTTGGGAAAGCATGCGCTGTTCAAAGACCAGAATGAGCCTGGAAACTTTAAATTTTTTTGGAAACCGTGAAAAAATAAAGATTTTCAACCTCAGCTTTCACGTTCCCTCAGGTTCCCTCAGGTGTCAGGCCCCAGTGTCGATTCAGTTTTCAGCATTCCGTATGAAGTCAGGCAGACCCTTAGGCAAGACTTCTTCATGTGCCTACGTTTGAAACATGAAAGTGACGAGAACTAAGAGAGTCGTAACTAGCTACCATGAGTCGTAACTAGCTACCATGAGGCGGTAGTCCTAGCTAGCTAATTCAGATAACCTAGCTAAAGAAAGTCCAAACTAATTCCAATATTAGCCGTTAGGAGTACCATATTATAAGATTTGCCGATGATAAGATGAGGTTTATTACCTCATTTCCATCAACGAGATCGTTTGCGAAAAATGTTTGAGTTTCTATATATACCATATATATTAACAAACTACTTTATTGCTGTAACTGTAAACAAATGCATTTTTAATTGCATCGCTTTGCGTTATGCACATAAAGTCAAAGGACAGTTAAATATAATATGCCATTAGCTTGCATTGACTACAGTGAGTTAATTAATTTAAAAAAATGTTTTATCTGTTTAAGCAGATCTTTAAAAGTTTTGGCTAACGTCACATCTGATACGTAACGTTTTATGCTTTTTTTAATGCAATTTTTTATGACGTAAAAAAATACGATAGGAAATTTCAGACATAAACAAAAAAATTCTTTCACAACACGGATGTTTGGAACACTAACGTCACACAAAATATTTAATAAAAAAATAGGTTCTAGACAGCATAAACATGCGCAAATCGATTTCTTTTGCGTCTTTTAAACGCTATGTTTACTTCGAAGGGTGAACTGCATTGTATCAGTATTTCTGTATCGAAAGATAACGTAAGCTAGCAATAAACATTTGATACATAATCGTCAAGTAGCTAGCAAAATACATGTCTGTTAACGTATGTACGTTCATATTTATTTGGTAATTTATTTGGTAACTTTTCAACTACAGTTATGTAATGTGGTCATAACTTTTTTGTTTTTTTCTGTTATTCCTTTAATCACTCAAGAAGAGCTCTTGTTTTATTCATGTAAAATCCAGAAACTTTCCCCAAGTATGAAAGCAATAACGAGGAGAATCTGTCAAGAGAGGAAACAGAAAACAAGCAAACCAGGTTGGCTAGGGATAGTTTCATGTAAAAAAAAAAGAAGAAGAAGTTTGACAGCTGCATTAATTCTTGTGGAAAACCCTGACCTTGGTTGGTAGAAATATGCCAGTATAAATCAGAGTGACGTGAAGACACACCGTGTGTATTTACAATACCGCTTGAGACACATAGGATTGGGAATGTTTGTCCATAACAGTGTGTTTCAATACAAGAGGATAATATATATGATGTCAAGGCTACTATGGAGATTGATGAAAGGCTACAATAGGAATATAATTGGACACCGATGATAAATTTGATCTGTCGACTTGTATGTGAAGTTCTACTCCCAGAGGTCTAGTGAAACAGCACAACAGCGGCATTGCTAACTGGAATCTCATGAACGTTTTTGATCAGTCTCTGTGTGTGTATGTGTGTATGTGTCCAGTCAGTCAGCTCAGTGTGTGTGATTTTTTTTTAAACCTCTGAATTAGATAAGAGAGATAGAGCTACTGCAGTGTTTCCTGAACACACTTAAAAAGTGACTGTGCCAATTTTCGGCCTTTGATCTGAGCTGGAGCACGCGAGAGAATTCTGAGATTCCATCCTTCCCACTAACAAGACTCTGAGGCGATGCACTGCACATGAGGTAGTACATTCTACACTTCACTCGATCAATTCACTCGTTCACAAGCAATACATGAGACGCTCGGTCAATTGATGGGTCAGTCATTTTCACAGCCGCTCCTCAGGGTAAAACGTTTCGGTCCCACTTTCAAGTGTAATTCTAGACATAGAATAATTTTATTATCTAATTTTACAGCAGTGAGATACAGTATAATGTTGAGTCCGCAAATTATTCTCTGATTCACTCAGCCAGTGTGTTCATGCACTCATCCAGCACGTTGCTGCTCAACCCGTCACTCGTTCAGCAGGAATAAGTTTGCTGACTCACTTATTCATTTAGTACCTCACACATTCAAACACTCACTCACTCAGTAAGTGACTTAGGAAATTACTCATTCATTCACTCACTCACTCACTCACTCACTCAGCAAATCACTATTCAGCAAGTCATTCATTCATTCCTTCATTCTCTTAGCACATCTCTCACTTTCTCAGCATATGGCTCACTTGTTCACTTACTCATTAAATTCAATTCAATTAAATTTTATTTGTATAGCACATTTTACAATAGATATTGTCTCAAAGCAGCTTTACAGAAATATCAAAACAGTATACAGATAGGAAAGGTGTGAATTTATCCCAACTGAGCAAGCTACTGAGTGGCGGCAGTGGCAAGTTAAAAAGATGCTAAGAGGAAGAAACCTAGATAAGAACCAGACTCAAAAGGGAACCCATCCTCATCTGGGTAACAGCATATAGTGTGAAAAAGTTCATTATAGATTTATATGAAGTCTGTTTTGCCTTAGAAGCAGCTGTAGTCCCAGCAGTCTGGAATTGGAGTAGATGAGAGCTCCATCCAGAGGTAGGACATCCGAAACGGATCAGGCAGGTCCGGAGAGCAGAGAGGATCAGGATCTCTAGTATCTCCATAAAATTGTGTGTGGCTCAACAGAAGGAGAGAGGGAGAGAAAAGATTATTAGGACTGTGCTTAGCATAACAGAAAGTCTAGTGAGGGTAGACTTGAGTAAACAAATACGTTTTAAGCCTAGACTTAAACACTGAGACTGTGTCTGAGTCTCGAACACTAACTTGAAGCCTGTTCCATAACTGTGGGGCTCTATAAGAGAAGATCTTTCCCCTGCTGTAGCCTTTGCTATTCGAGGTACCATCAGATAGCATGCATCTTTTGATCGAAGTAGGCGTGGTGGATCATAGAAAACCAAAAGACCATTTAGTGCTTTTAATAAAAGTATTTTATAATCACTGCGAGATTTCACTGGGAGCCAATGCAGTGTTGATAAGATAGGGGTAACGTGGTCGTTTCTTCGGGTTCTAGTTAGGACTCTTGCGGCTGCATTCTGGACTAACTGGAGAATGTTTATGCTCCTACTGGAACTTCCAGACAGTAAAGCATTACAGTAATCTAGTCTAGAGGTGACGAATGCATGAACTAATATTTTTGCATCATGTAAGTGACAATATATTTCTTATCTTAAAAATATTTCTGAGATGAAAGAAGCTATCCTAGTAATATTATCTACATGAGCATCAAATGATAGGCTTGAGTCAATAATCACACCAAGGTCTTTTACCGCTGCACATGATGAAACAGAAAGACCATCCAGAGTTACTATGTGATCAGAAAGATTATTTCTAGCTACACGTGGTCCTAATACAAGCACTACTGTCTTATCAGAATTAAGTAAAAGGAAGTTAGTTAGCATACAACGTTTAATGTTCTTTACACAATCCTCAACTTTACTAAGCTGCTGCACAGCTGTACAGCTGTGTATCATCAGCATAACAGTGGAAGCTAAATCCATGTTTATGAATCATTTGACCTAGAGGTAGCATATATAAAGTAAAAAGCAATGGGCCTAAAACAGAACATTGTGGAACACCAAATTTAACCTCGGTGTGCATGCAGAAGTCTCCATTTACATCTATGGACTGATAATGATCGGTCAAATAAGACCTGAGCCAGGAGAGGACCGTTCCCTTAATGAGAACAACTTTTTCTAATCTATCAAGGAGAATAGTATGATCTATAGTATCAAAAGCTGCACAAAGGTCAAGTAACACAAGCAATGAGACACAACCCTGATCAGAGGCCAGTACAGGAAATTTACTACTTTAACTAATGCTGTCTTCTGTACGATGATGAGGTCTAAATTCTGACTGATACATTTCATGAATGTTATTCCTATGCAAGTATGAGCATAGCTGCTGTGCTACAAACTTTTCTAATATTTTGGAGATGAAGGGGAGATTTGATATAGGTCTATAGCTGGACAGTTGAGAGGGGTCAATGTCAAGTTTTTTAATCAGGGGTTTAATAACTGCTAATTTAAGTGATTTAGGTACATAGCCAGTGCTAAGGGAAGAACTGATTATGGGGCCCAATGTGTCAATATTTTGTGTGGCCACCATTATTTTCCATTAACTAACTCGTCCACTCACTGATTTACACACCCATTCACCCTTTCACTTACTCACTCATACATTAACTCACTTGTCCACTCACTGATTTACACACCCATTCACCCTTTCACTTATTCGCTCATACATTAACTCACTTGTCCACTCACTGATTTACACACCCATTCACCCTTTCACTTACTCATTCACACACTCATTCATATACCCACTCACTCGTCGTCTCACTCTATCTCTCACTCACTCACCCACCCACTCATTCACTCACTTATCTATTCACTCACTCACAAACCCACTCACACATTTAGTCATTCACTCACTCACTCAATCCCTCACTCACTCACTCACTCACACATTCACTCAAACCTTCACTGATTCACACACTCATTCACTCACTCATACATTCAATCACTCGTCCACTCACTGACCTACACACCAATTCACTTACTCATTCACACACTCACTCACTCATAGACTCACTCAATCACTCACTCACTTACTCATTCACTAACCCACTCACTCATTCACACACACACACACCACTCACTCATGCCTCTCCCCGATACTCATTCATATTAATCCAGAATCCAGTTCATACTGTATGTTCAGATGAAAGCCTGCAGTGCAGCAGAGTCTTCTGTGAATGAATATGAATATTCATATATCTCTAAATATATAATATATATCTCTAAAGTTGTAATTATCCAGTTCTCAGATTGTATTTAAGAAATGTGTGTCTGCATCCTCGGGTGACGGGAGAAAACAAACTACAGCTAACAGAAAACCGCTGTCAGACTTTCACATCGTTTCGAGCTCGCCAATAAACTGATCACTGGCTCAGCTCAGATCACTTTGGCTGTGCTCTGCTTTACTGCACTGCTAATTAAGATGGAAACAGGAAATAATATTTCATTACTTTCCATAAATACACAGAAGAGGAGACGGTTTCTATCTGCTTGTAACTTCAATTGGTGATTAAAGTTACAAAAACCCATGACTGAAAGATACATTGACTCAAACACTGATTCACGAAATAAGATAAGATCGAATCTGGGGTGTGACAGAAAGATTTGCTGAATCAAACAATGAACGCTGAAAGATTTACTTATTAACACTTGAGGAGCGATTCTGGGTCATGGCAGAAAGATTCACTAACTCAAACTGATCCACAGTATGGCAGATGAGCGAATCTCTCATGTGACAAAAAAGATTCACTGATTCAATTATTGATCCGCTGAATGACAGATGAGTGAATTTCTCATGTGGTCAAAATGATTCACTACTTCAATCACTGATCCACAGAATGGCAGATAAGTGAATCTTTCCTGTGAACAAATGATTCACTGACCCAAACACTGATGATTCACTGATTCAAATACTGGTAAAACAGATGACCGAATCCCAGTTATACCTAAAAGATTCACTGATTCAGACACTAATTTGATGAATGAGATAGGAGAGAATCTCGACAGAAGAGTGAATCTTGCTTGTCACAGAATCAAACACAGGCCCACTGAAGGTGAGAGAGAAGTGAATCTCAGTCATGACTAGAAGATTCACTGCGTTACTGATCTACTGAATGACAGATGAGTGAATCTTTCTTGCGACCAAAGGTTCACTGATTCAGATGCAGATCCACTGAATGCCATATGATCGAATTGTTCTTGTGACCGAATGATTCAATGATTCCAATGCTGCCCGAGAGAGAAGCAAATCTGGATCATGGCCAAAAGATTCACTGATTCAAACAATGATCCAGGGGCCAATCAACGTCATGTCCAAAACATTCATTGACTCAAACAGATAACGGAAACCTACATAATAATCACAAAAGGAAAAGCTCACAGCATGGCAGAGACCGATACTGATTCATTCGCCTTAGTGATTCCTTAGTTCAGAAAGACTGAATCAATTCGCAATGACACATATCTAATTAATACCACTGACTCCACTGATACTCCTATTCTCACTGCACCCATTTCAACATGTGCTTTTAGTGGTTCTGGAATGAAGAAAAAACTCCTTTGAACGAGGTTACCTTTTCAGGAAATTCCAGAAGATTGAGTATCACCTCAGCGGTAAAGCCACTCACATTTGACCTACAGTAAATGTGGAACCCGTAAAATGCTCCATTTTACCTCCTCACCCACTAAAGCAGTAAAACATGGAGAATTTCAGAGACATAAAGCACTGCAGTTGTATTCCTGTCTCAGGCCCACGGGATATCAGGTGCCTCATGGTTCACACAAATCGAGTTCCCCCCAGTTCTCTATTGTCACCTTTATTCTCATTTTATTTTACGTCATAATACAGCTTCCAGTGACGGTGTGTTTTTACATTTTTTATTTACCTGTATGATTTCATGAAGCAGCAGTAACTATGGTAACAGTATCTGTTACTCTACATCAGCCTGCTGTTGTCCTAACTAGACTAATGTGTCCCTGAAGGTGTGATGGATTTAGAAGGATTCACTGTTTAATATGTTTTTAAATATACACAAGAACCCACTAAAATGGCCTCAGAACTTTGGAACTTTACCAAATTCTATTCTATTCTAATCTAATCTAATCTAATCTAATCCAATAAAAACATACACAACCCCAGTTCTAAAAAAGTTGGGCCGGTGTGTTAAAACGCCACTAAAAACAGAACGCGATGATTTTGCAAATCTAATAAACCCATACGCTATTCACAATAGAACATTGAAAACATATCAAATGTTTAAATGGAGGAAATGTACCGTTTTAAGTGGGGTAAAAAATAAGGTCATTTTGAATTCAATGGCCACAGCATGTTTCAAAAAAGTTGGGACGGGGCGACAAAAGGATGAAAAAGTGGACATGTTAGCCTACTAAAATGAAACAGCTGGAGGAACTAATTAGGTTCATTGGGAACAGGGCAGTAAGATGATTGGGTATAAAAAAAGAGTATATTGGAAAGGTAGAGTCTCTCAGAAGTAAAGATGGGATGGAATCTGGATGGAAGCAATACTGTATGTCGCTCTAAAACCTGTAAATACCTTTCAGCATTGATGGGGCCGTTCCAAATATACAAGCTTCCCGTTCCATAAGCACTAATGCCCTATACCCCAGTATTATCAGAGACGCAGGATTTTTAAATGAGCTATGATAAAAAAAAAAAAGAAAAGAAGAAAGAAAAAAGCCGAATGGCCCTCTCATTTCTCTGGGGAATAATTAAAAATCTGTGACAGTAATATAAATCCTGCTGTTTTATTCACTCGTCTTCTGCTTTTCCTCCTCTACATATTCCTGATGGAAACGCCCCCTCCCCCCTCCCGTGTGTGTGTGTGTGTGTGTGTGCCTGCGTGTGTGTGTGTCTGTGTGTGGTTTGATCCGCGCGCAGCTCCCGCAGCAGGTACAGCACTCACACTTCACACACTCCGCTCAGTCCACAGCTCTCGCATCACTCACATCTCTCGCAGCTACAACACTCGCTGAAGCAAAAAAAAAAAAAAAAGAAGAAGCTGATTATTGCTGGAGGAATTGCGGGTAAGTGATGCTTTATTCGTATAGGCCACGCCCCCTCTATAACTCTTACAGAACAATGTGTGCTTTGCATTATTTTGGGATTTAAAAAATACATTTAAAAAATTGTCCGTTCTGGTGATTTGCTCAGCAGGAAAGCACGACACAACTAGCATCGAATAATCGCATTAGAAGTATCATGCATTTGGATCAGTGCCAGGCTAGGCTGGGTGTCATGAAGTCAGAATAAAGCGCAATAATTAATCATCGACGGATATGTTTATTAAAAAAAAGATTTAAAATCATTTTTTTAAGGGGGAGGGGGTACGAAATTACAGATGTTCAGTGTACAGTGTTAATGTGTGTGTGAATGAAAGGATGTAAAGTGTTGTTATAAGGTGATGTACATTGGGATTTTTGCATTTCAATTCAAAGTGAAAATGAAACAAAAGGATTTTTTGGAAACATTTCAAACAAAGAAAGCAAACACCCCAGACCTATTTTAAAATATTTTAACATTCACGATTTTGCGCTA
Organism: Ameiurus melas; assembly: GCA_012411365.1. Classification (NCBI taxonomy): domain Eukaryota; kingdom Metazoa; phylum Chordata; class Actinopteri; order Siluriformes; family Ictaluridae; genus Ameiurus; species Ameiurus melas. The sequence continues at coordinate 27,755,244 of CM022756.1, forward strand.
TTTCTAGGTCCCCCCCAAAAAACACTCAAAATGTACGCAAATGTGTGATATATTGATGTTGACCATGTTGACCGCTTTGTACAAAAAAAAAAGGTCCGAGTTTCCTCATGTCCGATCTAATTAAGTTGCTAATTAAGTTGCTAATTAAGTCTGCCAAGTTATTTTTTTTAGAGCAGATGTCGCACAGATAGATGTTTTTATTTAGATCAATGTCACTAGGTAAACACAAACATCGTGCCAATTTACTTTCACACCACCGGATCTGCTGCCTCTTGACTCTGTGACAGATCTCATCATTTGGAGTCCCACATTCTGTTTCTTTTCTTTTTTTCTTCTATAACCTTTTTTTTTTTTGGACGGTTCTGGGCTTCTCACAAGCCTCCTTTCTCTGTCTCTCACCAATATTCCACTTTCGTCCTGTTGCTCTGACACCTCGGTTGGAAAGCGCAAACTCCTCCTGCATATGCTTTTATAGAGGTACAGTCTTCAAATGTTCACAAATATCTGTCTTGCTTGTGAAGAACTATTTTCCTTTTTTTGCTAATGTCCACAATGTCCTCAACGGAACGTTTAACTGCTGGCTAATGATTATACAGATTGGAGTTCACGTTTTTTCTATTTCAAACTTTCTGGGTGCTTCTTGTAGCCTATAAAAATGTTTTGGGGGCGGAGCAAAGTCTGATGTCATAAAAACTTGTCTATTAATTGATAACACGCCACGCAGAGATGTTTTGAGATAGAACCTGCTTTCCATACATGCTGGCTATCTAGCATACCTAATATTAGTGCTCAACAAAATTGTCAATGCTACAGTAACAGTTTTGGGTTCTGAGAACATCCATCCATTTTCTATACCACTTATTCTACAGGGTCACATGGAACATGGAGCCTATCCCAGAGAGCATCGGGCACAAGGCGGGGTACACCCTGGACAGGGTACCAGTCCATCGCAGGGCACAATCACACACACGTTCATACACTACAGACACTTTGGACATGCCAAAGTCTTTGGACTGGGGGATTAAACCGGAGTACCCGGAGGAAACCCGTGCTGCACAGGGAGAACATGCAAACTATACACACACAGGGCAGCGGTGGGAATCGAATCCCCTGGAGATGTGAGGCGAACGTGCTAACCACTAAGCCACAGTGCGCCTGCTGAGAACATGATGATGCAAATAAGCCTCTGACACTGAAATCCCACTCATGTTGACGTGTAAAAAGCGTGAGCTAGTTTACTAGAAGGGACAGCAAGCATGTTTGTGGCCTAAACAACACGTTAAGTGTTTTATTATTTTGCACAGATTAGCTGTAACATGTTCAACGGTACTTCAACTGTAAGGAGTAGGAGCCTGTACTTCATATAGGAAGAGGCAGCTAGTGTTGAAGTGTGTGTGCATGTGTGTGTGTGCGTGTGTGCAGAGTGCATAGCTTGTATGAGGACCTTGACAGTGGAATTCTTCTATTCTGATGCCTTTTTTTGCTGAAGATGATGGTGAACAGAATCACAGTCAGGTGGTTAAAGTATGAAATATTGTAAGAGTATATTTCTGTCCTTACACTCAGCCACGCCCACGTCACTGAGACAGACAGGCACTGAGGCCATGCCCATTTCACTAAGACTGACAAGCACTGAGGCCACACTTCCTTTACTAGGATTGACACACAGTAGCCACACCTCCTTTACTAGGATTGACACTCACAGTAGCCACACCTCCTTACTAGGATTGATGTTCATTAAAGCCACATCTCCTTTATTAGGGTTGATGCTCACCTAAGCCACACCTCCTTTACTAGGAATGACACTCAAACAAGTTACACTTATTTTACTAAAACTGAAACACAGGCCACACCTCCTTTATTAGGGTTGACAATTATGCAGACCATGCCTTCTTCACTAGGATTGATACTCACACTTAAGTAGGACTGACACTATCATACATCAAGCCTCCTGACATTGACTTTCAGAAAAGCCACGCCTCCTTTTATAGGTACTGCCACTCCCATAGGCCACACCCACTAGGATTGACATTTACACAGGCCAACCTTCCTTTACAAAGATTGGTGCTCACACAGGCCACACCTGCTTTACTAAGATTGGCACTCATACAGGGCACACCTCCTTTCCAAAGATTGGTACTCACACAGGCCACACCTCCTTTACAAAGATTGGCACTCATACAGGCCACACCTCCTTTATTAGGACTGGCCCTCCCACAGGCCACACCTCCTTTTCAAGGACTGAATCCACTTTACTAGTAATTATATAACATCAATTCACATCAATAACATAAATTCTAGCAAATAGCTACATTCTGATGAGTGCATGAGTATGACTGTATCATAAAAAATTCAAACTGATGAATCGTTACAGCTGATGTTGTTGACGGTGTGTGTGTTTGTGTGCGCGTGTGTATCCTTAAAGCTCATGAAGTTGTGTGAGTTAATTGGATTAGTTGATTACCCTAAGGAGCTTATTAATTGTATTGTTGGACTGGTGGAGTGTGGAATAAACAGTGTCTGCCTCTCCCACTCTCTCTCTGTGAGTGAGTGTGTGTGTGTGCAACAAGCTGAGGAGAAATGAGGAAATGCATTACAAATGCACCCACACTCATTCATGCTTAGTGTGTATCAGTGTATTCAGTGATGCAGCTCATCACACTGGCACTGGGCGCTTCTTGTGCAATAGCATCTGTATCGAACACATATTTTGTGTGTGTGTGTGTGTGTGTGTGTATACTACTACCGTGTGCTGTATCATTATGCTCCGAGGCTTTATCTTGTTTCTCACTATCTCTGACCAAAAGTTTAACACACCTCAGTGTGTGATGTGACGCTTTGAATTCACACACACACATACACCCCCCCTCCCCACACACACACACACACAACCTAAGCCTTGCCCTATATTAATACACACATTCTTTGAAATCTGCAGTGCATTAAAGCTGAGCAACCTTCTTCTTCTTTCTTCTATTGCTCCCGTGGCTGCAGTAATAAAGTGATAGGCGTCAGAGTATGTTACGCTGCCCGAGGGTAAGTGTCGAAACCCATTAAGGACAAGTTGCCAAGAAACAGCAGCTACCCAGTGAGTGGGTGTTTGGGTTTCAGAGCCCAAGGCATCGCAGAAGACATTGTGGGAAAAAATGAGTGTACGACAGAAAGATGACTTTATTCCATCAGTTACCGAAAACGGTGACTAAACGTTGCTCTCTCTGACAAGAATCCATAATTCTTTGCTGATAAACGTCCAGGAACTCCAGCAAACTTCACTTAAACTCAGATACCCACATGAATTATTCTAAACAAGCTAACAATAAACCATTTACCATTATCATAAACAGGATCAAACCTGATCTAGTGTTATAGTAAGCAAGCTAAAACACCATATTGCATTCAAGTAAACAACCAAATTTCAGATAAAATTTTGAGTAAAGAGGCTAAAGCACGAACTAGCGTTATAGTAAATGGGCTAAAACACAGACTAGCGTTATAGTAAACGGGCCAAAACACAGACTAGCGTTATAGTAAAGGGGCCAAAACACAGACTAGCGTTACAGTAAACGAGCCAAACCACAGACTAGCGTTATAGTAAACAAGCTAAACCACAGACTAGCGTTATAGTAAACAGACTACAACAAAGATTAGCATTATAGCAAACAAGCTAAAACACATACTAGCGTTATAGTAAACAGGCTAAAACAAAGACTAGCGTTATAGCAAACGGGCTAAAAAACAGACTAGCATTATAGTAAACGGGCCAAAACACAGACTAGCGTTACAGTAAACGAGCCAAACTACAGACTAGCGTTATAGTAAACAAGCTAAACCACAGACTAGCGTTATAGTAAACAGACTAAACAAAGACTAGCATTATAGCAAACGGGCTAAAACACATACTAGCGTTATAGTAAACTGGCTAAAACACAGACTAGCGTTATAGTAAACGGGCTAAAACAAAGATTAGCACTATAGCAAACGGGCTAAAACACAGACTAGCCTTATAGTAAACGGGCTAAAACACAGACTAGCATTATAGTAAATTGGCTAAAAGATAGACTAGCATTATAGTAAACGGGCTAAAACAAAGATTAGCATTATAGCAAACGGACTAAAACAGACTAGCGTTATAGTAAACGGGCTAAAACACAGACTAGCGTTATAGTAAACTGGCTAAAACACAGACTAGCGTTATAGTAAATGGGCTGAAACACAGACTAGCGTTATAGTAAACTGGCTAAAACACAGGCTAGCGTTATAGTAAATGGGCTAAAACACAGACAAGCGTTATAGTAAACGGCTAAAACACAGACTAGCGTTATAGTAAACGGGCTAAAACACAGACTAGCGTTATAGCAAACGGGCTAAAACACAGACTAGCGTTATAGCAAACGGGCTAAAACAGAAACTAGCGTTATAGTAAACGGGCTAAAACAAAGACTAGCGTTATAGTAAACAAGCTAAACCACAGACTAGCGTTATAGTAAACAGGCTAAAACAAAGATTAGCATTATCGGAAACGAGCTAAAACACAGACTACCGTTATAGTAAACGGGCTAAAACACAGACTAGCCTTATAGTAAACGGGCTAAAACACAGACTAGCGTTACAGTAAACGGGCTAAAACACAGACTAGCGTTATAGTAAACGGGCTAAAACACAGGATAGCATTATTGAAAACAGGCTAAAACAAAGACTAGCGTTATAGAAAACGGGCTAAAACACAGACTAGCGTTATAGCAAACGGGCTAAAACATAGACTAGCATTATAGAAAATGGGCTAAAACACAGACTAGCGTTATAGCAAACGGGCTAAAACACAGACTAGCGTTATAGCAAACGGGCCAAAACACAGACTAGCGTTATAGTAAACGGGCTAAAACACAGACTAGCGTTACAGTAAACGGGCTAAAACATAGACTAGCGTTATAGAAAACAGGCTAAAACACAGACCAGCGTTATAGTAAACGGGCTAAAACACAGACTAGCTTTATAGTAAACGGGCTAAAACACAAACTAGCATTATAGTAAAAGGGCTAAAACACAGACTAGCGTTATAGTAAATGGGCTAAAATACAGACTAGCGTTATAGAAAACAGGCTAAAACACAAAGTAATGACGTCATATTTATAAGTTCAACCCCCTTCCCTTAAGCACCTGAATGCAGCAGGACTTCCAGGGAATAGGAGTGTATGCTCTGTCTGTCTGTCTGATCCTAATATAGATATCTGTGGATAAATATGGCACTGAGCCTCAACCTCTACTGGCAAAATATCTGTCTGGTATTGCACGTTCCTTTCTCAGGAAGCCATACCATTACTCTGTTCACCAGATGGGAGAAAGCATGCACACAAACACACACACACACACACACACTGCAGCATGATGTGCAAGAGCAGCACAACACAATATACTAAACACACGTGATGAATAAATTTGTGCCACAGCAAACATTCAAACATTTCCCAGCAAAGTTCTCACTGTAGTCAATAGCAGCTCAATATGACACACAGTTCACACTGTCACCTCATCGATCAGAGGCTTTGCTCTATTCCCTTACACTGCATTAACTTCATTCACCTCAGAGGGCACCTGAACATCAATATAGAAACTCTCTCTCTCTCTCTCTTTATCTCTCTCGCGCTGTTGTTCACTCTTTCCATAATTCTTCTCCCTCCTGCACTTTGTCCTTCATTCATCACTATACGTCTCAAAGTCCTTCAGCCACATTGGACCTTCAGGTCCAGTCAGTAATCCATCTCCGCTCGTTAAATCGCCTCGTGCTCCATGAAGTCAGAACAACAACAGTGCGCTAATAAACGAGTCCTTTTCTCTCTGAATCCTTTAGCGGTACAACCAAGATTGTGTTTAGCCGGGGCCTGAAGAAGACAAGACGTCAAGAAAACATAAAAAACAAGGCTTTTGCAATTCAATCAAGAGGGTGTGTTTTTGTAGTGCTCAGTCTGGCGTGTATTTGGAGTCAAGTTAAGTGTGTAGCGCAGATTTTTCATACTGAAATCAAGCACAGTCAACTTATCCTTTTCTTTGTGTGTGTGTGTGAGAGTGTGCCCTGTCCAGGGTGTACCCCGCCTTGTGCCCAATGTTCCCTGGGATAAGCTCCCGGGAAGGTTCCCCGCGACCTTGATGGATAAGCGGTACAGACGATGCATGCACGATGAATTAGATTTAAGAAGCCGCGTAACCTGACTCTGAATACCAGGAACTCTCCGCACATAAGTACCGACTTTGGATTCAGATACCGTTCTGATCACAGACATTTTCCCATTCCCTGTTGTTGGACGAGTTTTGATCTTATTAGTTAAAATGTTATGAGATGCCACAAACATTTTATTATTAATCCCAATCCAATGAGTAACACTTGCAGAATTCAAAAGTCATTCAAATCCTGAAGGCCATTTAAAAGTGTCTAAAAGTTATTATCAATGCTCTGTGTTGGAGTCCTTTAAGCTATAATTTTGTCCCACCCGCTTAAAAGTTAGAACATCCTGGATTTCATGTATTATTTAATTATTTCGTGTTTAATGGGTTATTTGGGAACTTTACGAAAAGTCTCCTGGGTGAAGCTCCGTTAGGATGCTGGTGGTGAAGATGCCGAGAGTAAATGTGTAAAGCATGATCAGAAATACCGGTAGACTGTTTGCATCAAAGCGATACGTGTCACAGCGCTACCCACGGATGAACTTCTTTTCACACGGCGCTCTTTCCTCGCCGCTTAACCTCTAGAGTGTCGCTCTGCTGATTTTTGATGAACGAGCAACGGAGCGATGAGACTCCTTCGGGGTTATTGCGTGAGATGAACCAGTGAGTCATACAGCAGGGGTGAAGAAGGGTTGCTTTAAACCCCACGCCGCCTATGTGCTGAGATCATTCTCGCGATCCAGAATTATTGATTTTTTCGAGTCTTTTTTTTTGTTAGTATTCCCATAGAGTTGATACACGGTTTATTACTTCTAGGAGCATTGTTTTAGAAAAAAAGGGGGAATATTTTTAATTTCCATGCAGCTTGCTCCTTTCGAACTTTCCGCTAACTATATTAGGCCATTTACAGTGAGGGAAAAAAGTATTTGATCCCCTGCTGATTTTGTACGTTTGCCCACTAACAAAGAAATGATCAGTCTATAATTTTAATGGTAGATTTATCTGAACAGTGAGAGACAGAATAACAACAAAAAAATCCAGAAAAACGCATGTCAAAAATCGTCCAGAGGACAACTGGGTGAAAGTGTTGTGGTCAGATGAGACCAAAATGGAGCTCTTTGGCATCAACTCAATTCGCTGTCTTTGGAGGAGGAGCAAATGCTGCCTATGACTGCAAGAACACCATCCCCACTGTCAAACATGGAGGTGGAAACATTATGCTTTGGGGGTGTTTTTCTGCTAAAGGGACAGGACAATTTCACCGCATCAAAGGGACAATGGACGGGGCCATGTACCGTCAAATCTTGGGTGAGAACCTCCTTCCCTCAGCCAGGGCATTGAAAATGAAAAGTAATTACTAAGTCATTACCAAGTACTAAGTCATGTTTTGCAGAGGGGTCAAATACATATTTCCCTCATTAAAATACAAATCAATGTATAACATTTTTGAGATGTGTTTTTCTGGATTTTTTTGTTGTTATTCTGTCTCTCACTGTTCAAATAAATCTACCATTAAAATTATAGACTGATCATTTCTTTGTTAGTGGGCAAACGTACAAAATCAGCAGGGGATCAAATACTTTTTTCCCTCACTGTAGTACATACTAAATAAAGCTAGAAATCATTCCCCCAGCTCTCTTATTCCGGTTCATTTGACAGCGTGAGATCTTCTAAGTGGTGTTGGACCTCATTTTCAGCAGAAAGGTGTGGGACATACAGTAACTTGCTGCCGCAAGGACAGATTAGATCATAACTGGACGTGGTGTGTGCTTGTGTCAGCAGAAGACGATACAAAACGCCTCAAGCTAGTGAAAGGCACTTAAGGATGATTACTCAGCGGAATGATGTAATAATTAATAAACCCTCCGGTGACGTTAGCGCAGCCGTCACAGCTGTAATCTTCAGCAAAACGTAACACTTCAGCAAAACACTCTGGCCTCGTATGTGATAAAACCCGGCGAAGGACAGCCATCACAGGAAAGTCTGGTCTGAACATGTGGAGCTCTATAAATAGCATTGTGGGATAGCGTGAATCCTTTCCTGCCCACACTTCTATTAAGTAGAGCAGTTGATACAGGCGTAATGATACCTCTATCCGTCTTTCTGCGCACGTCCATTCAGGTGGCAAATTGGTGAAAGTCTCGGGGTGGACAGAGGATGTGTCGGGCCATCTTTACGGCTTGTTATTTGCACATGAAAGTCATCGGCCTGTCTGACTTAAAGGGGTTGAGATAGATATGGACAGAAAAGGGAGACAGACGACAGCGGGCTTCTCTTCTCCGTCTTCAAGCTTTGTTTTGTTTTATTTTCTTTCCTCAGACGCATTTTGCTCGATGAGAACTCGCTCTCCGAGAGCCCGACAAAGATGTCAGAAAACTGTGGGCTATTTTTGGCAAAGTCTGCAGCGCCTCCGGGCTCCGGGAGTCATTTTTAAAAATTTCATCAGGTCTTGGTGTAGAGAAGATTTGAGTGATTTTATTCTTTTTGTTATTCCATCCTGTTTTTATTGCCTTGCAGGATGATGCCCCTTTCGACCGGCAGCCCATGGCCTCAAACAAATTCAACAAGATCCAGAAGACCAAAACTTTAGACGTAATGGGATTGCGCTCTGTAATCAGCCTGAAAGCAGCTGGAGTCACGGCAAGAGAGCGGTGATGCGGAGTCATAAACCAAAAAGGAAGCAATATGCATTAACACCAATGGATCCCCATGTAAAAAAAGCGATGACCGATCACTTGACATTTGCTAACTTTAGCTAATCCGAGCAGAAGTTCTAGCGCTAGGTTACCCCATCTTCATTTCTAACACTAATTAATACATCCCTAAGTTAGCGTTAAAATCTAACGCTATCAGAACACTAATTCTCCATGTCCTACCCTTTGTATAGCTTAGTTTTCTGGAATTTTCCTTCATTGTGCAAGGAGCTTGTTTTCAATTCTAAAATTTGAGAAAATCTTATTTGTAATCATATTTGACCCAAAGATCAATAAGTTTCTTTATGGACATTCATGCTAATCTCATGATTAGCATGGTCACATTCTGATAATTATTTTTTTTAAACCTGCTTTTTTTTATTCATTGGACAATTTTCAGTATCAGCCATGCATACTGCAAAGATAGCAATATGTTTACTGACTTGCCCCATGCTAGTTACTCTTGGCACCTAAATCGAGCAAATTTCGAATGCTAGTCTATCTTAGCATAATTTCCAAATGCTAATCCTTAAACATTCTTGCGTAAAATGGCGAGAGCTTATCTACCTTACTCACTCATACGTCCTGGCCACAAAAAAAAACAACCCAAAATGTTGAATTAACTGAGGAAGGCAATGATCAAACCTGAAACTACCACCACCATGTGGTTTGAAGGTCATAAAGAAATCCACCTTAAAGAATACTGAGGACATCGACCACAACCAGAGAGATGCTCAACCAAAACATCACCAAGAATTCCAGAGACTTGATTCACCTGAACATCACTGAGTAATTTGTCATCTGCTAATCCCTGTACTGCAAGCATGCCTCACCTCAACGTCACCGCGCTCTTATCGAATCTAACCAAAAGGCCAGAGTCGGGAAACCTGTATCGGCCGTTCTCTGTGTTCAGCGTCCTCACGCTCACGCTTTTAGCCATGCTCGTGATGGCTACGTTTGTTTGGAACCTTCTGGTTTTGGTGACCATTTTGAGAGTCCGAACTTTCCACCGTGTCCCTCACAACCTGGTGGCCTCAATGGCCATCTCGGATGTGATGGTGGCCGGGCTGGTGATGCCGCTGAGCCTTGTTCGGGAACTTTACGGCCGCCGGTGGATCCTCGGAAAAGCGCTTTGCCAAGTTTGGATTTCTTGCGATGTTTTGTGCTGCACAGCCAGCATCTGGAACGTGACCGCCATCGCGCTTGATCGCTATTGGTCCATCACGCGTCACCTCGAGTACACGCTCAAAACGCGGAAAAGAATCTCCAATGTGATGATCGGACTCACGTGGCTGCTCTCGTCTGTCATATCCCTGTCGCCGCTCTTCGGCTGGGGAGAGACATATTCTGAGGAGGATCTGGCGTGCCAAGTGAGCCAGGAACCATCATATACGGTGTTCTCCACTTTCGGTGCATTTTATTTGCCCCTCAGCGTCGTGCTGTTCGTGTACTGGAAGATCTACAAGGCTGCCAAGTTTCGCATCGGATCTCGCAAGACCAACACCATCATGCCAATGGCGGAGATTATCGAGGTAAGAAGAAAGCGAGGGTGCTGTGGTACATATATTTCATTGTAATTATATTTCATTCATTTTCTAACCAATTATCATAAGAACAATTTTAATAAAACCCTGAACAGTGTAAGAATTTAAATACTACGTCGTAATGCAAATGCAAAAAAAATTGCAACTGAAATAATTGGTGTTCCAAACTCACATTTAGCCTCAGGACAAGCTAGCACTCGTAATTTTAACACACACACACACACACACACATACACACACACACACACACACACACACACACTTTCTTTCTCCTAATAAGATTTCTCATTCTGCATTCAAGAAAACACACACACTCATGAAAGGATAGAATTAGCATTTAGTTTGTACCTTATGTACCTTATTCTAATTTAAAGCCCAAGGCACACACATCAGCTCCTAATTGTGATTCTCTGGTGAATGTAAGCGTCAAAGAAAATGAAATGTCCTCAATGTCCCTGTCAACCCAAAGGCTGCTGATCAGGCAAGACGTGAAATCTTCTTCTTCTTCTTCTTTAGTGTTTGCACTGGAGCTATGAGACTAAATTAGCTTATGAGTAAGAAATCTGGCATCACATCTAGAGTGGATTCCCACCTCAGGGCCAGACATCCTGGGATATGTCCCAGAACCATGAAAACCGGACCGCTGACAGCATGTAAACATGCCCACTGCAGCAGCAGTGTGTCGTGGCCCGTCCTCCACAAGGTCGGACATGTTGAGATGCTTTTCTGTTCACCACGGCTGCCCATAGTGGTACCTTAATTTATTACTTTCTTTCTTTCTTTTCTTTCTCTGTTCATCTCTTTCTTTCGTTCGTTCTTTGTTCATCCCTTTCTTTATTTATTTCTTTCTCTGTTCATCTCTTTCTTTCTTTCTTTCGTTCTTTGTTCATCCATTTCTTTCTTTCTTTCTTTCTTTCTTTCTTTCTTTCTTTCTTTCTTTCTTTCTCTGTTCATCTTTCTTTCTTTCTTTCTTTCTTTCTTTCTTTCTTTCTTTCTTTCTTTCTTATACTGTCCTATCAGCTTGAACCTGTCTGGCCATTCCGTTCTTCCCAGGGTACTGCCACTCACTTGGGGTTTTATTTTTGTTTTTTTGCACAGTTCTGTAGAAAGTCGCAGGAAATCAGCAGCTTCTGAAATACTCATACTGGCACCAGCAACCAGTCCACAGTCAAACTCAACCCATTTTATGTATTGCGCTGCTGCCATGTGATTGGCTGATTGCAAGACTGCATGAATGCTATGAATGGTGTACAGGTGTTCCTCCTGCTGAAGTTCAGGAAGATCTCAAACCAGCACAGCACTCAGTTTATTGCTTCATCTGTGACTTTTTACATGCGTTTAACAGGTCACATGCAGTAAAATATTTTTTACTTTCTCTGGTACCGTAAACAGGAAGCAGGAAACAGGAAGTATTGACAGGTAGGCAGCTTGTGAAGGAAATGAAAATTCAGAACAGAGTGAGATGAAAAGAGTGAGAGGGAGGGGAAGGACGGTGCAGAAAAGAAATGCTCAGAGATCAAACCAGGCAGTTCTCGGTGGGCAGCAGAACTGTGCACACACACACACACACAATTATAATTGGATCATCTGTTCTACAGTGTCACTTTGCACTCTGATACAAACTGTGGCTCATTTAATTGTCCTCTGAATATTAGCCAGATCGGATCATCATTCGATGATTGGGCAGCATATGGAGGGATAAACACACACACACACACACACACACACACACACACACAATTTAGGTTTCCCTATAACAGAACTCATGTTCTGAAGTGTTTTATTCCTCTTACACCACAGCAACTGTTACATATTAAAGAAGTCATACTTTTTATCCGTTTATAGTTACATTTAATTCCGTGTTGGTGCTAGCGAGACTTTATTCTTCATGCTGTAAGACAGGAAGGTGCTTGATTGCCTGCTGAATGGAAATGACTGGGAATGGAATTACTGTCCACAGCAGGAGGGTTTCAGCGGAGTCAAAAAATTATTTTCCAGGAGGGATTTATTTTTATAATTATTTATATATATATATATATGAGGTTAATTTGGCGCTCATGCAGGTCTTCGCACGTCGTAGCGTGAGCTCGTCAAGTCCAGCATGGCTCATTTTGTGTGAAAATAACGAGGCAGCAGTGTTTTAGCGGCTCCACGCAGAGGGGGGGGGGGGAGATTGGGCAGACCGAGGCTGAGCAATGGAGGATAAAAGCGTCTATGCGGCGATTTGAGTGTTTCCTACCTAAATAAATTATTCACTACATTCACACCACAATCAGGCTTCAGGCTCCACCGTAGCGACTTGTTGCTCTTTTTCATCTCCCTATCTTTTTCTCCATCCATCATTCATCACCTCTTTCGCTCTCTATCACGCCATCATTCCATCCAGTAGATCATGATACTCTGTCACTCACTCTTCCCATCCTTCCCTCTCGTTCGTTCCCTCATTCCCCTTCTGTCTTTCTTTTTTTCCTTCTCTCTTTCCCCATCCTTTTTTCTCTCTCCTTCCCTCGTTCCCCTTCTGTTTTTCTCTCTTTCCCCATCCTTCCCTCTCTTTCCTCCCCATTCCCTTTCTGTCTTTCTTTCTTTCCTTCTTTCTCTTTCCCCATCCTTCCCTCTCTTTCCTTCCCTCTTTCATTTTCTCTCTCCTTCTTCTCATTTTGTTTGTCCCTGCCCTTTCCTCTGTTTCCTTCTCTTTCTCACTGCCTGTCCATCCCTTTTTCTCTCTGTCTATCTCTCCCTCTCCTTTTCTCTTTCCCTGCACTTCCCTTTGACTTTCCAGTCCTTCCTTCCTTCTTTCTTTCTCTCTCTCACGTTCCCCTGTTCATCCCACTCTTTCCTTCTCTTTCTCAGCGAATCCCATTTTCTTTCTCCCTCTCTTTTCTTCTCTCTTTCCCCATCCTTCCCTCCCATTCCTTCTCTTGCTATGTCCATCAATTTTCTTTCTCTCTCTCTCCAGCGTCACTTTCTTTCCCTCTCTTGTTCCGTTTTATCCCTGTCTTTCTTTCTTTCTTTCTTTCTTTTCTCCCATCCCATGCTTTTCTTATTTTTCTCTTCCCCTCCCATCCCCCTTTTCTCTCTTTCTCATGGTCCTCCCCTCATTCTTTTTCATTATATTTCTGTCCCTTCTTCTCCGTCTATGTGTTTCCCCCTGTCCACCACTCTATTTTCTCCTCGCTTTCTCCATCCACCCCATTCTTTCCTTCAGTCCTTCTCTGTCTAACCATTTTCCCTTCTCTCCTTTCGTGTTCATCCCTTTCTCCTCTATCGCCCTGTCTCTCGTTTCCCTATGCACCAATTTCTTCCTTTCTGTCTTTCTCTGTCCATCCTTTTCTTTCTTTCTCTCTCTCACGCTCTCACATATACGCAACCAACATACTCATTTTCTCTCATTTGTTCTTTAAGGACTTTAAGTTGAATGAAACAATTCCCAAGTCTTTCTTTTGGCCACAAGACAAGCTTATATATGTAATGAGCTTATATATATAAAAAGAAATGTACCCGTTCCTCTTTAGAATACAAAAACAGGTGATAAATAGTACACACAAACAATTTAGCTGTATTGCATAAACAAAGGTGTGTGTATGTGTATCAATAATGGATCCTGTACATCATGTTGTTGTCATAGTCATTTTCATATACATAACCGTAAAGATCAACAATGGCATTTTATTCATCCCTGGCTTGCTGTTCTTTCCTTTTCATTGTTACGCTGAAAGTCGAGTCTGGAGATATTTTATGTTCATCGTGTTATTCGGGGAGTGGAGCAGATCTGGAATGTCAAATGCATTTCATCCAAGCAGACATGACAGGAAAATGTGATCAAAAAGGATTATCATCTTCATTCTATGTCATTTTAGATCAGACCCAATGACGAATGAGCGGAAATGTTCCTTTCAGTGTGAGCGGGAAAGCAGAGATCACTTCTCTGTCAGTCAGTCTTGGCCCAGTGGTTTTGGTCCATACCTGAGTTTTGGTTACTCGAGGGGGCAAATATTTTCGGGTTCCGTTCAGACAAACTAAACACTGTATACATAAACGAAGCTGTACTGTCCGGTTCCTTCTTGTAGAAGGCGATCCCGTAACAGTGGTCACCAAACATGAGTTCTTTGAAAGTTTTAATAACATGGAGGACAGATCCCTGTCTCTGATGTAGAGACTAGAACATTCTGATGATATCAGATGAACCATGATCAATCGTACGTTGAACCTAACCTTCCTGTGTCTTGGTACTCAGGTGAAGGAGGCAGGGGAACAGCCCCAGATGGCATTCAGTGTTCGTCACACAGCCGTGTCGTTCCAGCCCGAGGGCGAGACGTGGCGTGAGCAGAAGGAACGCCGTGCCGCACTCATGGTGGGAATCCTGATCGGCGTCTTCGTGCTCTGCTGGATCCCGTTCTTCCTGGCCGAGCTTATCATCCCGCTGTGCTCCTGCGACATCCCGCCTATCTGGAAGAGCGTCTTCCTCTGGCTCGGATACTCCAACTCGTTCTTCAACCCACTTATCTACACGGCCTTCAACAAGAACTACAACAGCGCCTTCAGGAACCTCTTCAGCAGGCAGCGGTGACAAACAACCTACAAGCGCTAGTCAGCATCATGCTAACTGACTAACACTGCTTGGAGAAATAATACCATTTAGTAAAGTTCACCTACAAGAACTACAACAGCGCCTTCAGGAAGACGTAATGAACGCCAATTACCACAAATTAGCCTTGTGCTAACTGACTTAATGGTCACGCTGCAGTTTCGCTAAGAAATATTGTGTGTACATTACATCAGGAACTTCATTAACTGGCAACGCTGACAAATATAACCTTAAATTAGCATCATGCTAACTGAACATATGATGAAATCATTATATATGACATGCTAATTAATCTTTCCAAAACTGTTTATATACGCAGCCAGAAACTAAACAGGACCTCTTTAGTAGGCTGACAAGTAATGGAAATGCTACGCATCATGCTAATTGCCATGGCATAAATACTTTTCGTACATGATGTGCTGAAAACATCAGACATGCCATCGTTTTGCTAAATTATACCACATGTGCATCATGCTAACTGATAGCTGAAGGATATGTCATGATATGTACGTGAAAGATTTTATAATATTAAGAACACAGAAACTTTTTTTTTTTTGGGAGCTAAGACTAGCTAACGAGCCAGCAGTGAGCACCATGCTAATGTAAATAACCTTACAACATTGCTATACCATCTGTAAATAAACAATTTGACAAAATTATTTGAAAAAATTATCAATTTGTTTGCTAATCATTCAGGGGTTTTTTTTAAATCGTGACCCCTTATAAGGTGTTTTTAATCTACTACAAAAAAAATCCTTTACGTTTCAACTGACATCGTGCTTTGAAGTCTCATACAACTGAGAAACATGGACACCTAGCATAAACTAGCTAACCACTAAGCCTAAAGATTTAGCTAACTAGCTAGCACCTAGCTGTTAACTCCTTTATCTTGAACATTTTAAAGGGCAGAAATGACACAAAAGTGTCAGAAATACCAACACGTCCCTCAGATATATTCATAAATTACTATAAAAAGGCTTTACGTAACATTCTGGTGCATTTTTTATGATAAGGTGTTATATAACGCTAGCATTCATCCATTCATCTATCTTCTATACCGCTTATCCTTTTCAGGGTCACGGGGAACCTGGAGCCTATCCCAGGAAGCATCGGGCACAAGGCGGGGTACACCCTGGACAGGGTGCCAGTCCATCACAGGGCACAATCACATACATACTCACACACCCATTCATACACTACGGACACTTTGGACATGTCAATCAGCCTACCATGCATGTCTTTGGACTGGGGGAGGA
Source organism: Ameiurus melas (assembly GCA_012411365.1). Lineage (NCBI taxonomy): Eukaryota > Metazoa > Chordata > Actinopteri > Siluriformes > Ictaluridae > Ameiurus > Ameiurus melas. The sequence goes on from CM022756.1 coordinate 27,771,481, forward strand.
AACCGGAGTACCCGGAGTTAAATCTTTTAGCTTCATGTGTTTCTTTTTTTTCTTTCTTTCGTCATCTTTGTTCTTATATTTCTTTCTTATTTTTTTTTTGTTCCTTTCTTCTTTTCTTTCTTCATGATTTTTCTGATCTTTCCTTTTTCCTGTTGATTTTTTATTTTATCATTTCACATATTTCTTTCTTTCTTTCTTTAATTCTTTTTAGCTTCACATGTTTCTCATTTTTGTTTTCTATTGTCATTTTTCTTCTTATATTTCTTTCTTTCTTTCTGTCTTTTTAACATCGTGTTTTTTAATTGTCGTCTGTTATTTCTTTTGGTAATATTTCTCATTATTTTGAAAAAAAAATCTTGTGTTCTTTCATTCTTCGTGCTTTTTCTGATATTTCATTTTTTCTCATAGATTTTTTTTTAATTCTTACTTACTTTCTATATTTTTTGTCTTACATTTCTTTCTTTAATTCTTTGTAGCTTCACGTTTCTCTTTTCTATTTTGTCATGTTTTTTCTTTCTTTCTTCAATTCTTTTTTAGTTTCATGTATTTCTCGTTTTTTTCTTCTTTCGTCATGATTCTTCTTATATTTCTTTCTTTCTTGTTCATTTTCTATCCTTATCTCTCTCTCTTCATTCTTCATGTTCTTTCTTTCTTGCTTTTTGATATATTCTTTCCCACTTCACGTCTTTTTAAAAATTCCTTTGTTTGTTTCTTCTGATATTTGTTTTATATCGTTCTTGCTTTTGTGTCTTTCTTTCTCTCTCTCTTATTTATCTACAGTAAATCTTCCCTTTATCCCAGATAGCAGTGGTGAAGGATTCGGAGCTCTGTGTGGAGATAAAAATAAAAATAGCCGGATATCACAGCAGTGTGCACAGTGTGAACATCAGCAGCTGCTTACTGACAGTGTGTTTGTGTGTGTGTGTGGAGAAGGTAATGAAGTTATCGTTACTCAGGCTGATGAATGCAGTGTGTGTGTTTGTGTGTGTGTGTGTGTGTTCTATCTCATCATACACATTACAGAATAAATTTGATGAACAGCAGAAACCCGAGAGTTCAATAACTGCACAGTGTGTGATTGTGTAGAGGAGTGCGTTTATCTGCGTGCCGCATGGAAATTTATTCCGAATTCATTCGAGATATTTCAGAATCTCTGAGCAATACCGTGTTCCCCAATCCAAGGAACGATACGCAGCGCGGCTTTCAGAACCACAAACCGGGGCTAATTATGCTAATGAAGTTTGCGTTTTAGAGCTAGTGCTTCATTCGATTAGACATAAAAGAATAAAGGTTTCTGATGGCATCATGATATACTGGTCAGATAGAGAGATAGTCAGACAGATGGACAGACAGACAGATAGACAGACAGATAGATGGACAGACAGATGGACAGAGCAACTACTTGAATAAGAGAAGCTGATTTGTTTGAATCAGAGCTCATTGAGATAGACAGACAGAAATGGAGAGAGAGAGAGAGAGAAAGGGAGGGCAGGGATAGATGGAATTTCTTTCCATCAATCTGTCCTCTGTCATCTCTCATTTCTTTCCTCTCCTTCCCATCCATCCATCTCTGTCTCTCAGGTCAGTTACGGCACATCATCAGGAAATAAAAGTCCAGCTGAGAAATCTATAGCAGAGCTGTAAGATATTATATATATATATATATATATATATATATATATATATATATATATATATATATATATATATATATATTATATATATATATGTGTGTGTGTGTGTGTGTGTGTGTGTGTGTGTGTGTGTGTGTGTGGTGTGTGTGTGTGTGTGTGTGAGTGTGTGTTTGTATATTCTGGACACGTTCAGGTTTAGACGTGTGGTGGCATCCGTGTGTGTGTGTGTGTGTGTGTTACACAACGTCGTGACTGTGATCTAGGCAATATCACAAACACACACACACACACACACACACAAAAAAAAATTTTCTACATATATAAAAAAAAAAAGGGGCAGAACAAAAGGGCAAACAGATGTGCTCCATTCCCCACAGAGACAAGAAGGCTGAGAACAGAAGATGAAAAGAGAGAGAGAGAGAGAGAGAAGAACAGAAGAAGAAAGAGAAGAAGAGGCAGGAAGTGTGAGAAGAACAGAAGTAGATAGACAGAAAGAGAAGAACAGAAGAAGAGCGAACAGAAGAGGAGAGAGAAAGAGAGAACAGAAGAAGAGAAACAAAGAGAGAACAGAAGAATTGAGACAGAAAGAGAACAGAAGAAGAGAGACAGAAAGAGAAAACCGAATAAGAGAGAAAGAAAGCGAGAACAGAAGAAGAGAGACAGGAAGAGAGAACAATTAAAGAAAGCCGGTAAGGAGAATATACAGGAAGAGAGAGAAGAATGGAATGGGACACAAAAGAACAGAAGAAGAGAGATGGAAAAAAATTCAGAGAGAGAAAGAGAGAACTCCTATAGGAGAGAGAAAGAAATGGGGAGATACACTTTTTCCCCTGCTCTCTCCTCTTTTTCTGTCTTATCTCTTCTCTCTCCTTCTCTGTTGATGTATCTCTCTTTCTGTCTCAGGAAACGAGTGCATCTTTCTACCCTTCTCATGCAGGTAGAAAGAGAAGAGAGAGAAAGAGATAGCAGATAGCAGGGGGAAATAGCAGGGGGAATAGAAATCTCTCCTCTCACTTTCCTGTTTTTCTCTTTTTCTCATTTTCTCTCTCAATTTCTGAGAAAGACAGTAAGAGAGAGATAGAAAGAAAGAGTGGATTAAAAAACTAATAAAACAATAGTAATAAAGTAATAAAACTGCTGCTTGTCAAAAGCACTGAAAAGTCAACATTCATTTAGCAATTAAAAAAAAAGCATAAATATTTATAAATTAAAAGTCATCGCCAGCTTGTAGATGGAACGTAATGGGCGTGGCTGTACGAGCAAATTGTTTTCGCTCCGCCCCTTTAGGCTCCGCCTCACAATGAAAGAGTAGCAGAAAGCTAGAAGTGGATGATAATGATTTTTCATACCATTGATTAACATATTTAATGTATCATTTAACATCGAAATATGTTCCAATGTAGTTTAGGAAGTGGAGCAAAATATTCTTATCGATCACAAAAAGAAACAAACAAACAAACAAACAAAGTACAACAATAAAAAGAAACCAGGGTGCTAAAACAGTCGGTTTATACACTGATATTCCTTCTTCTTCTTTTTTTTTTAAAACACTACAGCGAACAGGATTACTTGTAGTGTGCAAACTGTATCCAGATCCAAACATCTCTCTCTCTCTCGCTCACACACACACACACACACACACAGAGGAGTGGCAGTCCTTCACTCAGTGTGACGGCCATGTAATTAACAGGAACACGATGAAGTCCAACCTTTGTGTGTATGTGTGTGTGTGTGTGTGTGTGTGAGAGAGGGTGTGTGTGTGTGTGTGTGTATAAAATGATTCTCTAGCTACATGTAAATGACTGAATGATAATATAACATACACTCATCAAAGAATACACCAGACACAAAAGTACTTATCACATCGCACACACACACACACACACACTTGCATTTGTATCAGTAAGTGCTTTTTCTATTGACATTACAAACATACACACTCGCTGGCTCTGTCCTATATTCTGACCTTTGATTAATGTAATATTCATCACACCCCAGGCGCGCGCACACACACACACACACTACTGCAATGCAGTGTTTGCCACTTGAATCAACACACCATCTCATTAACACGCAATGTCAGGATAGAATGGGGCTGTGTCCCAAGTCACACACTGTGTTTCGTTCTCCACATGGTATATTAATCGAGACACAATGGGGTGTGCTGTTATAGGAAAATAATCAACGATGTGGTGTGTGTATGTGTGTCACTCTAAGTAGCGCAATATTACAAACCTGTGATTGGAATGACAGCCAGAACTATCACCTTCTGACCAATCAGAATCCAGAATCTGCTAAAATCATCCTCACAAGAACCACGATGTTCCAGAAAAAAATGTTAAATATAACCTGAACAGTTTGAGAATGCCGTTTCAGTGTTTCGTATGAGTGCTAGAGTAGACAAGTCAGTGAAAAAACATGATTTGAAATCTACGCACTAAACACAAGACATAATACAAGGCAACCTTTAAAAACTTTAATAAACTTTTAATAAAAACCTTTAATAAACTTTTAAACAGTGTATGATGATTGGTGTAAATTGTTACTATTTCTGTTTAAAGATCTCAGTTTTTTTTTTATTGTATTTAGTACCATTTCCCAGAGGGCAAATTAATAATATACAATATACACTACACCGATCGTCCTGTTCAAAAGTTTACAACCCCCCACAGAGTGGAGTTGTGGGGGGGGGGTCAGATATGCAGTAGATGCTGGAAAAGCAAAAGAACGTACAGTACCTTGCTTGTTTTTTTTCTCTGATGAACATTGGGCGGTTTACATGCTCAGGACAAACAAAGGAATCGTCACAACATAAAAATTAAGCCACAGTATCAAGATATTGATCAAATATAAAGCTCAGCCCTCAGAGAAGGACGTCCAGGTTCTCTGAAGAACCGAAAAGATGCAGTGCAGAGTCCGTTGAAGCGTCTAATACGAGGATGAGATTTTAATTTGCTCCTCGGTGTATAGGGGTGCGAGTGTACTGACCTCAATACAAAAGAACTCGGTGAGGTTATGAACCAATCCTGAACGCTCGGTAGAGCTCGAGGTTGTACGGGAAGGTCATATCTCTCTCAGAGAAATCTGTAGGATCTTGTGGTTGAAGCAGTGGAGTTACCTAAACGTTCTTAAGTGTGTGTAGCTGAGTGACTTCCTTTTTGCGCACTTGTTTGCACAGACCTGTTTTTGTCTTCATTGCGACAGGACTTAGGGGTAAGCATTGCACAGACAGAGTTTTTTTCTTTTAACGTTCTCAAGCGCAGTCTTTCCACTAGCTAATAGCGATCACTGATTGTTTAGCGGTGCAGGCATGTCTGGTTGCGTAGAGTTTCTGAGTAATATTGTTTGTAAATGCATCACAAGTGTAAACAATAAAGCTTTAAACCATGTATAAATGACCTAGTAGTACAGGATGGACACATTCTCGTTTCTTAGTGTAGTCCAATGACGAATCAAAAATGGATCAAATTAACATGACCAGGTAGCTCCAGCAGATCCCCACTTTTTTTTCTCATCTAACAGACTCCTGATAATGAATGTTTGGTGATGCAGTCCAGAGCGACTCAATAATTCTGTGGACCAAAACACTAGTTAATTCAAAGTGTTTTCCAAACACACAAGTGAAAACACTTCAGAAATGGTGAGAACTTTGCAAGGTCTTCCCGTGTCGGGAAGCAAGCTTGCCTCGCACCTCCTGGGTTCGGGGTTCAGATCTTGCCTCCGCCCTATGTGCATGGAGTTTGCATGTTCTCCTCTAGCTTTGGGGGTTTCCTCCAGGTACTCTGGTTTCCTCCGCCAGTCCAAAAACATGTGCTGTAGACTGATTGGCATTTCAAAATTGTCTGTAGTGTGTGATTGTGCCCTGCAATGAGTTGGCACCCTGTCCCAAGTTCCCTGGGATAGGCTCCAGACTCCTTGTGACCCTGTGTAGGATAAGCAGTATGGAACATCAATGGATGGATGGATGGATGGATGGATGGATGATTTTGGTGCCTTTTCACTGTCTGGTGTGGTTCGTGTGATGCTGCCCCCTAGTGGACATGCTCCCGTTACTTATAAAGATTTCACCCTATGCAAGACATCCTGACATATAAATTTACCTGGAAAAGTATGAGGAACTTGGGCTGGAGTTCTAGGCGGGTTCTGTTGGACATCCAGGCCCCCAACAGAGCTAGTGTTACCACCAGAATATTGATTGTTTTCCACTAACAGCACATCCTAAAGTGTTTTATTCCTCTTCCACCACAGCATTATTCTGTTAATCTGATCAGAGCAGAGAATTCAACAGCACTGAGTTAAAAAGCATCCTCAGGGAGGATGGGTTAAGGATGACTCTACTTCAGTCCATTCATGTCTGCAGTCACGTTTGGAGCTTGTGTGTGGAGAGGTCTGGATGCTATTCTGTTGGATTGAATGGAAAGGGTGTCAGACAATTTGCGGTGACGAGTGTCAAGATCTCTGCGTAACGACCGTAGAATGATGTGGTTTGACATGGGTTTGAGACCAATTTTTTGCTTCAGGAATGAGAAAACACAATTTTGTCAGTAACCTTGCAGTCAAATCCCTGTAGCCCTGTTGTCAAATCCCATTTTCTTCAGTTTGGGCCAGAGTGTCAAAAGTGACATAGGTATCGATTGTAAGTCAACAGAAATGATGGATGTGTGTCTCAAACTGACCTTCCGGAAAACAAGTGTAAATCTGAGAGTGAACTGATGAACTACACACAGGCACAAGCACAAAAACACACATGAAAACCTGCCGGGGTATCCTTGACAACCACTTGTTCATGGAGGACACCAAGTTCACACACACATACACACACACACACACACACACGGTATCTATCTCCCAGTGTGATTATGAAAGAGGCTATTTTAAATGCATGTGTTCCAGGAAAGTGTTTGATATCATTGATTGTGGGGGTAATTACTGATCTCGACAGGCAGTGTGTGTGTGTATGTGGGGAGGAGGGGGGGGGAGACAGGGACAGAGACAGGGAGAGAGATCCTCCAAATCAAAGTTATGATCATCTCATGAGCACTAGCTATGATCTCTCTCTGCACTTAGAGTGGCCTAATGAGAGGGGGGGGGATTGAAACAGAGAGACAGAAAAGATGATATTGTACAGCTCCAGATTAAACACACATCTCCAGACTAAACACACATATCTCTAGCCTAAACACACACACATCTCTAGACTACACACACACATCTCTAGACCGAACACACACTTCTCTAGACTAAACACACACATCTCTAGACTAAACACACACATCTCTAGCCTAAACACACACATCTCTCTCCTAAACACACACATCTCTAGACTAAACACACACATCTCTAGACTAAACACACACATCTCTAGACTAAACACACACATCTCTAGACTAAACACACACATATCTAGACTAAACACACACATCTCTAGACTAAACACACACATCTCTAGACTAAACACACACTTCTCTAGACTAAACACACACATATCTAGACTAAACACACACTTCTCTAGACTAAACACACACATATCTAGACTAAACACACACTTCTCTGGACTAAACACACACATCTCTAGACTAAACACACACATATCTAGACCAAACACACACAGCTCTAGACTAAACACACACATCTCCAGACTATACACACACATCTCCAGACTAAACACACACATCTCTAGCCTAAACACACACATCTCCAGACTAAACACACACATCTCTAGACTAAACCACATCTCTAGACTAAACACACTCAGCTCTAGACTAAACACACACATCTCTAGACTAAACACACACTTCTCTAGACTAAACACACACACCTCTAGACTAAACACACACTTCTCTAGACTAAACACACACATCTCTATACTAAACACACACATATCTAGACTAAACACACACTTCTCTAGACTAAACACACACATATCTAGACTAAACACCCACATCTCTAGACTAAACACACTCAGCTCTAGACTAAACACACACATCTCTAGACTAAACACACACTTCTCTAGACTAAACACACACATCTCTAGCCTACACACACATCTCCAGACTAAACACACACATCTCTAGACTAAACACCCACATCTCTAGACTAAACACACTCAGCTCTAGACTAAACACACACATCTCTAGACTAAACACACACTTCTCTAGACTAAACACACACATCTCTAGACTAAACACACACATCTCTAGCCTAAACACACACATCTCCAGACAAAACACACACATCTCTAGCCTAAACACACACATCTCCAGACTATACACACACATCTCTAGACTAAACACCCACATCTCTAGACTAAACACACACATCTCCAGACTAAACACACTCAGCTCTAGACTAAACACACACTTCTCTAGACTAAACACACTCAGCTCTACACTATACACACACAGCTCTAGACTAAACGCACACTTCTCTAGACTAAACACACACATCTCTAGACTAAACACACACATCTCTAGACTAAACACACACTTCTCTAGACTAAACACTCTCAGCTCTAGACTAAACACACACATCTCCAGACTATACACACACATCTCTAGCCTAAACACACACATCTCCAGACTGAACACACACATCTCTAGCCTAAACACACACATCTCTAGACTAAACACACACATCTTTAGCCTAAACACACACATCTCTAGCCTAAACGCACACATCTCTAGCCTAAACACACACATCTCTAGACTAAACACACACATCTTTAGCCTAAACACACACATCTCTAGCCTAAACACACACATCTCTAGCCTAAACACACACTTCTCTAGCCTACACACACATCTCTAGACTAAACACACACTTCTCTAGCTTAAACACACACCTCCAGACTAAACACACACATCTCTAGCCTAAACACACACTTATCTAGCCTACACACACATCTCCAGACTAAACACACACATCTCTAGCCTAAACACACACATCTCCAGACTAAACACACACATCTCTAGCCTAAACACACACTTCTCTAGACTAAACACACACATCTCTAGCCTAAACACACACATCTCCAGACTATGCACACACATCTCTAGACTAAACACACACTTCTCTAGACTAAACACACACATCTCTACACTAAACACACACATCTCTAGCCTAAACACACACATCTCTAGCCTAAACACATACAGCTCCGGACTAAACACACACAGCCACAGACCCAAATACACACAGCTCTAGACTAAACACACACAGCTCCAGATTAAACACACATAGCTCCAGACTAAACACACACATCTTTAGACTAAACACACACAGCTCCAGACTAAACACACACAGCTACAGACCCAAATACACACAGCTCCAGATTAAACACACACAGCTCCAGATTAAACATGCACATCTCTAGACTAAACACACACTTCTCTAGCTTAAACACACACATCTCCAGACTAAACACACACATCTCTAGCCTAAACACACACATCTCCAGACTAAACACACACATCTCTAGCCTAAACACACACATCTCCAGACTAAACACACACATCTCTAGCCTAAACACACACATCTCCAGACTAAACACACACATCTCTAGCCTAAACACACACATCTCTAGACTAAACACACACATCTCCAGACTATGCACACACATCTCTAGACTAAACACACACTTCTCTAGACTAAACACACACATCTCTAGCCTAAACACACACATCTCCAGACTATGCACACACATCTCTAGACTAAACACACACTTCTCTAGACTAAACACACATCTCTAGACTAAACACACACATCTCTAGCCTAAACACACACATCTCTAGCCTAAACACACACAGCTCCGGACTAAACACACACAGCCACAGACCCAAATACACACAGCTCTAGACTAAACACACACAGCTCCAGATTAAACACACATAGCTCCAGACTAAACACACACATCTTTAGACTAAACACACACAGCTCCAGATTAAACACACACAGCTCCAGATTAAACATGCACATCTCTAGACTACACACACTTCTCTAGCTTAAACACACACATCTCCAGACTAAACACACACATCTCTAGCCTAAACACACACATCTCCAGACTAAACACACACATCTCTAGCCTAAACACACACATCTCCAGACTATGCACACACATCTCTAGACTAAACAGACACTTCTCTAGACTAAACACACACATCTCTAGACGAAACACACACATCTCTAGACTAAACACACACATCTGTAGCCTAAACACACACATCTCCAGACAAAACACACACATCTCTAGCCTAAACACACACATCTCCAGACTATAACACACACATCTCTAGACTAATCACCCACATCTCTAGACTAAACACACACAGATCCGGACTAAACACACACAGCCACAGACCCAAATACACACAGCTCTAGACTAAACACACACAGCTCCAGATTAAACACACACAGCTCTAGACAAAACACACATAGCTCCAGACTAAACACACACAGCTACAGACCCAAATACACACAGCTCCAGATTAAACATGCACAGCTCTAGACTAAACACACATCTCTAGACTAAACCCACACATCTCCAGACTAAACACACACAGCTGTAGACTAAACACTTTGGACTGGTACTCAGCATGTATTTGGTGTGTATAATACAGCATGTAAGGCTAAAATGGCATCGCTGGCAATTGTTAGCCATTTGGGCTGCTCTTATAAATATGACATCACTTACAGAATTAAACCTCTAGCATTGATCGAAAGCAGGCAGCTTGAAACCTGCAATAGAAATGCTAATGCATTCTGGTTCATCACACCTCCACAAAAGCAGAGGAAGATTCAGCGGCTGCCATAACAGATGTGTTAGCATATTTTAATTCAGGGAATGTGATTTCAATCAGGCATTTTGGCACAGAGTGGTTTTTTGTAGAGCAGATTGGTGCAACATGCAATACAACTGAGATAAAGCCGGCAGAGTGAGTGTGTGTGTGTGTGTGTGTGTGTGTGTGTGTGTCTGTGTGTGTGTGTGTGTGTTTAGCGCAGACTAAAAAATTCCTGATGAACCATGAGAGCTACCGTTGGTGGGCGGTGACGAGGAAATGAATTCTAAACACCTCGAAATGTTCCAAATGTTTGTAAGATTCCCAAATTAAGTGCTAAAGTATTCAAACATCCAGCCAAGTCTGAATAACAAACAATACCTGAAGCAGACTGCCCTAATGGGAGTCGGCTAATATTCCAGTCAGCATGCTTGATTGACAGCCCGCTAGCTAAGTTCCTCATACAGTAAATGAACATGACAGTGTAAGCTATTAAGTAAGAATATGAATTGTTAACCCTAGATGTGCAAACTGACCCACTGTACAACTTTCGACTGCATTTTGTTATCAAAAACAAAACAAAAACGTAAAAGAATTCTTTGTTCATGAATTGGGAAAGTCTTCAAAGTGCCACTGCAACCAAAGTGTGAGAATTTTGTCTAAAAACCACCAATAAGAGGAAGCCAAACTCAATGAACAACTACAAATACGTAAGTGCCGATAACAAAAGGTAAACGAACATGCTAATGAACAGAATTTTAAAAATCCCCTTATTACCTCAAACACAATTTGAAGAACGTTGTGTTTGTGCGAGACCATTTTCTTCACGAGCTGACTTCCGGATCACATCGCTTGACCTAACAGGAGTAGCGTAGTTAATTTCTTTAATCGCAGGTCTACCGTTATCTTACACATGCTATCACAAGAATTCTGCCAAAATTTTATTGGAATCTTGTGCATGTAACAATCTTTAAAGATGGTTAACATGCTAGTCTATGCTTACCTATTTCTGACCAAGATTATCCCCGACCACTTTATATTAAAAGAAATCAATTCTCATGGCATTCATGGAGATGTTAGGAAGTCAGGAGACAAGCAAGATTATGGATTTAACTTTAATAAAAGTTGTTGGTAGTTTTGAGTGTAGTTCGAACTTTGCTAGCAAACCTGGCTGCTGAGTGTTTTTCCCCTTAGATAATAACATTACCTAGTGTCTACTCGCTTGTTGTTAGCAAACTTGGCTATCTGTCTTAGAATTACACAGAACAGTGTTCGATTACTTGCTAATCGTAATAAAAACTGGCTAATGGTTTTAGTTACACAGTGTAATTGTTAGCGTGATGGTAAAACACAGATGTGGACATGTAAACATTTGGCACTCAGAGCAACGGATACCACGCTAAAGGACACAAAAGCCCTTTGTCTAGTGATTCATGATGTCTGTTTCATAATCTTCCCATGCATCCATTTTCCATCGCAGTTAAACTAATATCCTTATTTACATATTAAGCACGTGGCACAAACCTTCTAAAAGCTCTTTTTGTGTGCATCTGCGGCTGAAAGGCTCTTAATAAAAAGCTAAATCAGAAGGCTTTTAGGAAATCTGGAGCCAGATAAGACATCAATTATGTCCACGATGGATTTGCTTATATACTTAGTAATGGAAAAACTGGTGGTGTTATAGGATAATGCATATAAAATTATAAAACGCAGTACAATCTGAGGCGAGTGTTATTGTGAGCAGATTCCGACAAGGAAGAACATTTGAATAAAATAAAAAAATGGATGGAGTGCTAAAAGGGAATGACAAAGAATGAATGTGTGTGTGTGTGTGTGTGTGTGTGTGTGTGTGTGTGTGTGTGATGATGATGATAGTGCTATGGGAAGTGTATTTATGTCAGGATCAAAAGGGTCGAATCTCTGCACCTGCACTTGCTGCCCATGGAGCGATACACACAAACACACACACACACACAGACACACACTTCAGAAAAATGCTGCCTGTCCAATATGGTTCACAACACACCCTTTATACGCTTTCATAAAGAATCACTCACTGTATACATAATGCGACATATATAAAACACACAGTTCTAGATTCAGCACATAGATTAAAGACACCCAGCTGTAAACACCTGCAGCTACAGAATATATACACAAAATCCTAAACACACAGCTCTTGACAACACACATAATTCTAGACTAAACATAAGTCCTCTGCACCACACACACAGCTCTAAAATAGTTTTGTCCAGACCTGTGCGTTTTTAGGTGCGACATTTATTAGTTTATATGATTGATGAAGGCGACTGCACACATTCTGATGAAATTTATGTGTTAACTTTCTATAGAGAACAAAATTACTTTTATCACTGTGTGCCATATAGAGAGTTAATATAACAACACAATGGATATTAATTCACTATATCCATTGTGTAGTGACAAGCGTCTGCTGTTTTAATTTGGTTTTAAAGATTATTCTCACAGCAGGAAGTGTGTTTGGATCTCTCACACACACACACACACACACACACACAAAAGCTCCCATAAAATATTTTCATTTTCCGTTACTGTCATATCTTGTTAAAGTTTATATATATGTGTGTGTGTGTGTGTGTGTGTGTGTGTGCACCAAGTTGCTTCTTTCTGTGTATAATCCAAGAAAAAAGTCAACAGAAGTGGGAGCTACACTGCAGACCTAACCTTGCACTCTCCTTCTCTAAATGTATTCATAATAATCCAGCAGCTGGAACACCAGATTTATCTCCTGAGCTGAAGCTACGGTTTCTCAGAGAGTTTTTGATTCCTCTTCTTCACGGCCTTCCTGATGGAGTGGCCAAGGTGCAAATTTCTGGTGGACTTTATTTCAAGCTAAATTATGTCTAAATCTACACAGAAATGCAGACTACACAAACACAGCTCCATATCTCTAAACATATAGTTCTAGATGAAACATACACAGGTCTAGACTAAACTCTGAGCTCATGAAGAAACACACACAGGTCTAGACTAAACTCTGAGCTCATGAAGAAACACACACAGGTCTAGACTAAACTCTGAGCTCATGAAGAAACACACACAGGTCTAGACTAAACTTTGAGCTCATGAAGAAACACACACAGGTCTAGACTAAACTCTGAGCTCATGAAGAAACACACACAGATCTAGACTAAACTCTGAGCTCAAGAAGAAACACACAGGTCTAGACTAAACTCTGAGCTTAAGAAGAAACACACACAGGTCTAGACTAAACTCTGAGCTCTAGAGGAAACCCACACACAGGTCTAGACTAAACTCTGAGCTCTAGAAGAAACACACACAGGTCTAGACTAAACTCTGAGCTCAAGAAGAAACACACACAGGTCTAGACTCAACACTGAGCTTAAGAAGAAACACACACAGGTCTAGACTAAAATCTGAGCTCATGAAGAAACACAGTGAGTTCTAGACTAAACTCTGAGCTTAAGAAGAAACACACACACAGGTCTAGACTAAACTCTGAGCTTAAGAACAAACACACACAGGTCTAGACTAAACTCTGAGCTTAAGAAGAAACACACACAGGTCATGACTAAACTCTGAGCTCAAGAAGAAACACACACACAGGTCTAGACTAAACTCTGAGCTCAAGAAGAAACACACACAGGTCTAGACTAAACTCTGAGCTCAAGAAGAAATACACACACAGGTCTAGACTAAACTCTGAGATCTAGATGAAACACACACAGGTCTAGACTAAACTCTGAGCTTAAGAAGAAACACAGACAGTTCTAGACTAAAATAAATACAGCAGCTCTAATCTAAACATGCATACAGAGCTCTAGACAAACTGAATTAAACACGCACATCTCTAGACTAATTTTAGAAGATTTTTTTTTGTAAATAATTTTGTAAATAATCCACATATACAGTGAGGGAAAGAAGTATTTGATCCCCTGATGATTTTGTACGTTTGCCCACTGATAAAGAAATGATCAGTCTATAATTTTAATGGTAGGTTTATTTGAACAGTGAGAGACAGAATAACAACAAGAACATCCAGAAAAACGCATGTCAAAAATGTTATAAATTGATTTGCATTTTAATTAGGGAAATAAGTATTTGACCCCCTCTCAATCAGAAACATTTCTGGCTCCCAGGTGTCTTTTATACAGGTAATGAGCTGAGATTAGGAGCACACTCTTAAAGGGAGTGCTCCTAATCTCAGCTCGTTACCTGTATAAAAGACACCTGTCCATAGAAGCAATCAATCAGATTCCAAACTCTCCACCATGGCCAAGACCAACGAGCTCTCCAAGGATGCCAGGGACAAGATTGTAGACCTACACAAGTCTGTAATGGGCTACAAGACTATTGCCAAGCAGGTTGGTGAGAAGGTGACAACAGTTGGTGCGATTATTCGCAAATGTAAGAAACACAAAAGAACTGTCAATCTCCCCCGGCCTGGGGCTCCATGCAAGATCTCATCTCATGGAGTTGAAATGATCATGAGAACAGTGAGGAATCAGCCCAGAACTACACGGGAGGATCTTGTCAATGATCTCAAGGCAGCTGGGACCATAGTCACCAAGAAAACAATTGGTAACACACTACACCGTGAAAGATTGAAATCCTGCAGTGCCTGCAAGGTCCCCCTGCTCAAGAAAGCACATATATATGCCTGTCTGAAGTTTGCCAATGAACATCTGAATGATTCAGAGGACAACTTGGTGAAAGTGTTGTGGTCAGATGAGACCAAAATGGAGCTCTTTGGCATCAACTCAACTCACCGTGTTTGGAGGAGGAGGAATGCTGGCTATGACCCCAAGAACACCATCTCCACCGTCAAACGTGGAGGTTGAAACATTATGCTTTGGGGGTGTTTTTCTGCTAAAGGGACAGGACAACTTCACCGCATCAAAGGGACGATGGAAGGGGCCATGTACTGTCAAATCTTGGGTGAGAACCTCCTTCCCTCAGCCAGGGCATTGAAAATGGGTCGTGGATGGGTATTCCAGCATGACAATGACCCAAAACACACGGCCAAGGCAACAAAGGAGTGGCTCAAGAAGAAGCACATTAAGGTCCTGGAGTGGCCGAGCCAGTCTCCAGACCTTAATCCCATAGAAAATCTGTGGATGGAGCTGAAGGTTTGAGTTGCCAAACTTCAGCCTCGAAACCTTAATGACTTGGAGAAGATCTGCAAAGAGGAGTGGGACAAAATCCCTCCTGAGATGTGTGTAAACCTGGTGGCCAACTACAAGAAACGTCTGACCTCTGAGATTGCCAACAAGGGTTTTGCCACCAAGTACTAAGTCATGTTTTGCAGAGGGGTCAAATACTTATTTCCCTCATTAAAATGCAAATCAATTTATAACATTTTTGACATGCGTTTTTCTGGATTTTTTTGTTGTTATTTTGTCTCTCACTGTTCAAATAAATCTACCATTAAAATTATAGACTGATAATTTTTTTTGTCAGTGGGCAAACGTACAAAATCAGCAGGGGATCAAATACTTTTTTCCCCTCACTGTATAGTACATTAAAACTATACAGTATTTATACTCAGCCAGATTAATCAAGGGTAGATTATGTACATTGTGCTGACAAGCCACAAGAGCAGATGAACCTAGCGGACTGGCATAAAGTTGGCTTGACGTTGGACGTTCAGTATTCGGAGA
The DNA here is from genome assembly GCA_012411365.1 of Ameiurus melas. Classification (NCBI taxonomy): domain Eukaryota; kingdom Metazoa; phylum Chordata; class Actinopteri; order Siluriformes; family Ictaluridae; genus Ameiurus; species Ameiurus melas. The sequence continues at coordinate 27,787,552 of CM022756.1, forward strand.
TATGCCCAAATTAATGGACCGTCTCTAAAGTTACATAAACCCATAAACCCAACTGTGAAAGTGTTCATCTAGGTGTCAGCTATAATGCACACCTTTGAGATTTTTGAAATTTAATTCAATTATCAATTAAATCAAATCATATCTAAACATTATGCAGTATGGACATATACACAAAATTTACCATAGTTTAAAGCTCAATAGCATTTAAAGAGAATGACTTACAGTCACAAAACAAAATGGAAAGTGTTCCTTTAGGTGTCAGGTATGATGCACACCTTTTAGATTTTTGATTTAAAAAAAAAAAAGTGTGCATTATAGCTGACACCTAGATTAATATGTCGAATGTCAAGCCAACTTTATGCCAGTCCGCTAGTTTTATTTGCTCTTGTGGCTTGTCTAGGCAATAGTATAGGCAATCCATTGCTCTTCATGTGAGACCAGGATGTGAAGACTTGAATTTTAAGGCCTGAATTTTTGTAGCCTGAATTTGTAAGGTTGAAAAATAATGTGCTGAAATATTACCTGACGAATAATGAACATGGTATTTTAACAACTGAATTTTTGGAACTGTATTTTAGGAAGGCTAATATGTGTGGATTCAGTTTTGAATGCTGTAATTTTGTTTTCAATCAAAATATACAAACCCAATGAATTGCAGAGGAAACTAATTCAGGCACTGTTAATGCTGTGTTTTTTGTTTTCAATTTGTGTCAAATTGCTGGGCAGATAAATTCAAGTATAGTTATTGCGATATGTTTTTTATTTAATTTATGTAATTCAACATGCCATTTCGCCTTGAGAACATTTAGCACTATTATACTTCCATACCATGGTCCTAGGTTCTCATGGTTCCTGTATCTCTATGATTCTATGTTCCCAGTGTACTATATTCCAGTGGTCCCATGTTCCCGTGGTTCCTGTGTCTTTATGGTTTTATGTTCCCAGTGTACTATATTCCCAAGGTCCTACATTCCCATGTTCACAAAGTATCTGTCTCTATGGTTCTATGTTCCCAGTGTATCATATTCCCCCAATCCCCTTGTTCCCACATTTATTGGGCCATCTACATTCTTTGAGCACCATATTCCCAATTCCCAAATGCCCAAAGTGTACCAGTATAGTAGGCTAGGCCCTATATTTTTAGATTTATAGGTTTTCATGGTTCTTTGTTCACAGGGTCCTATACTATCAGGTTCCTCTGATTTCATTGTCTTACTATCCCACATGTCCATGTACCCAGTGTCCTGCATTCCAAGAGCACCATGTTCCTAAGGGTCCATGTTTCCGGACTGAAATCTTTCTAGAAAACTCTATGTTCCCCAGTTACTATTTTTCCATCTTATGCTGTCTCAAACCTATATTGAGACATTTTATTTGTCTGTTTAACATTTAATAATGGCACAAATCTAACCATTAATTTAATGCATTATGTTTCTGACTTCTTACAATAACTCAGGTATACATACATGAGCCGTTATGTGCTGTTGTTATAGACCAGTTAAATCACTTGAAAAGATAAAAAATGTAAAGGTTGCTTAGGTCACCAAATCTTTTCACTCTTCTAACTCCATTAATGAAGACTGATTAAAATGTCCTCATATCATCCCTGCTGATGAGAGACGACCATCAATTTCAATACTACTACAACATCAAGAAATCAACCAAATTCACAGACGTTTTCTACACGTTTCATGTCCAAAGTAAAGCGAAAATATGGGCTTGTTAAATGTTTGCTTTAAGAATGTGGCCTTTTGATTTCTCTCACTCACACACACACACACACACACACACAAACACACACACACACACACACACACCGCGCGAATTCAGGATCATTTGTTACATTTAAGGAAAATTCTTGAGTTTTAATAAACCATCAGGCGCTGTGATTAAAAGTATTTTGTATCTGAACCACAACTCCCTCCAGATTTCAGTTAGTTATGAAATTCTTTTTTTTTTAAACCGTTTGAAACCAATCATCTTTATTTAATTCCAGCAGCATAATTATTTTCATTAAAAGCCTTCTCCAAGTGTCTGATTAAAACTTACCCCTGATATTCATTCCGTTTTTTATTGTTTTTGGGGGTTTTTTGTATAATGATTTGTAAATTTCAGATCATCATAGACATACAGCATTCAAATATATATTTAGTTCCTGGGGCAATATTAAAAAATCCCCTTTGGGAATCCAGCAACATGACTTTTTTTTTCTTCTAAAAACATGTCTTTTATACCCTCTATAATAATATTCCAACACTCTGGATACCAATTTACATAGCAATCGAGGTGACCTGCATTTTTTGTACAGGGAATATTTTTGGTCAATTGTTTCCTTTAACAGCTTGGAATTGATTCTGTCTCATCCGTAAGGCAAATAAATAAATGTATATAGAACGTAAATGGAAACCCTTCTCGGAGTGCTAACAGAATCTGTGTACAATCACAAGCAGGAGCAAAACAAGAAAGGCTTAAGCACGTGACGGGGGAAGATGTGTTTTAGGAAGTGCTCTGAACAAAAATGGTGATGCGATCATGGAAACAAATCAGACACAATTCAGCCAAGTAGTAGATTTTTTTCCACTGGTGCTAACTGAAGTCACAGAAAATCTCACTGCAAATCTTCAACAACAACAGCAACAAAAAAAGTCCTGTACTTTATATACTGAACACATACACTAATATGCATTTTAGATCATATATACTGTATGTGCCTGTACATATTGAAATGAAATTTTTGATTTGCTCTTCCCTGGTTAAGAAAATGAAACTCAAAAAGCAAGTGACTCGCTTCAGTCATCATTAAATATGGAGGAGAAGAATAACGAGTGATGAAAATGTTCCAGCGGAAGGACAAAAGCACAAAAGGAGAAAGATGTGCGGTGTGAAAGTCTGCGTCGTTCCCATTCTGTCCAAGACGATCTCCGTATGCTGTTTGTGCTTCCACACCACACATAGGACATGTTGTCATTTAATATCCACTGAGACTGCAGCAGCCGTATCATTATATCCTCACACCTCACTACCTCATTAGCTTAACCACAATGACGCTAACGCTGGATCAGCGCTGGATCAAGTGCTATTTTAGAAGTATCTGTATAATGAGAGCGGAAGCCATGTTGTTGCACTGAAGCAAATTTGCAATGATTAATTAACGTGATCATAACAACTAGGACTATTCATCTGCTCAGGACATGAGGCTGCTGTGTGAACCAGTTCTTAATGAAGCACTGTGTCACAGATTCAGTTGCTTTTGGCAGCAGGTTATTACAGACGCCATTACAGACACTATTACAGACGCCACTGCAGTGCCGTTACAGTGCCATTACAGACCCCATTACAGACCCCATTACAATGCCACTACAGACCCCATTACAGATGCCATTACAGTGCCATTACAGACCCCATTAAAGATACCATTACAGCGTCATTACAGACCCCATTACAATGCCATAACACACCCCATTACAGATGCCATTACAATGCCATTACAGACCCCAATACAATGCCATTACAGACCCCATTACAGATGCTATTACAGTGCCATTACAGACCCCATTACAGACTCCATTACAATGCCATAACACACCCCATTACAGATGCCATTACAATGCCATTACAGACCTCATTAAAGCGCTATTACAGCGCCATTACAGACCCCATTAGAGATGCCATTACAGTGTCATTACAGACCCCATTAAAGATCCCATTACAGCGTCATTACAGACCCCATTACAATGCCATTACACACCCCATTACAGATGCCATTACAATGCCATTACAGACCCCATTACAATGCCATTACAGACCCCATTACAGATGCTATTACAGTGCCATTACAGACCCCATTACAATGCCATTACAGACCCCATTACAGACCCCATTACAATGCCATTACAGTGCCATTACAGACCCCATTAAAGATACCATTACAGCATCATTACATACCCCATTACAATGCCATTACACACACCATTACAGATGCCATTACAGACCTCATTAAAGCGCTATTACAGCGCCATTACAGACACCATTACAATGACATTACAGATGCTATTACAGACCCCATTACATTGCCATTACAGACACCATTACATCACCATTACAGACCCCATTACAAATGCCATTACAGATCCCATTACAATGATATTACCGACCCCATTACAATGCCATTACAGACAACATTACAATGCCATTACACACCCCATTACAGATGCCAGTTACAGTGCCATTACAACACCATTACAGATGCTATTACAGACCACATTACAATGCCATTACAGACACCATTACAGACGCCACTGCAGTGCCGTTACAGCACCATTACAGACACCATTAAAGACACCATTGCAGTGTCATTACAGACCCCATTACAGATGCTATTACAGACCCCATTACATATGCCATTACAGTGCCATTACTGACCAAATTAAAGACACCATTACAGCGTCATTACAGACCCTATTACAATGCCATTACACACCCCATTACAGATGCCATTACAATGCCATTACAAACCTCATTACAACGCCATTACAGACACCATTACAACACCGTTACAGATGCTATTACAGACCCCATTACATTGCCATGACAGACACCATTACAGATGCCATTACAGATCCCATTACAATGATATTACTGACCCCATTACAGATGCTATTACAGACCCCATTACAACACCATTACAGATGCTATTACAGACACCATTACAATACCATTACAGACACCATTACAGACCCCATTACAGACACCATTATAGATGCTATTACAGACACCATTACAATACCATTACAGACACCATTACGATGCTATTACAGACACCATTACAGATGCTATTACAGATGTCAGAAGGAGGAATTAATGTCATGAACCTTATAAAAGACATACTGAGTCAATTATCATTTCAAGATTTCAGATTAGTCTCTCTTCTGCTGAAACATTTCAATGTGCAGGTTGTATGTGGGCTTCGGTGTGTGTGGAACACCTGTTAAAATGGCTCACCTTTCACATCATCTGGCTGAATTGCAGCTCGGTGGTCTCAGGGTGATAAGAGTGATGATTGCAAAGTAGTCTTCCTGCTGTCACACTCAAACCCAGGTGATTTGGAAAGCTGTTTCTGTGACATTGTTATTTATTTATTCAAGTCTAAAGCCCAGGACCTAGGAAACCATCTTTATAATAGTGAGGATGTGGAAAAGCATAAAGCTGGGCTACACACTGTGATTATAATCAGGAGGTACACCCCACTACACATACACACGGGGGGTTCATTCTGTGTGATTGTGCTGGGTCTCATTTTACCTGAAGTGATTAAAATCCTGATGTCATGTGTCTTGATACAGCAGTGCTCCAAATCCCTGGCTTTTGTCTTTAAGCATCGTGACGGTACGATGAGCTGCAATTAGATCCTGAAAGAAGTTCACAAATAATTATGGCAATTATCTGCTGATGCAATCAATTAGCATTTCTGTTGTTTCAGAATGCAAACGAGCTCAGGGCGGAAATAAATAAATAAATAAAATCACAGAAGACAAAGAGAACACAGAGAGAAAGAAAGACAGAAAGATACAAAAACAGAAACAAACTGAATGAATGACAGACAGAAAGATGGAAAGACACAAACACAGACAGGCAGACAAAGAAAACAGAAGCAAACAAAGACAGAAAGACACAGACAGGCAGACAAGCAGACAGACAAATAGAAAGAAAGACAGACAGATAGATAGACAGACAGAAATATGCACAGACAGAAAGAAAGACAAAAAGACAGAAGGCTGAGCAGACAGACTGACAGGCACAAAGCCAGACAGGCTGACAAACAGATAGACAAACAGATAGACAGACACAAAGACAGACAGAGAGACACAAAGACAGACAGACACGAAAAACAGAGAGAAAGAGAAAAAGACAGACAGACATACAGACAGACAGACAAGACAAGGTGGTTACAGGTGAGTTGTGAGACATGTCTCTGTAAATCTGAATCACTCAGCTGAATTAATGAAATGTAATTTTTCAGGATAATTTGACATTTTTTTGTGGTGTCCTTCAAGCAGAGAAAGACAGGAAGACAAATGAAATGGAGAGAGAAAAAGAAGGGAGAGAGAGCAAGAAAGAGAGCGAGAGAGAGAGAGAGAGAGAGAGAGAGAGTATAATGCAGTAGCTGAGGAACTTATCCATCAGTGAAATGAATTCATGTGTTGGTGTTTTCTGCCAAACCCAAAATTATAGATCTCCTGCCCTCTGCTGGTTTAACACACACACACTCACACACACACACTCACACACACACACTCACACTCACACACACACACACACACACACACACACACACACACAAGAAAAACTAAAAGTAAAGGCTTCCATTAGAAATAAGAAAAGTATGGAGAAAAGAAAAGCAGAAAAAGAGAAAACAAAACTTCCATTAGAAATTATTTGAAAAACTACACGTTTACATTTTACCTTTGTGGAATTCATTTGATTATTTTTGCCCACAGATCATTCTCACTTATCTCCAATCAATGAATCATTCAGAGTAAAAACACACACACACACACACACACACACACACACACACACACACACTTGTTTTTGTCTTTTCTAAGCAAGAAGCGTTCAAGCAGAAGGTGCTAATGCTCGCAGCTGATTGGCTGAAGGTGCCGAACCCTCAGTCCCCCATGTGGTGTTCAGAAACTTGACTGCCTCTAGACATGCCATCCATCCAGACTCTTTACTCCAGCGAAAATGCTACATTTAACTAGCTGTACATTACTCGATTGTTTCTGTAGATATGTCCGAGCAGAGTATTTGAGTTTTAACTATTAAAAAAACAAAAACCACTGACTTAAAATTCAGTTGAAAACTGAATAATTCTATGAAATAATTAATAAATTTAGTAACTACGTATATTCGAGTAGATACCATTTTAAATAGCTACAGCACCCTCCTCTAATATTGGCACCCTTGGTGAATATGAGTAAAGAAGGTTATGATGAAAAATGTACTTTATTGTTTAACCTTTTGATTTTTTATTTAAAAAATCACAAAAATACTCTGCTCTCAAGGATATCAAAGAATTGCAAACAAAACACAGGTTTATCAAAAAATATATTTGTTAAATATAGGTATGCAACAATTATTGCCACTCTTTTAGTCAATACTTTGTGCTAACTCCTTTACAGTCAAAATAACAGCTCTGAGTCTACTCCTATAATGCCTGATGAGGTTGAAGAATACATGACAAGGGATCTGAGACTGTTCTCCTATACAGAATCTCTCCACATCCTTCAATATTTGAGTAGCTATATATATATATATATATATATATATATATATATATATATATATATATATATATATATATATATATATATATATATATTGTCGCGGCGGACCGACACCCAACGCGCAGACTAGGAGATTCGCTCCTTCACCGACTGGCCTCGCGCCGATCCCAACATTAACCGGAACGCCCCGCACGAGGACGACGACAGACGAGGACAGTGGTGACGCTAGAAAACCAGCATAGGGAACCGCTTCTTCCCAGCTTCTTCCGGGAATCCCGACACGCCCCGAACAACGCCGCTACGCCAACCCCGCCCCCGCCGCGTTTCCCTCATCCAGCCACACACACACACGCACACACCCACACACACACCGCTTCATACTGAAGGTTAATAAATCCTTGTTTTTTTGCACTTCTCTCACCACAACCTGCCTCCTGCGAGTTTGTGCTACGCCTCCCCCCCTGGGCTGATCCCGCTACACTGGTGTAGGATGCGGGCAGTAGCACAGACTCACTTCTAAAAAAAAATAAAAAAATAAAAAATAAAAAAAATCCATGGAGCAGACTTTAAAACACCTACTGGAGGCCAGCATCCAGCAACAGACCGTCACTCAGCAACTCGCCGAAAGCCTCCAGGTCGCGACCCAAACGCTGGTGGACCTCAAGACCCTGACCCCCGCAGCCGCCACACCCCTCCCGGACCCAAGATGCGAGCTCCGCCGCCTACTACCACCCCTCTCTACCGACGAGGACCTCGTAGCCTACTTCGAAACATTTGAAAATATTGCCCGCCGGGAGGGGTGGGACCGGGATGTCTGGCCCCGGGCCATTGGCGGGTTACTCACGGGGGAGGCATGCACCGCGTATTACAGCCTCGAACCGGAAGACGCCGCAGACTGTCCAACGATGAAAGAGTGGGTCCTTGCGTGTTGTGGCCGCACCACTTACCAGGCGGCAGTGGAGTTCCATAGCTGGGCCTACCAGCTGGGGCCGTCTCCACGCGGACAACTAAACGCCCTGATCCGACTCACTAAGCGGTGGCTCCGGCCGGACCAGTATACGGCCACGGAGGTGGCAGAGAAGGTGGCGATGGACCGGTTCCTGAGGGCATTACCCCCCTAGAACGACAGGCCGCAGGGGCACAGGCACCAAAATCACCCAAGGCGCTCCTGTCAGCGCTAGAGCGCACTATGACCATGCCCGGGTTTAGCCAGATCTCACCAAAAAGGGCCAGCCAGACCGGGTGAATTGGTCAACCAAGGCGGAGAGGGCCTTCCAAGCCCTGAAATGGGCCCTCACCAGCGCCCCGGTGTTGTGGAATCCGGACTTCACGCTCCCATTCACGGTACACACCGACGCATCTGAAACAGGGTTGGGCGCGGTCCTCTCCCAAACCTTCGACAGAGAAGAGCACCCGGTCCTCTACATCAGCCGGAAACTGGCCCCCGCTGAAAAGAGGTACGCTGCGGTGGAGCGGGAAGCCTTAGCAATCAAGTGGGCCATTGAAGAGTTGAGGTATTAGCGTGTGCCTCTGTGAGAGCCCGTCCACATTCCCGTGTAGGGCCCCCGCCCGGTGTTGGACCTGAAAACAGAAGTCCTGCAAGGCGAGAAACCAACGAGTTACCCTGGCGTTAGTGTCCTTGGCCTTGGCCATCCATTTGAGGGGGGCATGGTCCGTCACCAGGATGAAGGGTCGGCCCGCCAGGTAGTACCTAAGCTCCGCAATGGCCCACTTTATTGCCAGGGACTCTCTTTCCACCGTGGCGTACCTTCTCTCCGTGGGGGACAGCTTCCGGCTGATGTAGAGCATCATGTAGTGCTCTTCTCCCTCAAAGGTTTTGGAGAGAACGGCGCCCAGCCCGGTTTCGGATGCGTCGGTGTGCACCGAGAAGGGGAAGGTAAAGTCCGGGTTGCGCAGTACCGGCTCGCTAGTGAGGGCCTCCTTCAGAGTCCGGAAGGCCCGCTTGGCGTCGGCTGACCACCTCACCCGGTCCGGCTGGCCCTTTTTTGTCATATCTGAATGAGCGGAGGCTATCGCAGAGAAGTTAGGGACAAACCTCCGATAATACCCCACCAACCCCAAGAAGGCACGTACCTGTTTTTTTGACGTGGGCCGAGGGTAGTCTTTCACCGCTTCAACTTTATCCGCCTGGGGCTTCAGCATCCCGCGCCCAATGCGGTATCCCAGGTACTGCGCCTCGGTTAGCCCAAGGTGACATTTCTTGGAGTTGGCAGTCAAGCCAGCTTCCCGGAGTCCCTTTAGGACCTCCCCCAGATGGAACAGGTGGTTCCACTATGTGGAGGAATGGATGACTACGTCGTCCAAGTAGGCCACTGCAAAGCTACGATGGGGCCGTAGGACGATGTCCATCAGTCGTTGGAAGGTGGCTGGTGCCCCATGTAGTCCAAAGGGGAGGACCTGATACTGCCAGTGGCCCGTGGAGGTGCTAAAGGCCGTCTTGGGTCGGGCGTCAGCCGCTAGGGCCACTTGCCAGTACCCTTTGGTGAGGTCCAGGGTGGAAATGAATCGGGCCCTCCCCAGGCGCTCCACAAGGTCGTCCAGTTGGGGGAGGGGGTAGCTATCAAAATCCGAAGACTTGGTTCAGTCTGCGAAAGTTGTTGCAGAGCCGAATGCTCCCATCAGGTTTTGGCACTAAAACGATGGGGCTGGACCAGGGGCTGTTGGATTCTTCGATAACTCCGTCTCGTAGCATTCGCTCCACCTCTTCCTCGATGGCCTTACGCCGGGCCTCTGGGACATGGTAGGGCCTCTGTCTCACCACTACCCCCGAAGGTGTCTTTATGCGCACCACTTGGGTCCTTCCCGGGGAGGAGGAGAACACCAACTCGAGGAGCTCCTGTCTCTGGGCAGGGGTGAGGTCCTCCCCGAGGTCGACCAAAGCATGCTTGTTCTGATCTGTGTCCAGGGCGGCGTACGCTGAAACCACCGGGCCAGTTTTACCCACTTCTTCAACAAGTTAATGTGGTATATTTTCCCGTCCGTTCTCTTACCGAGCTGTTGCAGGCGGTAGTTGACGGTGCCCTGACGCTCTAGAACGGTGTAGGGCCCCTGCCAGCGGGCCAGGAACTGCAGGCGCTACTGAGTACCAGAAGAAGTACCTGGTCCCCTGGGTGGAACTCCCGAGGCTGCGTCGGGCGGTTGTACACCCGCTGCTGTTCCTCCTGGGCGGCGCGCATGTGCTGTTGGACTATCGGCGCCACTTGGTCGATCCTGTCTTGCATTTCTTGTACATATTCCACGACCGAGCGGTACGGGGACGGCTGTTCCTCCCAGGATTCGCGGGCAACGTCCAGCAGTCCTCGGGGGCGCCGGCCGAACAGCAGCTTGAAGAGGGTGAAGCCGGTGGATGCCTGGGGACACTCCCGGATGGCAAAGAGTACGTAAGGGAGGAGAAGGTCCCAGTTCCTCCCTTCTTCGTCTACCACCCGCCGCAGCATCCATTTGAGCGTCTGGTTGAAGCGCTCGACCAGCCCGTCAGTCTGGGGATGGTAGACCGACGTCTTCAGGTGCTTCACCTGCAACAGCTGACACAGATCAGACATTAACTTTGAGACAAAGGGCGTACCTTGGTCAGTTAGTATGTCCCTGGGCAATCCCACCCGGCTGAAAAGGAGTACCAGTTCCCTGGCGATGTTGGGGGAGGTGGCTTTGCGCAGTGGTACCGGGTGGCCTAGTCTACGACCACCAGGATGTACTCGTGGCCCCGGGCCGACTTGGGGAGGGGCCCCACGAGGTCCATGCAAATTCACTCAAAGGGAACACTGATGACAGTCAGTGGGGTCAGGCCGGGCCCCAGAGGCCCCTAGGGGTAGGTCCGAGGACTGTGGGCTACACGGGTTGAGCTCGAGGGTGGCGGTGGCGCACTCCAGAGCCATCAGGAGCTCCTGGGGTGTTCGCGGTGCTTGAACCTCCACGGCTTGTCGTTCCACGCGGGGTAACGCCCTCAGGAACCAATCCATAGCCACCTCTTCCGCCACTTCCATGGCCGTATGCTGGTCTTGGCAGAGCCACCTTTTGGTGAGCCGGATGAGGGCATTTAGCTGTCTGCGGGGTCGAGCCCTCGGCTGATAGACCCAGCAATGAAACTCGGCCGCCGCTTGGTGAGAGCTTCGGCCGCACCACGCCAGGAATCCGGCAGGCGGGCGAAGCTCACGTCCCGGGTCCGGGAGAGGCGTGGACGCCACGCGGGTCTCGAACTGCAGCGCCACCAGGGTCTTTGTCGCCGCCTGGAGGCTTTCCGTGAGCTGCTGGGTGGCGGTCTGCTGCTGGATACTGGTCTGCAACAGCTGCTGCAAGGTTTGGTCCATGTTCTCACTCTCGTTGTCGGAAATTTTTATTTATTAATTTTTTTTTTATGCCAGGGTCTGTGCTCATGCCTCCATCCTCCACCAGTGTAGCGGGAAAGGGCGGAGCACAGAGACACGGAGGCTGGAGTAGGGCAAAAGCTGAGTCTTTTATTTTATCTCTGGTAGAGTGCAGGTTTGTGTGGTTGTGTGTGTGTGGCTGCGGAGACGGCCTGACGTCGTGACGCTTGCGGGGGCGTGTGGGGAATCCCGGGAGAAGCCTCGGGGTTCTTGTGCCGTCCCTCAGCGCTGCGTGTCATCTCCGCCGGCGTCGTCCTCATCCGTGTCAGTACCTTGCACCAAATATGGTGAGAGAGGGAGAGAGAGAGAGAGATTAGTCACGCTAACACGAGTGCATGGGGAATACCTCCTCCTGTATCCGCTCCGGACGCTAACCATTTCGGTGAGTCAGTACTCAACTTTCCCGGGGCGGAAGCGCGTCCTTGTATTTCCGCCTTCCGGTTAGGGAGTGGTGGAATTCTTCCAACCGATCCTCCAATCCTCGGACGGTACGGCATCGGCGAGTCCTCCCCGCCATGGCGTCCTTTCCGGTTAGCACGGGGTCCGGCGCGGGGCTGCCTGCTTCGTGCCGACACGGCAGTCGGAGAAAGAGCGATTTTCTTCCCTCTCACGCCGAGTGTCAGTCCGTCGCGACTATATATATATATATATATATATATATATATATATATATATATATATATATATATTGTAGCTACATATATTTGAGTAACTATATATGAGCAAATATAATAACTCTGCCACCAGTCCAGTACCACAGGTTCCAGATGGATGGTTTGTGGTACCTCTCCAACACCATCAACACCAATATGACCTAATGGTGTTTGGGAATGGTACTAACAGGTGACTGTTCACAAATACCACAACGCACAATGTGCAACACCTGTGCAACACACAATGTGCAACATTTTTTTTTATTACTTTTTATAAAACTGACGATGATTTGTTGTTTAAAATGGAGGATATTAAGCTACTGAAAAGTACACAGATATATATATATATTGTTGCGGCGGACCCACACCCGATGCACAGGGTAAGAGAATCGCTCCTTCCCCGACTGCTGCACCGACGCGAAGCGGGCAGCCCCGCGCCGTCACGGCGTGGTGGAGCCACCCACTCCTCGCCGGCTGCTGTTTGGTGAACCTGGTGCAAGATTCCCACCACTCCAGCCCCGGAAGGAGGAAATAAAAGGACGCCCTTCCGCCCGAGGAAAGGGGAAGACCGACTCACCGGCTATGTGCGCACATAGTAGCAAGACGAGGTATTCTCACTGCAGCCACGGTACATAGGCTCCGTTAATCTCTCTCTCTCTCTCTCCTCTCCCAGAAGGCTCCGACCCGGACGAGGACGATGGCAGATGAAACCAGTGGTGACGCTGAGAACCAGCACAGGAAACCGCTCCTTCCCATCTTCTTCCGGGAATCCCGAGACGCCCCTGAGAACGCTGCTAGTAAGTAAGGAGTATATGGTTTATATATATACCATAATATAATAATATATACCACACAGAACATTTGGTCCTCCAAAATGTCTTTTAAGCAACAATTTTTATGTTTATATTTCGGTGCTTGGTAATAAACCATGCAATATTTTCCATCAAGGAAACTCGAATAGTGCTTGAATTCCAAAGAAGGATATTTGTACATCTAATTTTACATGTATTATATCTGACTTTCCTGAAAATCTGTAGTCATGCAGCAAAATGTAATTTCCACGCCAACTTTTTTAGGCCTAAATCCTGTAAAATAGGATAATAAAATTGGATCTTCATCGTAATCCCCCTCTTCAAAAACTGGATTAGGACATTTTTCCACCATGCAGCTTTGCAGAGCGGCAGCGGAGGATGTAAGAACGTCAAATTCCTCACATGATGAGTCAATTTATTGCTTTAGCTGTTTTTATTATTCCATCACTTCGGTTCATCTGGGATTCGTTTGATGTGTCATAACTTCCTGCTGCTTTTGCTTCTTTGGCTTCACAGTGAGGGAGAATTATATAAAAGTAAAAGCTGATCTGTTTGAGCAATAGCATACAGATGATGTGAGAGAGCAGAGACACTAAAGAAGCAAAGCACCGCTGCATCGATCTCTTTAGGTAGAGCTGAAGCAAGGGCGAAATCCCACTGCGCCACTATCAGAAGGTAGTCAAGCAGAATTGCAAGTAATGTAGAAAGCCGTCAGAAAGACTCAGAATTGCATTACAAAATAAATCATGGACGCCATTGAAGATCACATGTTTATTGTAAAGATTAATATGCAGCATGAGTATGTTTTTCTGGGGACAACGGAGCACCATGAGGAGCATCACAAGACTCAATCCAGACCACTATATTTCATTTCTTTGTATACCAGTGCTAATGGAAACATTTGTTTTTACCAGTATGCAGATAATACGTACCTGATCTTGTCTAATGCCTTCAAGTCCTCCTGGTCCTTGTTTGGCTACACAGATATGTCATAATTTCTGGCAATTAAACAACGATAAGACAGAAATCCTGCCTACAAAGAACTAACTTCAGATAAAATATCTTTCGTTTATCTAATTCCTGTCATTTCCTACAGTCCTTAGTTCCAAAATTAAACATAAACACCAAAGTATCACTGTACACAATCATCCTTGCACCAACAATCCTTTCAACAAATTAAATATCAAGACTATTCAATTACCAGAATATATGAATTATATATATTGATAATAAAATTAATATACAACATATACATAATAATAACAAAAACAAAAAGAAATGATCACTATTTTACCGCATTGATACATCAAAATTATACAAAATACTATTTATCACCCATAACATCCAACTTACTACAAAAAGAAATTATCATAACTAATCTAATATCTAATATCACAAGATGGTCGATTTTCAATCACAGCTCATCTCCTGAGTGGGCGTGAGATGGATGTGGCTGGAATTTTTTCTAAATAAACCCTCCATAAAACGAAAACAAGGCATGGTGTCAATGAACTGAATGATTCATAAAGTTAAACTTTAACTACTAATCAAATGTGGATGATCAGCCAAGCACATGCTTCATGTCCTAGTATCCGTTTTTTTTTTTTTTTAGTTTTGCATTGACCAAAAGGTGTTTATATGTCTTGTGTAAAAACTAATTTGCATAATCCAAAATTCTGGCTACTAGCAGTCTCCAAACTTGACAGAAACTTTAATTATGCAATAATCATAGGAGCTATCATCAAATTACCGGACTAAATATGATAAAAATGTAATTTTGTTATATTGTTTTGTTAGAATCATGCTGTCAAGGCAAACTTTAAAATCTGTTTAAAATGTGCTGACTTGTCAGGCTGGAGAGAACATCCTGAGTAGGGTGAAGACTTAAGAAATATCATACTTCCCTCTCAGGACAGAATTAAAATGAGCACTTAGCAACTTATTCTAGGTTTCTGGGCCATGTTGGACCTGAAGAGGATAGAGAAGAGAAAGAGGATGTGCATTTTGGGCACTGGAGGTTCATCTTGAGAACATTCCTTCCATCCCATATTAGATTGTGCAGAACTTTGGAATAGGAACAATGGTGATCAGTGATTGGTCATCAGAAACAATGGTGATCAGTGATTGATCATAGAGAACAATGGTGATCAGTGATTGGTCTTTTGGAACAATGGTGATCAGTGATTGGTCTTTTGGAACAATGGTGATCAGTGATTGGTCTTTTGGAACAATGATGATCAGTGATTGTTTTTAAAATAAATCTGTCTTGCTTAAGCACAATTCAGTCAGGGTTTACACACGTGTATTTTTCTCATTTGTAAGTCGCTTTGGATAAAAGCGTCTGCTAAGTAAATAAATGTAAACGTAAATAGCGGAGAGTCAACTAAACCTGCTCTTTCAACTGGTGTAACTTGCTTGCTATTTGGCTATTATTCTCAACTACCCCAATGACAAATTCTTAGCATAAAAATGTACCTATAGCAATTTGCTTGCTTCTGAGTCTAACCAGCTTGCTAACTAGATACCATAATAAAGTAATAAGTTAGAGTAATGAAAGCTTATATATTTCAACACGGGTAATCAAACATGATTAACTCAAGTCGCCATGAGAATGTTAGAAACAAATGGAACTCAACTTTGGGGTAAATTTCTATTTTAGTGAGAATTCGGTGTTGCAAGAAAACTTTTTAGTATTGTGTTAGCCATACAGGCATACGGATAAGCTTGTTTAATTACCTTACACACTACATGATGCTGTTGATAAATTCATTAGTTAATTATAGAAAGGGAAAAGTCTACAAGAACTTATTTTAGAAAAGATATTTGCAATATTATAGGGTTATTGATATCTGTTGGCTTACATCATTATGAATAAAAGAAGACGAATGAAAGACAGTGATTGAGGCTGTGACCTACTTCTCAGTGTAAATAAAAACCTACAAATCTGTTATCTACTATGTTGTTGTGCTAGATGTCGTGACACACATTGACATTTGTATTTACTTGTTTAACCATTATTGATCCAGGTGAATGCCCTTTGGAGTAAAAAAAATCACTCAGCTGATCCAAGTGTTATGGTAACCATAAAGAATGTGCAATCATTACGCAAGAGAAGGTCAGGAAAGGAAGTAGAAAACAGAATGGAAACTGCACAGTCAGCTGAATCGACTAAACTGCTGATTATCATGAGACTGTAAAGATTTTTTTTAAATGGTTAGCATCCATTCCTAAAATAATGTATGAGGAAAAAAATACATTAACATGAATTTATGACTAAGTAATACATGCTTCAACTACTGATTAGCAGCATTCTAACTGCTAGGTAAATCATCACACACTGTCCTTAAACATTAACAAATTGTTACATAAACATGTCTTGGTCACTGCATGGTGGTGTTATCTACAAAAGTAAGCAAATGCATTTAAAAAAAACTGTGGCAACCATTTTGATGATCAAATCTCTCAACTATGTTCAAATGTTAAATACCGAACTTTTTGTTATTTTTTAAACTATTCAACAGAAATGTCGTTTCAAAAGGAGCCCCAGAGCAAGTATTGAGTGCATAAATTAACATACTTTTCAGAAGGTCGACATTTCTGTATTATAAATTCTTTATTCTAATATTTTGAGATACTGGATTTTTGATTTCCATGAGCTGCAAACCGTAATGAACAGGATGAAAAACAAACAAAAAAGGCTTGAAATATTTAACTTAATGTGCAATAAAGACAGAATATATGAAAGTTCCACATTTTGAATTAAATTACAGGGGGGAAAAATGAACTTTTCCACAATATTCACATTTTTTGAGATGCACCTGTACATGTGATAAATGCTAATAATGCTAAGTTGGTAGATAAACGCAGCCTCCAAAAACGGTTTAAACCTTGCTTTATGTAACCTGAAAAGTACCAGGCCAAACTCCTAAACTGGAAAAACCGATGGGGCTGAACAAACAAAAAGCACTACAGGGTTGACGTAACATCAGAGGCGTTATTATGTGATAACGCTGAACTTGGCACGTCGGGAAACTTTGCCTACATGACTTTGTGCATGAATGTCTGAGCACTGTGTGAGAAAACACAACTGCGCAACAAATGTTTTGGATTATAGTGTCACACCCAAATATACTGTATTTTCACATTTGCTAGCATCACTACACATGATATTCTGAAATGGACTAGTTTTACCTTCATTTCTCACACAATGCTTTACATGTACATGTTTTACCTTACATCATATTCTCATGTACTAGCTTTTTTTTAACATTTGGAAGCATATTGAGGTAAAACTATGAACTATTTGAATGTTTTGATGCACAAATGTATTTAGTCTACGTATCAGATCAAGTGGTGTGTGGGGGTGTGGGGACTTGGCAAATGGCAATGCTTTTTTAAGCATGTAGGTTAGATAAGGTAACGTTATCTGAGGTAAAAGTTTTGTGTTTTGCACGGCAGCTAACGGCTGCTCCTCGTGCAGGAAAGAGGTGGCGTGTGCTGACGTCGAATGAGCTACTGCGCTCTGATTGGTCCTGCGCGACTCACCAGACATCAGCGCGCGCTCGAGTTCTGCTCGCCGTGTTGCCAGATTGGCAGAATTTGACACCGTTACAAACGTTAGGTTGGTAACGTCGTGTGGGTACACGTTTGAGCTGTATACATCAAGAGGACTTGCGAAGAGTGGTTTCAATCTGGCAACCTGCCATTGACTCGTGGTCTGAGGGTCTGAACGGTGGGAAGGCAAACATTTGAGAAGATGATGATGTGAGCACATGGGGAGGAAATAAATCAGCGGGAACCTCATTCACTGGGTTTATAAGGTGCAAAAGTGCAAACGTGGACAGAAGTGGATTTTATCCTTTAGATCTTTTTTTTTATTATTATTTGTGGACAGAAAGAAAATACGTTTTGTCAATCAAGGTACGAGACTGAAACTTAGTTTCATGTCAAAACATCTGGTTGTTTTTTTTTACTTCTTTGTAAAGAGTTTGATATGATTTTTTTTTGTCTCTCCAGTGCCAAATGCCGAAACTAGAGGGCCGTTGTTGGAGCTGCACCGGTGTGAAAGCGAAAGATTTGACAGATTTGTGTCTCTGGATGGCGTCTAAAATGGGTGAAATGATGTCCATGGTCACGTCAGTGCTTCTCCGTGTTCGCTCTGCTAATTTAATCCGACGGGGACTTGTCTTATTTGCTGTCGGCGTGGTTTTAGCGTTGGTGCTTTATTTCCTGCAAATACAGCGAAAAGACGCCTTGTTCCCTGATGAAGTGCTGGATACTTTGTTTTCTTCCGCCTGGTGGATTCCTCTATGCTGCGGAACAGCTGCTGGTCAGTTTAATTTATTCAGTACTATTTATTCATTCATATATCGTAATTTTGTTTGTTTTTGTTATTGTTTGTGCCGCTCACCGCGGATAAATCCCGTCTTTAGGGCTGGGTTTGTTTCGTTTCTAACGTTTTAACTCTCGAGCTCTGATTGTGTGTATGTATATATATATATATATATATATATAAAATGCTAAAGGAAGCAGCGGCAGGTCTGTTCGCGTGCCGCTGCTCTCTGACTGGCTCTTCCAAAAACGGGTGAGCGGCGCAAACGCACGCTATTGGCTGATTGCTCGAACACGCCATTTAACGACAAAAGAGAAACAAGGAAGTGGTGTGTATGTGTGGTATGAGTTGTACGTCACTCGGCCACACCCACACGTAACTCCGCCAGAGATGAGGACAAAAGCACATTTTATCTACGTTTATCTACATTCAGCAGACGCTAAAATGTTATCTAAAGCGACTTACAAATCCCTCAAACTAAGCACATAAAATAGTAATTTATTATTATTATTATTATTATTATTATTATATTGACATTCTGTTTACTATGAAATGTCACTCATTTTGAAGGTTGAATTCCAAAAAGCTTTCATTTTAATTTGCATCACCAGTCAGATTTTGTTGTGGTGCACCAAATTTGTTTCTAAGACAAGAATGAAGTATAAATTTATTTCTGAATTAAAATGAAGTTATTTTGCCCCTAAACTTTAGTACTTGCTCCTCATGAAGCTGGTTGAGATGCTGAAAGCATATAAGTTTCATCAGGAATTTAACCTAGATTTGAAATGATCAAGTTTTGATTAGTTTAACACTTTTTTTTCTTTCTTCTTTTTCTCCAGCCACCATCTAATTCACTACGTGTCATTTTAAAGCATTAATATGATCAGCGCTCCTCCTAAAGTGGTACATATGAAACTTTTGGCTAGTAGTGAAAATTTGGTTTTTCTATTCATTAACACACTAAAAAACACACGTTACCCCAAACTTATGTTTGTTTTTCCAGCTCAAATTCAGTTCTAATACTTAATATAATACATTAACGATAAATGATACAATTATAGAATCACTCAAAAGAAAACAAAGAAAATCCAAAATCAGGAACGCATCTTGTTGCTGTGAAGTATAAATGTGATTTCAGAGAGTTCGATTGGCAAAAAAAAAAAGAATAACATATTTGTGATGTCATAATGCTTGTTACCTTACGAACGGTGTTTAATTTCCGATGTTTACTTTAAGTCTTGTCACTGCTCGAACATGCCACGTATTTCCATGGTTACAATGTCAGTGCGTTGTGCAAACGGTTCAGCGTTTTTGGTGAAAACAACGGAAACGTGCTAAAAAGTCTAAGGAATCCGATTCACTGACTTCGCTCGCAAAGCTTTTTCTGAAACAGTAGCTTTTTTCCCTTTAGTTTGTCCACCCCGTGTTTTGTTTTTCTTTTTTCTTTTCCATGGGTCATGATTCATCTCGTAAGTGCTTTGTTCAGATAAACATTTTAAATTCTTAGCTAGCTTTCAAAAAAAATTAGACAACAAAAACTAGATAACGTGAACAGCGAATGTAAGCACGATGGATGATCGATCAACAGTCCTGTAAATACTAATGTTCCTAGCAACGAAACAATACCAAGCTGCGTACCATTGATTAGCTTCTAAGCTTTATTAGCAGCATTGACATTTTGAATGAATTGCATGCCATAACTGACTCACGCTAACATTGTTGTGTTATTGTGTTGCTGCAGCTGTGGTCGGTTTGCTGTATCCATGTCTGGACAGCCATCTTGGAGAGCCACACAAGTTTAAGCGTGAGTGGGCGAGTGTCATGCGCTGCATCGCTGTGTTCGTGGGCATCAACCACGCCAGTGCCGTATCCTTACCAATCCCTGCACCACACTAATCATAATTTAGAGTGTGATACTGTTTTCTTATTTTATTTTATTTTTGTAACATTTCCTGTTGGTTGCGATTTCAAATCCCTCCTGTTTTCTTGTACTGCTCACTGTACTGCGCACTGCTCATTCATGGTTACTTGTCCTTAACTCAGCACTGTTTCTCAGAAGCTGGACTTTGTGAATAATGTGCAGCTGTGTCTCACGCTGGCTGCTCTGTCTCTGGGTCTGTGGTGGACGTTCGATCGCTCCAGGAGTGGATTTGGTTTGGGCCTCACCACAGCGTTTTTTGCCACACTCATCACACAGCTGTTGGTCTACAACGGCATCTACCAGTACGTATTCATCCATCACCTTTGTCGTTATCTGTTATACAGACATATCACAAAAAAACTGGACATTTCAGATGTAGCGTTTTAAGAGTTAAACCACATGTCTGGTCTCTTTGTCAGGTTTCCATCTCCGCCTCTGGGCTACGTTCGCTCCTGGCTGCCCTGCATCTTCTTTTCTGGAGGAGTGACGGTGGGGAACATCGGCAGGCAGCTGGCCATGGTTAGACGTCTCTTAAATGTTGCTATGTTTTTCTGTCCAAAAGTGGTTAGCTTCTTTGTCTTTCTTTTTTTGTTGTTGTTTTGTTTTTTTTCACTCTAGCTCATGGTGTTCTTAGAACACAAGTTTTCTTTTGTATTAAAAAAATTTCCTTTCTATAAAACTAGCTTCCACTAACCCTTTTCTGTTCTGTGTCCCTTCAGGGTACAAATGAGAAACCTCACAACGACTAGCGTGCAGCACTGACTAACCCAAAATACCACAGCGAGGAGGAATCGGATGCTTCCCATCGCATTTCCACTCCCTCCTATTCTCTCCTTCATATCACTGAGAGAAGAGGTGGGCAGACTGTGTGTGTGTCCTATGGACACAAAATGGAACTCGTAGTCGATGTTGACGTCACCACACAAGTGTTCGTGTTGGCATGAGAGACTGTTATGGGGTTAACTTCCTAAGTAACCGGACATGAGTGCACGTCGTTATTTTATAAACCGGAGTCGATTTTGGTAAACCTGTAATGTTGCACCTCACGTTACGTGAAGCCCTGCCTCCTCACCTTCCTGGTGCCATCCACCTGGCCCCACCCCCTCAAATCTCTACAGCCTTCCACCTGGCACTCACCATCCTAGTGCTCTCCACGCGGCTCCTCCTGCTCACCTCTCTGGATGAATTCGCCTGCCCCCATCCCTTTAAAAACGTTACAATCGGGAGTTTTTCGCTCCAAGAGTTACTTGAGCGAATCAATGTGTTCGAGGTTTTTTTTTTTTGCGTTGGCAACACGACAACGATTTCTGAATCCGACGCCGGATTTGTGATCGGTAAACTCGTGATCTCGTCATCGCGGTTACTTTGTAAAAGAACTCCGTAGAGTTATGTAGCACAACTGGGTTCAGTTGTTCACTTCTACAGTGTATTAGCCTCATAAGTGTGTGTGATATACTGCAGATCTAGATATATACACTGAGTCTGAATTGTGTGTATGTGTGTAAAAAATGATGGTGGCCAAATATGTGCTTTTTTTGTTTGTTTGTTTGTTTTGTTTTCCCCCCCTTCCATGTTGTGCAGGAAAGTGATGTTAAATGAAAAGGGAAAAGTTTCAAGGCTGCACAAAAATGTCTGCCATCCAAAGTGGACTCATGAACGTTCGCTAATATTGTTATTACTATTGATAACAATTATTACTAGTGTTACTTTCCAGTGAGACTCATTTGCCAAATGAAATATTTATCGTTTAATAACACGTACTAGACGATGTGTGACATGGTCAGGTTAATTCACGTACGCCTTTTTATGATAGATCGTGATGTTCAACATTGACATTCACAGCCTGTTCAGAGGATGGAATACAGACTCGCGATGAATAATCCACAATCTTAAATTGTTACATGCTTAATACGATGATGGGTTTTTGTCCATTTGTGAATGGGCACACATGTACGCGCTTATATACGCAAAATGACCACGTTTCGTTTTTATGAAGGTCGACCGTTGGAAAAAATAATAATTAAATAAATAAAAAAATTTTTTCATTGCAGCCTTGAAGATTTTGCAATCCGTGATTGCCTTTTATTATAGAATGAGTGCTTTTTGTCACTTTTTTTTTCTTTTTTTCTTTCTTTTTCACTTTGTTTATGTTTTGCCCACCACGTGTAATCCAATTCTGTTAATCGTGCAAAAACATGCCATATTTTCCAGAGTTGTAGACACATTCGCAATGTGACCACAAAACTCAGTTGGTCAGAAGATGCTCAGCCCAGCACACACTCTGATTGGCTGACAACCATATATGGTTGCGCAAGAGCTAGAGAACAAGGCGTGATTTTTATATATTTTTTTATATATATAAGTTGTTGGCAAGACTTCGCAAAGATTAAGACGCAAGCAGCTGTTTTCAGGACTAAGAAGCATTTCGAAACGTATCTTAGATTTATACAACAATTGTATCCGTTTAATATTTTGCACGTTTTAGCAAGATCTAGTATCAGTTAACATTTGACCAGATCTGAAATAATTGACACTCCTCAGCCAATCAGAATCGTATTTTCCTTACATAGTGTCCTTGCTATACAACACTTGAGAATTTACGATTTTTGTCTTTTTATGTTCTGGAAAATACGGTGCGCTTTTTTTTTTTTTTTTTTAACTTGAAGTGCAATCGGTTATAACGAGCCTTGATTTATTTATTTCTATATTTTTTTTTCATAAAGGATCATATGCAGTACGAAGAAGCAATAACTCGCGTTCCGAGTTAGTTTACGTTCACGCACAAGCTGATCTTTTCATGACACCAATGACCACTTCTACTGTTCTGAGTAAAAAGTGTGTATCGTCACGTTTTACCTGTCGAGTAGTATTAGTGAAATGTTTGAAGTGGAGGTGCGAGAAGCGGCTGGAAGATAAAATATTAACGCGACTCGCTAACAGGACTTCAGTTCAGGGAAATAAGAGACTCGAAGTAAACGAAAGCTTTATTTTATTTGAGGAATAAAAAAAAAATTTGGACTTGTTTTGCTTTTTGTCTGTTTTATTGTTGTAGTTGCATGATTTCTACTACACTGTGTATAAAATAAAATGAAGTTGAAAGTGTTTATGTTCCTTCGCAATGATTTATTAACAATGATTTATTAACAATGATTTATTATCTACCCAGGACTGAATACCCCGTTTTTTGTTTTTTTTTCATTTTGGAGTATTACAACCTGGGACTGGAATGACTAATGTTACCTTGTAGGTGGTACCTTCTCATAAGTACAGTTATTGTTATAGATTTAAGTTAGTGTTATAGATTTAACCAAATGCGGTGTCTGCATATGAACAGATCTAAAGCCAGTACTGCTGTAAACTCATTCAAAAGTAGAGAAGAGGAACTTTACTTCAGTGTTCACAGCATGGGCGGCCGTGTTGGTTTGACGTCACCCGGTAAACGGAATGAATTGGTAGTAGTTGAGAAGTCTACCCTAAGTTGACAAGTTTTAGCAGTTGAGAAGTCTACCCTAAGTTGACAAGTTTTAGTAGTTGAGAAGTCTACCCTAAGTTGACAAGTTTTAGTAGTTGAGAAGTCTACCCTAAGTTGACAAGGGGAGGAAGGGGGGGTATTTTGGGGTTTTCCCCAGGTGTAGGCAGAGAATTACAAGTCGCAACTTTGCCTCGAGCACAGCATTTCTTGGGATTATATGTCGGGAATCTACACAAAATAACCCATAATATTAAAGTGAAGAAAATTTTTTCCATAATAAATTTGTGATTGCATACACTGGTCAGGCATAACATTAAAGCCACTGAGCGGTGAAATGAATAACGTTGATTTATCTTGTTACACTGAAACCTGTTGAGGGGTGGGATATATTTATTCGGCAGCAAGTGAACAGTCAGTTCTCGAAGTTGATGTGTTGGAAGGAGTGAAAAAACGGTCAAGTGTGAGGATCTCAGTGATTTTGACAAGGAAGCAACTTCTGACAAGTCCAGAACGGCAGGTCTTGTTGGGTGCTCCCGATATGCAGTGGTTAGCACCAGCTAAAAGTGGTCCAAGGAAGGATGAACGGTGAATCGACGACAGGGTCATGGGCACCCAAGGCTCATGGATGCAAGTGTGGAGTGAAGGCTACCCTGCCTGATCCATTCCCACAGACGAGCCACTGTAGCACAAACTCCTGACAAAGTTCACGATATGAGCAATTCGCCGTGGTATAAGAGCAATAAATCACTTCTGGATGTCCTGTAGTAGGAAAAGAATCAACTCCGGTAACTCCGCTTTGCATCAGGTTCATCACGCTACCCTGCCGTTGATTGTTTTCATGTAACAGCACGTCCTGTCATGTTTATTCCTTACTCTGTAATATATCTTTGTTTAGTGTTTGTTAGTAAAAATTAGCTGCCATCTTGGATCAATCTATTCACCTAAAATGACTTGAATCTCATGTTGTTGAATCTTGGCTTGTCACAAGATGGCAGCATTTCATCTCTCCAGCTCAAAGTCTTCCCATCGTGTTCATCCTGAAACATTAGGGATTTTGGAACAACACGCAAGCAGATGTGTGAGGAATTCCCAAATCTCATACAGCTAGGACCCTGGGATTAGCCCGATTTAGGACCTGGAGTAATTACATTAATTTCAAAAGACTGCACGCGCTATCACATATTTTCCCGATTCGACCCTGGTGCAGGAGAACCCCCTGTCCCCCCAAAGCCACCCCCACCCCAGTTCAAAACACTACAATGTGGGTTCTCCAGGAGCACGGTTGGGAAAACCTGCGGTATCCTATAGCAGTGGTCCCCAACCCCCGGTCCGCGGACCGGTACCGGTCCGTGGGTCATTTGGTACCGGGCCGCACAGAAAGAATGAATAACTTACATTATTTCCGTTTTATTTATTATCTGGATCTGAAAAATGACCGGATTCTCTCCGTTACAACCTTCTACGACTCACTCTTGACGCATGTCAAGACGCTTGTCTCGGTCACGTGATACGTTGAAACCTTACCATAGAGACCAGAGAGCGTTAGGGGGGAGAGAGGATGTTACGAGGACGCTGCTAATAAAGTTGCGATTTCACATTGGATTCAAGTTTATTATTATATTTTTAAAAAAATCCCAGTTTTATGCCGGTCCTATAATTTTATTTTGTTGTATTTATCCGCCACACCTTAAAGGCCGGTCCGTGAAAATATTGTCTGATATTAAACCGGTCCGTGGTGTAAAAAAGGTTGGGGACCGCTGTCCTATAGGATCCGTAAAATGGCTCCCGTCCTGTAGATGGCGCTGTTTATTCTTTATTACCAATCCTTATACACACAATTTTGAATTATCCATTCAGGGTGTCTTCAGAGCACACAGACAGACAGGTGGGAAATGCGGCGTGAGACCGTACAAACGTGTCCAGCTTTTTTCTCTCTCTCTCTTTTCCTTCCTGAGAAAGTGGCTCTGGTCTTTTGTGCGCCGCAAGTCTAGCGGAACGTCCTCTCTCTGTCCGCAGCTGCTTCCTGCTTTGTGAGGACCTAACAAATCCAGCGTCACTCACACCCACACACACACACACACACACTGATCCTTTATCCCTGACACACACACACTACCCCTAAGATTCTCTCTGCACTTCAGCTTCGATTTAAATGATCCCTGGACTGGACAAAGACAAGCGGAGAGACAGACAGGTCAGAGGTCAGAAAGACACGCACCTGTACCTGATCCCCAAAACACTCAAATCTAATTAAAAATAATGATCTGCTTATTGGCACTTAATATAAAAGCTATTTTAAAAGTACACCACATACAACTTTTCAGGTCAAAAGTCATAACAGGGACCCTTACTAACAGGGACTAACCTTTATTTCCCATTTATTACTTTTATGTCCCAATTTTCTCTTCCCTATTGTACGATTAAATTCTAAATAAGTCGCTATTGAACATTAGTGTACTACATATGCTGAAAATATTTTCTTATTCCCCATGTGGGCTGGGGTCCATAGGTCTCATTTAGTAGGGAGGGTATAGAAAATGCAACAACTTGAAAAGTAAAAGTAGAATCTTAGAAATACTCGGATAGGTTTTGAATTTCTGAGGGCTCGGTGTGTTTAATGGAAGAGATCAGACTGGAGGGAAATCTGACCTTTTATAGCTAGCTACAACAGGGTCATTTGCTTTAACTGACCTAGAAATCCTGAACACTGAATATACAAGATACTGAACATTTACTATCTTTGTTTTCAATTTTCCAAACGTCTAAAACGTTACTTCTTTCCAGGTTTTAAATGAATAAATACTTCACACTTTTGATTTTCACTGTATAGAGAATCTAAGGAGCTGAAGTTCACCCCACTGGCCACATGCTGAGTTCCAGAACCTAACTTTCCTAAAGTGACTGGGATAAGTGTGACCTTAAACTTCTGCATTGTGGGGAGTGATCAGGTACTGCACACACACACACACACACACACACACACACACAGACACAGTATTCTCCCGTATGATCGGGTTTGTATAAATAATAAAATCGAGCAGGTCTAATATCATCTGTGAATGACCCGCGCGCTCTGCAATAAAACCCGAACTTTTCGGATTTACAACGAATAAATATCTGAATTGTGGAAATGTCGGACAGATTGTGTTTATTTCAAATTGTAGTCGTTGTTTCTAAGCAATGAAACCGTTCCGTTCTTTTTGCTCCGATATTTTTTATTATAGCGACAGGTCTGCTGTTTCTAAACTCCTTCCTGTTGTGTTTCTTCTAGTTTATTCCACTCGTTTGTCTTAGAAAAAAAAAACCCGAAGATCATTCATATATGTTTTGTCGCCGTTTTTTTTCTGCGGGAGAACCCTTCAAGGTTCTATGTAGTAGAACCCTACACCTGTTCAGTGTCTCCTGTTCAGAACAGAACCAGTTTAGGAAACTAACAAACGGTAACTTTTTATTTCAAACCAGTTCCTGAATGCCAGTGTTTTTAAAGAAAACAACACTGTTTTTCTTCTTCTTCTATTTCACGGAAAACTATAATAATAATATTTATAATAATGTCAGTAATCATAGAAAAAATAATAAGAACAACAACAACAAACATAAAAATAATATCAATAATCACAACAACAATAAGAGCTTCAAATTATATATGCCATAATGATGCTAGTTAAAAGTAATAGTACTGTTTGTTTAGTTACTTTTTTCTTTTACATTTACAGTTACATGTATATAGCGCTTTTCTAGACACATGTTCTTTACTTATTCTTTTTGTTATCTTCTTTCTTCATCCTTAATTGTCAGATGTGATAAGAATGCACGAATCAAATTCAATTTTTATTATTTTTATACTTATACTTATTATTATTATTATTATTATTATTATTAGTAGTAGTAGTAGTAGTAGTAGTAGTAGTAGTAGTAGTAGTATTTATTTATTTAGTTGTTTCCTATAGGCTACGTATATTGGCATATATTACGTATATTGGGTGTACCCCGCCTTGCTCCCTGGGGTAGGCTCCAGGTTCCCCGCGACCCTGAACAAGGAGTAAGCCGTAGAAAATGGATGGATGGATGGAGGCTATGTATTTCACTTTTGTTTTTTACGTGTGTGTGTGTGTGTGTGTGTGTGTGTGTGTGTGTGTGTGTGTGTGTGTGTGTGTGTGTGTGTGTGTGTGTGTGTGTGTGTGTGTGAAGAAAAAAAATTAATTCGTTATTTTTTAGTGCGTTACAGAAATTAGCAATATCCGCTTATAAACAACAAAGAGAAAATTAAGAAATAATAATAATAATAATAATAATAATAATAATAATAATAATAATAAGTCGGAAGCACAGGACAAAAAGAAAAGCTTTGAAAAAATTAGTTAGTGAGACTTTATTATAATTAATGAGAAATGAAAGATATATGAAACATTTTTAAATCAGTCCAGAGAGAGAAGCAGCTCTCGGACAAACAGGAGGTTTTGTTTTTAGGTTTTCACTTCATAATTGTACATTTTTATTACGTTATTCGTCGCATAATAATAATAATAATAATAATAATAATAATAATAATAATAATAATAATAATAATAATAATAATAATAATAATAAAGTAAGATGTCTTTACAAAAGAGGGAAAGTTTCACAAATGTAAAAGTGTAATAACGTTTTCGTTCACAGCGAATTCAAAAGTTAAAAATAAACGGTAATGTTAAAACATCATTAATAAACGAAGTCGTAACCTACAACAAACATTTCATTGTTTCCCCAGAGAAAGTAGTGTTGGTTTTAATGGTATTCATGGTGTTGGTAATGTTAATGGTATTGGTGGTGTTAATGGCGTTGGTGTTGTTAATGGTGTTTATGGTGTTGATGTTGTTTGTGGTGTTAATGGTGTTGATGTTGTTGTTGGTGTTAATGGTGTTGATGGTGTTGATGTTGTTTGTGGTGTTAAAGGTGTTGATGTTGTTGGTGGTGTTAATGGTATTGATGGTGTTGATGTTGTTTGTGGTGTTAATGGTGTTGATGTTGTTGTTGGTGTTAATGGTATTGATGGTGTTGATATTGGTGGTATTAATGGTGTTGGTGATGTCAATGGTGTTGATGGTGTTAATTGTGTTAATGGTGTTCAATATTAAAGTGATTAAAGTGATTGTGTACATTCAGCGTATTTCTCTGCTTCACTGAGTCCTCACATAAACACCTCTCACAGCTTTACTCTCTCATTACACACACAGAGAGAGACTGAATGGAGGCTTATCTACGCCACGCAGATCACACACTAGAGATTATTAGTGAAGAAAGAATTAAAGCTCTCTCTCTCTCTGTGTGTGTGTGTGTGTGTGTGTGTGTGTGTGTGTGTGTGTGTGTGTGTGTGCGTGCGTGCGTGCGTGCGTGCGTGCGTGTGTGTGGTGTGTGTGTGTGTGTGTATTTCAGAGAAGTGAAAACTTTCAGGTGAACACTTCAAAAACTTCACTACTCTGAAACACACACACACACACACACACACACACACACCATAGACATGCGTCCATTCATAAATCCACTCTCACTCAAGTCTTTTGTAATACAAAAATTGTGGAGTCTGAAGGAGCGATAGATAGATAGATAGATAGATAGATAGATAGATAGATAGATAGATAGATAGATAGATAGATAGATAGATAGATAGATAGATAGATAGATAGATCTGTTTATAAAAATCAGAGCAGAAATAAGGTCGAAAATCTGCGCTCAGTCCCTGCAGGTTGCCAGATATGTTTTGTTGTTGTTTGTTTTCTTACCTGTGCAGGGTTCATTGGGTTAATAGAAAAGTATGTGCTCTTTTGTTTATTATTTTTCCTACAGTTTGTGTAACACTTTAATACTCGTTTGGAATTCAAGTTACAGTTGTTCGTAGAGAACTGAAGGATTTAGTATGAATCGATCTGGCAAGCAACCCTACACCAGCCACTCCATTTAGCATACTTCAGCTCTGAGGTGAACGGTGACATGCCTTAAAGAGACAGAGTCCCATTTCAGCCTCTCTCCATCTCTCCACGTCTAATCTCTCCACCTTTCCATCTTTCCATCTCTCCACCTCTCCATCACTCCACCTATCCATCTCTCTGCCTCTCCATCTGTCCACCTCTTCATCTCCCTACCTCTCATCTCTCCACTCCTCCATTTCTCATCTCTCCACCTCTCTCTACCTCTCCATCTGTCCACCTCTCCATCTCTCTACCTCTCCATCTGTCCACCTCTCCATCTCTCTACCTCTACATATGTCCACCTCTCCATCGCTCTACCTCTCATCTCTCCACCTCTCCATTTCTCATCTCTCCACCTTTCTATCTTTCCATCTCTCCACCTCTCCATCACTCCACCTCTCCATCTCTCCATCTGTCCACCTCTCCATCTCCCTACCTCTCATCTCTCCACCCCTCCATCTCTCATCTCTCCACCTCTCTCTACCTCTACACCTATCGATCTCTCCACCTCTCCAGCATAGCTAAGCATCAGCCGAGTAATGCCTGCGAGAGCGAGGAGAAATATGTGTGTTCGTTTGCGTGCTTGCGCGCGCTCACTTTCAAAAAAGTTTAATTATTCTTTTGTATTGTTCCTGTATCTCCCATATAATGTGTCCTGGCCAGAAATAAAAAGAAAGAAAAGTCGCTGCTAAATAAATTAAGGCAAAATCACATCATACTCACGGCAGTGTAATCACATTTCCGTCATATTAATGAAGCGACAATTAACAAACAAACTAACTAACTAACGTTAGACAGAAAGAGAGATAGACAGAATTATAGATAGAGAGAGAGACAGACAAGACTAAATAAAGAAAACAAGGAATAAACAAATAAACATCAGATAAATAAACAAACAAACAAATAAACACAAACGGATATATGATAGATGGATAGATAGATAGATAGTAGATAGATAGATAGATAGATAGATAGATAGATAGATAGATAGATAGATAGATAGATAGATAGATAGATGATAGATAGATAGATATAAGCAAACGAATAAATAAAGAAATAGACGCTTGCCTACTAATAGACACAGCATATTGTATATGTATGTGCGTGTATGTGTGTGTGCGCGCGCGCTATATTGATATTTTGGCGTTCCTCTGCATCTTTAAAAAAAAAAAAACATGAACGAAAACACTGCACCGTTACTCCAGAAGCGTGATCACGTGACAGTCTCTCCTCGCATCCTATTGGTCGAAGGCACGTGTCCTGGATACCGGAGTGAAACGTCACAGAGAGGCGGAGGACGAGGCGGGGGTCTCGTAATAAAAAAATAAGAACAAAAAAAAATCGGGAGTAAAAGTATTTGAGGAGGAGCGGATCCTAGAGGAGCCCCCCTCCTCCTTCTTCTTCTCCTCTTCTTCTTCTT
This sequence comes from Ameiurus melas, assembly GCA_012411365.1. Lineage (NCBI taxonomy): Eukaryota > Metazoa > Chordata > Actinopteri > Siluriformes > Ictaluridae > Ameiurus > Ameiurus melas. Next base: position 27,818,781 of record CM022756.1, read on the forward strand.
ATTCTTCTCCTCCTCCGGCCCGGAGTTTACTCACTCAGACCTGCTGCACACCCGCTTCACACGGATCACAGGTGTTTCTATATATTCTTCTGCACATTTTTATTTTATTTTATTTTTTTGGAAGTTATAGCCTAAATATTGATTATAGCGCACATTTTGTTACACGGAATCCGAAACTATGGTTCTTCTTTGTGAGCACGACGCGCAGGAAGAAGATCTGTTTACAGTCCCAAACCCACGCTGATTATTATTAATAATAATATTTTACATCTTATTATTGTTTATGCGAAAACAAAGTGGAGCGCAGTCGGTCCGTTTTGTATAAAGTGCCTGATAAGTGCGGGAAAGAAGGGTTAAAGAGAGAGACCGGGGAGAGAGAGGGAGTGTGTCCTTCTAAGTATGGATGAGAATAAGCAGAGAGGGAGAGGAGACGCTCGGCGTGCCGGAGAGTCCGAGGTGAGAGCTCCGTCCCCGGGACACGCACCTCCTCCTCCTCCTCCTCATCCTCATCCTCCGCCACCGCCGCCTCCTCACCGCGTCACCAACTTCTTCATCGACAACATCCTGCGTCCGGATTTCGGACGCAAAAAGCCGGATGAAAGTGTGCTGAGACGGAATGAAAGCAGCCCGGGACAGCCGGGAGATGCTGGAGAGGTTGGACAGGTGTCCTCCACGGAGAGCACCTCCACACCACACACGGGCAATAAAGCCGACACGGTGACAGACGACGAGCCGCTGAAAGTGCGAGGAGAAAGCAAGGAGCAGTGCCTGAGCTCGGACTCGGAGCTTTCTCAACCCAACTCGTCCACTTTAACCCAGAATCAGCCCATGCTCTGGCCCGCCTGGGTTTACTGCACGCGCTACTCGGACAGACCCTCGGCAGGTAACACACCTCAATCAGGTCTCCATATTTCAAATAAATACAACTCGGTGTGCTTCTTTATTAATCTTCTAAACACCCTAAAAAGTCATTTACTCGCAGGTAAAGTCTTCTAGACAGAATTAATTTTTGTCCAGTTATTGTAACATCGCACTAGTCATGATGCCGCTCTGTAAAAGAACCATTTGGTATAACCTCTAGAATAATTTGCCACTCTCAAATAAGTTGTGCTTATTTCTCTGATAGGTAAAAACCCCTAATACGTTCAAAATAAAATAACATTTTTTCTCCTAAAAAGTAAACCATAATTTGTGGGGCTGGGGTGGGGGTGTGGGGGGTGTGTGTTAAATTTCTGGTTTAAAAAAAAATCACAAATTCCCCCATATCGGTCCAAACTATTAGTAATGAACGTGGAACCATTAAATCCTAAATATAAATAAATAAAATAGCCTATATTTAGGCAATAAGGCAAAATCTTATCCCCCGATCCAACGATCAAAAGAAATGTAATCTAGCTTAAATCTATAGTTTAAAAATAAGAAAAATAAGAATAAAAATAATAATCAATCCAGTCTTTACAATATAAATATCTAAAATAATAATAATAATACTAAGTTTAATTTAAAAAAAATGACAAGTCATGACCTCTAAAAGAAATATTCAGAAAATTTCAGTGTCTCTAAAATGGATGCCATCTACACAATTTATACAAAATTAATAGTTAAAAAAATAAATCTTAATAATGTATATATCTCTTTTAAATAAATAAATAATCTGTTCCAGCGTGGACAACAAACAGTTAAAGTATAGAGTGAAGCTTATAGGCTAGAGCACAGACACAACCTACTGGAGGGGAATTAGCATGTACAATGTATAGATTAGGACTGAATCATTCAATATTCAAATCTTCACATTTAAAAGAAACATGAAAATAATAATAATAATAATAATAATAATAATAATAATAATAATAATAATAATAATAATGTTGACTTATGAGCCATGAACTTCAATGTGATGTTTGTTATTGCTGTCGGCTTACTAAGCAAAATCAAAAGACTGAATTAACTCTTAAAGCCTCGAACACGCTAAATACCTAAAGTGTTGAATTCAAGCAACATATATATATATATATGTGTGTGTGTGTGTGTGTGTGTGTGTGTTTGTGTGTGTGTGCGTGTGGAATTAACTCTTGCTGTGCTGAATGAAAACTTACAGTCCTACAGTGTTGAATTTTACTTTTGCTGTGGTATTTTGTTTGGTCTATTACCACGGAGAGATAGTAATATTAAATATGAGCAACTGGCTAGCGAGGTGTTGCTAGCTTCTCTTTCTGAGTGGGTTTTCTGACAAGTTAACGATTATAGCGGCAGCTTTACGTTGATAATGTGTAATAAAGGGATTGAAGCGACGAATATAACGAGTCGTATCATTGAGGTGTATCTGTGAGGCGAAATTGTGGCGTTTGTGTGAAACATGACTCAAATTCCCGAGTCCAGAGCAGAGCTTCAGAAAAGAAGCGCATTGAGTTCTAATCAGTCAGCAACATCGTGTTATTTTATTCAGGGTAATGGAATTACCACGTCGCTAACAGCAGCTCGTTAGCTTATTGCTAATGTTTATAGCTGTCTGGAAGAACACGAGGAAAATAAAAAATAATAATAAAATAAATAAAAAGCCAAGCAATGTAGCTACCATAAGATATTGCCTACTCCATAGGTTGCTAGGGAATTTGAAGAGATATAGCTAGCTAGCTAAAATATACCCAGCTAGCTCGCATTTTCTGTTAAAAGAGATTTAAAAAATCAACCCCCCCCCAAAAAAAAACACAAACAAATAGGAAGTCCACTTTTTTGTGTTTATAAAATAATACTAGAGCATAGAGACGTGAGCATATCAAATTTTATTTTATTTATTTATTATCAATTCACAGGCTATTACAACATCAACCAAAAAATATATTGATTTTAAACAGAACCTAGCAGGCCTATCCATGTGATTTGGGCTCAACCATTCCTTTAAGACCTGATACAGTATGCATATATCTACAGGCTACTTTAGCATTTCTATACATATTCTCTTTAGAGTTTCTATATTCGTATTAATACGATTGCATAACGTAGGATTATAAGATACATCATCTCTTATTGTGCGATGCCAGTCTTCTCCTTCTTCTTCTTCCTCCAAGTTCATTAGCATATTTTTGGGACAATGGACTGCAGGACGCCTCTGGCTGTCTCCAGCATACGAAATGCCCCCCCACCCCCACCCCACCAAAAAAGGATTTAAGACGAGTTTAAGATTTGTGGAGAAAAGCTGTTTGACACATTCATTTATTATTTGTTAAAAAAAAAAAAAAAAAAAAGGTGCAATGAAAGAATAAATCAACTATCATGCATAATGCACCGACTGCTTCATATCCAAAGCAGGGCTGCCAAGAAAACCAACATTTCAGCTACTATTGGTGATATATATATATATATATTATATATATATATATATATATATATATATATATATATATATATATATATATATATATATATATATATATATAGTATATAAAAAGATCTTAATAAATCTGACAAATATCATCCAAAGTTATTCTGATCCGTTTTTACGGGGAAATTTTGGTTGATGAAAGCTGGATTTTTGCCTTTAACGAAACTAGCATTTTAAAATGTGTATTTTTTATGTTTATATACGTGTTTTAGAATGGGATAACATGGAATATATGATATTGGATATACATATAAAATCTACTTTTATATTTGCAGGTGTTTATTTTATCCGACGCTAAAGGGCAACCATAAAATCACGTTCCTGTTTTTTTTTGTCTTGTTTTTTGTTTTACGTATACGGCCTAAAACACATGAAATACTGCTCTGAATTTGCGTTTTACTCTTTAAAGCAGCATGATGAAATTATGTTGACTATACAAGCTCAAGCCCAAATTTCCATCATAAAATGCTCAAAATGGAGCCCATCGTTAATATTCATGACTATTCCGCATGAGAGCTTTTTCCCCAGCAACAATAACTTGTATTATTATATTTACTATATTCTACTGGAAATGTATTACTATACTACTATATTATTACCATATAATCCAACATTTCTAGGAATTCTACCACGCCTGAGTAATTTCGTTCCATGTTACAGAAATAAAGTCGGGATTAAAGATATCAGACCCTCGCCCTATCCTTAACCAGTGGTAGCCAACCGTCATACTGGCAGATCAGGCGAATTCTTACGTATAAAAGGTTGTGAAGTCGTATATATATCGTAAAAAAAATCTCTACTGTTGAATTAACATCTGGAACTTTGAAGTTCAAGCGTACAAAACTCTGGATTATGCTTTTGTAAACCAAAAGGACCCGAAATTCACTCAAACACCAATAGTAATAATATTTATACACAACTGATTTACTCAATAGCGTATAGACGTCAATGGATGGATGGATGGATGTTGAATCAAATTACCAAATAAATCTTTCTCTAATTTTGTGCACATTCAAGATATAATAACGGCGGGAAGGGGGGTGATGGGGAGTCGGGGGGTCCCAGTGTTATGAATTCGACTTGTTCTATAAATAGTAACCAATGGTTAAGTTTAAGGTTAGGGTGTTAGAATTCCTACAGATTTTGCATTTACTCGATTTACATGATAATAGTATTGTATATGTTAGCAAAGTAGTGGTAGAAATAAGCAGTTGCAGTCATAATTATTCACCACCAATTGTGAATCAGGTTTATTGTCAAAATGTACAGACTTTCAGCTGTGCGATGAACAAACAAAAGCGATTGAAATAGTTAAACACAATGAACGCTACAAGTGATTTCCCCAAATTCAAATGAAAATGCAATTTATAATGATTTCTCCAGTTTAAAAATTATTCAACCCCCTGAATAGAATCCCTTGCAATAGCACAAATATGCAAAACAGGTGTTGTTTCAAGCACACCTGGTGCAACTAATGAAGCCCTTGATTGGAACACATGAAATACCCTGAACTGGCTAGGGGCAGAAAATGAATGAAATACCTGGACAGGGCAGAAAAAGGAAGCTATCAACAGCTGCAACCAGATTTCTGAGAAGACAGGTCATGAAAAACCCTCAAGTGACTGCAAAACACCTGCAGCAATACTCACTGAGGTTTCAGTGAGCACAGTAAGGTACGTGCTAAACGCAGAAGGTTTCCATGCCAGAACTCCAAGACGTACACCACTACTGACCCAAAAGCACAAGAAAAGTCGACTCAAAATCATATAAATAAGCCACAGAAGTTTTGGGATTCTGTTCTATGGAGAAATGAAACAAAACAAAACTGGAACTTTTCAGCATGAGGGATCAGCAGTATTTCTGGAGGAAGAAGAATGAAGAAAGAACACTGTCCACAGTCAAGCATGGTGGTGGCTCGGTGATGCTCCGGGGCTGCTTTGCATCCTCTGGCACTGGAAACCTGCAGCATGTGGAAGGCAAAATGGGTTCATTGAAGTATCAGGAAATCCTAGGAGAAAATGTCATGCCGTCTGTGAGGAAGCTGAAGCTTCGGCGGCGGCGAAACTTCCAACAGGACAAATATCCCAAGCATACCTCCAAAAATTCCACCAAGGCTTGGTTGCAGAAGTCCTGGAAGATTCTACAGGGCCATCACAGTCACCTGACTTGAACCCTATAGAAACTCTCTGGTGGGATTTGAAGAAGGCGGTTGCAGCACACAAACCCAAGAATATTACTGAACTGGAGGCCATTGCTCATGAGGAATGGCCAAAGATCCCTCAGACACACTGTCAGAATCTGGTCTCTGGCTGTGCATCTCGTTTGCAGCAGGTCATAACAGTAAAAGGGTGCTCTACTAAGTACTAAATATGCTTGCCATGAAAGGGTCGAATAATTTAGAAACTGGAGAAATCATTATAAGATGTATTTTCAGTTGAATTTGAGGAAACCACTTGAAGCATTTGTTGTGTTGAACTGTTTCAACTGCTTTTGTTTGATTTGTTCATCGAAAACAGCTGAAAGTCTGTACATTTTGACAATAAACCTAATTTGAAATGGGGATTAAATAATTTTGATTCCAACTGTTGATAACCGTCACTTTGAATGGGTTTTTTACTTTTGAACACCTCCGCCACTTCTATAATACATCTTCATAGATCAAGGAATTAAAGCTGGCCCAAAAATAAATGCAATAATTTGATAAAATGGTGGAAAAATTTAATTCTTTGGTAGTATTCTGACATTATAGGCATTGCATATTGGATTATATCAGCATATCAGCTTTTACAAGAGCAAAATTTTCTATAAATGATATTGAGGAAGGCAAATTTGAATGTTTCGATGCTTGGGTTGGATTTTGTTAAAAAATGTAGTACGAAAAGGTAGAAATGCTAATGGTTTCCCTGTATCTTGTCACACAACTCTAATTGTGTGAGCATGAAGGAATTTTGAGCAAAATACTGATTTCAAATGGAGAGTTTGGTTCAACCATTTCAACACAAGTTGATATGAGTGTACTACAACTGGACACACTACTTTAACAGCTAAAATAAGTGTTAGTTCAACTGTATGCAATCAGCGTGAGTAGTTATTCAACACCATAGGTGTCGTTTGACCACCAAAAGTTAATTAAACGCAGTAAGTGCTCATTATGCGCTTAAATGGAGGCGTTAATTGAACACAATAAGGGTTTATCCAACACTAGTGATTTTGCTGAGGAAGGAACATAACTGCTTCCATGTTGTGGACACAGTAAGTGCTAATTCAGCATTGTAGGTGTTAAACCAACACTGTGAGACTAAATTCAACATTTCAAAAGCTAATATGAGTGTTAATTGAACTGTGTAGGTGGTGATACGGCAGGGTGTAAACACTAGACTTAAAGTTGTTAATTCAACACTGTAAGAGTTAATCCAACACTGATGATTTTGCTGAGTAAGGGATGCAACCCTTAGCATGCTGTTTCCAAACTGCCTTGCCTTGCTATTTGTTATTTATTCCAACTCAACATAGCCACGCCCACCGCAGGTCCCCGAACCCGCAGACCAAAGAAGAGCAGCAGCAGCAGCAGCAAGGAGGACAAGCGGCCGCGCACCGCCTTCACGGCTGAGCAGCTGCAGCGCCTGAAGGCGGAGTTCCAGTCGAACCGGTACCTGACGGAGCAGCGGCGGCAGAGCCTGGCCAACGAGCTGGGCCTTAATGAGTCACAGATCAAAATCTGGTTCCAGAACAAGAGGGCCAAAATCAAGAAGGCTTCGGGAATCAAGAATACGCTGGCGCTGCACCTGATGGCCCAGGGCCTGTATAACCACGCTACCACCACGAAGGACGACAAATCAGATAGCGACTGAGGGGTGGGGTGGGGTGGAGGGTGGAGGAGAGGGGTTTGGAGAAGATAGAGAGGAGGTAGATGGAGAAAAAGAGGCGGAGAGAATGAGAGAAGGAGAAGGAAGGGGGAATGAGGACTATACAACCATGCCAACATCATGATGGAGAGATTGAGAGAGGGGGTGGAAATGGTGAGAGCTACCACCCAGAAATCGGACTGTGACTGGGGTGGGAACGGCAAGAGAGTGAGACAGGTGAAATAGGGAGAGAGAAAGAGAGAGAGAGTATGACAGATGAAAAGAGGTCACAGTTGTATTTCCAATGCAATAACTCTTAAGCATCAAGGGCCAGTGTACAAACATACCAGCATTAACTGAGGTTCAAATCAAAGTGTTATTATTCATCAGACTTGAACAAGACTTATTATTATCAAAAAACAAAACAAAACAAAAAAAAACAAAACAAAGGAAAAGCATGGCGGCCTCACTATTGGATTTGTGTTTATGCTGTTTTATAAATAGAGCTTTTCACAGGCTGCATTATCACTAGAGAGAGAGAGAAAAAAACATCCTGCTTCAATCCAAAGACTATTTCCTGCAACTGTGAATATTAATAAATGAGGCATTGTTATGATTATTCCACTAAGGCATGTGCCGATATTACCTTTTCATATCGCAGTAAACGATACTATCCCTTTTGAAAGTAATTACCTGCACGTGTTACGGATCGGAACAAGGATTCACTTCTCACTTCTTGTGTTCGGATCGCTTCTAACGTGTTGTGCCGTCGACGCTTTGTTCACTTGCGATCGCTCGCCAGCTTCGTAGCTTGGATAACAGCACGTTCACGTCATGCTGATACTACGATAATTATGTCGCTCATCTCCTCAGACTCGGAAATCCAGCGAAGCCAGCGCCTAGCTAAATGATATTTTAGCCTTTTTTATGCTTTATTAATTTTAACCGAGAAAGCAAAACTGCACTATAGCATGGATGATGTGGAAATTACTAGTAAATTTCAACGTTTACGATATATTTAAATATCAACACTCCTGGAAACTGAAACCTTTCGTGAGTGTGTGTGTGTGTTTTCATAAAATTCTTAGTAATTCGCATAATGAAAGTTCAATTTGTCATTGCTGTCATTCAGGCGTAAACCAACGACTCGTTATAAAAATAAAAAAAAAGAGTTAGCTCTCGTAGCAAAGGTGTTATTTAACACTAGCCGTTCGGATTGTAGCTTGGGAGGATATACAGTGCCTAAATATGCCTAAAAGAACGCAGGGGTAATGGCGATCATTTTAAATGGCCACGATAATAATTGTGCACATGTTTAATATTGTGATTATATACCGTAACCAACGATTTATCGGCACATGCCTTTATTTCACTCCTTTTTTTGTCAATGTTTTGATGCACGCAAGCAGCGACGATTTTTTAATCCAGTGCAAAATTTAATCGTAAAACGATGTGAGGAGCAGTATAACTGTGATTGTTTCTTTTTAAAGGAATCTTCGAGAGGCGGAGTGGAGCTGTAATCAAATTACTATTTGGACTCTGACACACACACACACACACACACACACACACACACACACACACTGGAGAGATCGAGCCTAAGAGACCTAGGGAAAAAAATTTAAGTGCTTGGACCCCTAATCAACCGAAACGTCTTAAATTGCATAGAGTTTTTATGAAAAGAGCAATATCTTTTTTTATTTTTCGTTTGTATTTCTTTTTTCTTTTTTTTTTGTAAAATATTGTACTGCTGCCTATAAGCGTGTAGCACTCTGACAATGACTTACCATGACATCCTATACAGAATTATTATAAATATACAATATATACACAGGCAAACTCTATGGAAATAAAAATAATAATAAAAAAAATGAAGCAAACCAGCATTCTAACAAAAATACCATTTTATTGCTGTTATGTATTTATAGAAATATATTAAGAAAAAAAAAACTTTATCCGATGACCGGTCCAGTGTCGCATTTTCTTTTTCTTTTTTTTGAGAGTAGATTTTTTTTAAAAGAAAAAAAAATCTCTTTAAGAAAAATGGCGTATTTATCATCGTGTATGTGAATGAAGCGGTTTTTGAGGCCTTTTGCATGAAAAGCTGATGATTAAAGGCATATTATAAAAGTATGATGGATTTTTTTGGATTGTTTGAGTCTATTATATCTGTGTGTGTGTGTGTGTGTGTGTGTGTGTGTGGAACGGTGTAATAAAATCCTGATATGATAATCATCCGATCCAACATCGTAGTTTTTAATACACGACGGTGTTCTAACAAGCGTAAGGAGGATGACTTGTACGGTACATGTCCACTTCTGAAATGTTACTACGAGTTAATGTGACAAGTTCTGTTTTTTTTTTATTTTATGGAAACCCAAAACATCGGAAACCACGGGTTTTGTACATAATGCTCTCGTTGTAATCCGTTATCGTTTCTATAGTAACAGCTCTTCGACAGGGACTTTTTTTTTTTTTTAAATCGTCTGAGATTTATTGAACGCTTATGGAAGCAGTCTCCGTTGTCAGAGGTTAAGCTGTAACTTTAAGTTTTCTTAAATGTTTCTTAACCTACTTCGTAAAGGATTTCGCAGAGTTTTTGTTTTAGTTTTTTGTGATCGTTGCGACCAAAAATGCATGACTACTCAAATTGGCGAAATTTCACTACATTGTTCTGTGCCCTCTTTCGCAGCAATGTTTGTCGGTAAACGAGACCTATTAGCTGTAAACGTGTTCGACACGTGAATCTGAGACGGCTTCAGCAAAATGCACGTTGCGAAGACGTCACATGATTCGTCTCAGTCCGAATGTGCGTGAACTATGCTGTCGTTTAAAAAAAAATTGCAAGCTCCTCTGAATATTGCCCCGTTACTGTGATTTTGTGATCGCAAACTTGCGAAATTGGAAATTGGTAGTGTCGGCAAATTGTTTTAGTATAAGAGAAACAAAACATGTTGTGCTTGTATTGTAAAACAATCAACTTCAAGGTTCATAAATATCGTCCGGCATCATGCCGCCCAGCTGTCGATTATTTTCCTATAAACTAAACCACCACGTAAATAACTGTATGACTTTTTCAGCTACGTTTAATTCGAGTGGACACGTACCGTTAAGCTTCAGTACTTTATTAAAACTGTGACCTATATAAACGTTTGTATCGTAAAAGAATCTTAAAACCACTGTAGCAGATTTTACCGAGAAATAACATCACCATATGACATCATCATCGATACCGTTAACAATGATATACACAACTATCTCAGATTTATTTATCACAGTATATAATTACGGTAGCATCGTACCATTCTATCCACACAGCTCTGATTTCAAATATTTTTTTTTTTTATACATTTACAAGACTTATTCCGTTTGTGACGTCATCACCTGTACCACTATGATTAACGCCGTTAACTAGATATAGAACTACTCCAGAGCGAATCGTACATACATATATATATATATATATATATATATACACACACACACACCGCTATATCGTGAAGGAAGAATCCACCAAACGTAACACACTTTGCCTTAAGCGCGAGTTTAATGTTGACTGCTGTTCCGACCGAATGAATTTCTACTCATCAGCATCAGAGATCTTATCTAGAGGAACTAAAAACAACACTGAGACGTGTAATGCAATGCTTTTTTTTATGTTTTATTTTGTGTTTACATGTAAATACTTTGTATCCCGTTTGCATTAATGTATCCCGTGTCATTTGAACTGGATAAGAAGTCAATAAACACGAAAGATGAAGATCTTCATTTGCCTTTCTTCAGAGTTATTACAGATTGATGTTTGAATTCATTTCATGTTTAATACCCTTTCATGACACGTACATCAGAAAATAAGGTCTTACTCAACACATTTCTTAACACATATAATGTTTATTATGCTTTAATGACAAGTATAACCTCAGTTAACCATTTAATAAACAATTATCAAGGTTTAATGATGTGTACAGAGGAAATCTAAGCTTATTTAACACTTATGAACATTTATTAAGCTTTAGTGACATATTTCTTACATGTTAAAGACAAATAGGACAAATAAAGCCCAAATGAACACTTTTATTGACGGTTACAACCTGTAACACTTTAATTAATGATTATTACACGTTAATGAGCATATAGAAAGCAACCGCAACCGTATTTAACATTTTTTGTAATGCTTATTAAGCTTGATTGACATGTAAAGGACAAATAAAGCCTCAATTAACACTTTACTTAATGCTTATTACACTTTCATGACACGCAGAGGACAAGCAAAGCCTAAATTAACATTTTAATTCGTGCTTTAATGACACATACAGGAATAAGGTCTTATTTAACCCTTTATTAACATGTATTATGCCTTAGTGACAGATACAACCTCATGTAACATTATAATTAACATTTATCACATACAAAGAACTGATCAGATTAAACATTTAACATTTTTATTGATGTTAATTGCACTTTAATGACATACAGAGGACAAGTAAAGCCTCAATGTTATTATTATTAAGACATGCTTGTTACACTTTCATGGTATATACAGAACAAATAAGGTCGCAGTTAACACATTTCTTAATGTTTATAAAGCTTTAGTGAGCTCATTTAATACTTTTATTAACAAGTATTGCTCTTCAGTGACGTCTAAAGAACAAATATGACCTTATTCGACCCTTTTATTAACATTTATTGTGATTTAATGACATGTAGAGGACAGACGAAGCCTAAATGAACACTTTGATTCATCCTTATTATACGCTTATGACACACACAGGACAAATAAGGTCTTATTTAATACTTATATTAAAATTTGTAATGTTTTAGTCACATATCTGTCCACATTAACACGTTTTCATTTGTGTTTATTACACGATAAATATAAGCTTATTTAACACACTTATTAACATTTAATATGCTTTAGAAATACATACAACCTCATTTAACACTATAGTTAATATATATTACACTTTAATGACATATAAAGAACTATTATGACCATTTTTAACGCTTTTATTACTGTTTATCATGATTATGATTGACAAATAGAATTTCAACAAACACTTATTATTATAAAAACTGATTATATTTTATTGAGAAGCCAAACAAAGCCTACATTAATGTGTCAATGTGTTAAGTTCTACATTGTTATAGTTTCATGACATACACAGGTCAATTTATTCATTGTTATTTAACTTTAATGACATATCCAAACTCATTTAACACGGTATTGACATATAGAGAACAAAGATGACCTTATATAGCACTTTCATTAATGTTTATTGCTCTTTAATAACATACAGAGGACATAAAAAAAAGTCTCAACTAACACTATTATTAATATTTATTACCTTTTAAAGACAAAGAGAACAAATAAATCCAGAGAATGTGTTCATTTCTGCTTACTATAATTTCATAACATATATCGGACAAATAAAGTCTTATCTAACACTTATTAATATGTATAATGTTTGTGATATATCTATCTTCATGAACACAATTTAATTCATGTTTGCTACACTTTAATGACAAATTGAGATAAAATACATGCTTATTTAACACATTAAATATGACACTTTAATGACATATAGAAAGCAAGTACAACCTTATTTAACTTTTATTAATGTTTATTGCGCTTTACTGAGATATCAAGGACAAGTAAAATCTCAGCTGCTCAATAAAAATTGTTCATATTTATGATCTTCTATTGACAAATAAAGCCTAAAATCAAGTGTTAAGTCTTGCTTATTACATGTTTATGACATACATGTTTATGTCAAATAAAGCCTTATTTATTAACGTTTCTCACGTTTTACTGACAAATACAACCCAATTTAACACTTTCATTAACATTTGTGAGACTTTTTTTAACAGACAGAGGACAAATATGAGGTCATTTTATACCTTTTACTGTTTTTCTTGATAACTTCTTGTGCTTAAAATAATATTTATATTCAATCTTATAGTCAATTTTTGCAGCATTTTGATGAAAAAAATCTGCACATTGAGTAGAGTTCAGTTTGTTTTTTGTTTTGTTTCTTTGTTTTCATTTAAAAGTGGGAAATACAAAAAACACCACCACCACGCCGAGCCGATTAAAGCGTCAACTTTATTTTCTATTTGCAGGTTTTGATATTAAAGGATATAAAACGCAGCAGATCTAGAAAACATGTTGTTAGAATGCCGTCATCCAAAAATTTGCCTCCAGTACAACAATTCTGTTCTGTGTAAATAAATAAATAAAATGAAAACACTGTTTAGTGGAGTCGTTGAGCAAATCACAGCACTCCGTGTCCACAGCCATGGTTCGGATTCTTCTCTACGAAAGTCCAAACAACAAAATATATTTATAAAAACAAAAGATTCCTCTCTTTACGCATTCAAAAATTCAAAAGCCTTAAAGGGGAAAAAAAAGAGGTTTTATATGTAAAAACCTCTACGACTGAGTGCTTCCTCTCAGAAATCACTCCAAGAAGAACCCTTTCAGGAAGCCATTAATTAATTATCCAGCAAAGCCTAAAAGAAGCCTGCGAGTGCTGAGAGGCACACGGAAACCCCTCGTCTACGTCCACGTCTCCTCTACGGGAAAGCTCTACCGATGAAGTTCGCACATGCTTTAAACAACAAAAAAAATAACGTTTATTTAAAAAAAAAGAAAAGGAAAAAAAGAAGAAATGAACTGTTAAGGGCGAAAGTCTGCATCTGTTATGATCTCTATGTGTAAAAAACAAAAACAAAACAAAAAGCAAACAATTCATAATAATAATTCCAAGAAGTGCAAAATAAACAGACAATATTCTAAAAAAATAATAATTTTTTAATAGTAATTTTGTCAAAATTCGCTTTTGTTTCCAAAAGTAATAATGTAGATCCTGAAGGCAGAATGTTTCAGTAAGAATTCATTTTATTTATTTATTGTTTGTCTATTTATTTATCCATCCATCTATCTATCTGGGTTTGCTTGACGTCTTTCTCTAATGCTTCTTACTCATTCATTTCTTTTTATTCATTTAAACTGGGTTGGTTAATTACTCTAACATTAGCTAGCTGTTTGTTAGCTAGCTGTTAGCTGTTTTAACAGTCCCTCCAGGATTTAAGGATTTTGCAAACGCAGAAATCAACGAAAAAAACCAAGCGAACGCATCAACATTCGGAGGAGTTTGCGATTTTTCAAAATTATGGCAGTTTTCCGCAGATTCGGGCAGAGACGCGTCATGTGACGTCATCACGATGCGTGTTCAGCCGAAGCCCTCTTCGATTCATGTGGGTCAAACGTGAGCACAGCTAAAAGGTCTCCAAGCTTTTGAAAGAGTGCGCAGAACAATTTCTTGCGATTCGTTTTTATGCCAAAAAATCTTATCGCAAATTTTGAACAAAGCCGCAGCAAACCCAAGCACTTTTAACTGCAGCAATGACAAAAAAAAGTCTGAGATTCTGTACAGACTGCTTTATCTGTCTATGGTTGTATTCTTTAACATTACCTAACTGTTTGTTTGTTTGTTCATCTCTCTATCCATCTATCCAGCTAGTTTTGTTTGGTTATGTTCTCTAACATTATCTATCTATCTATCTAGTTTGTTTTGGTTATGTTCTCTCATGAAATGTATTCTTTCATTTGAAAAATAAATATTCTATTATATATGTTTATATATTCTCTAGAATTAACTGCTTGGTTTGTTTGTTTGTTTATCGATTTATCTAATTAGCTTTGGTTGGTTATATTCTATAACATTAGCTAGCTGTTTTTTCATTAGTTCTTTAATTTATTCATTTACTCATTTATTTCGAACTGAGATGTACTTTTTAAACAATGCCATATTGTTCGTACTTCCCACCCCTGCCCCATCTGTGTATACAACATTTTGTTTCCGGTTGTGCAAACTTGTGTACTTGACTGTACATCCCAGAGCCTAAATTCCTTGTTTCTTGGTTCTAGCGGTATGTTAATGAATCCTCCTACAAGCTGCTTGGCTGACGAGTCGGTAATAAAAGCGGGATTGAGTGTTTTCAGGACGTGAAGAGAAAGAAAGAAAAATGAAAGAAAGAAAGAAAGAAAGAAAGAAAGAAAGAAAGAGAAAGAAAAGGGGAAAAAATCCCATCTCCGTCTGTAACAGACGAGTCCAGTATAAAAGTGCAGCAGTCGGGAAACGTGAGCATTGTGTTCGTCCTTATATGTGCGGAGTCAGAAGCGGCGTGGAGAAAGTCCACCTGTCCTGGGTGTCGTGTTCGAAGGAAACGTGTGAATGCCTCATCTACATTTCCTTTATCCAAGCGGACGTGTTAGGAAACGACGGCCGGTGTGTGAGTGCAGGGCCGCCTCGCTCGCTGTCTCCTGTCTACAGACGTGTGTGTGAGAAAGAGAGAGAGAGAGAGAGGGAGAGAGAGATAAAGAAAAAGAGAGAGCGAGAGAGAGCAAGACTCCAGATGAAGGTCAAAACCTCCTGTCATGGCCGCAGGTGTTTCACTTTTCCAGCAAAGCACACTTGCCAGCTCTGCTTCCATCTCCATCTCTCTCTCTGTCACTCACACTCACACACACTCTCACATGTACTTACACACCGTTTAACACTCTCACACACGTTTGATTTCAAAATCCAACAAATACAAAAGCATCATCACGGTACTATTACAAACGCTACAGAATTGGTTAACAGGAAATATAATTAACACGTGGTCATGTGATCAAAATAAAGAATGAAATACAAACAAACAGCGGGGGAGGGGGAGGGGCGTGTCACGCGCCCTCGGTCTGGTCGACTGAAAACACTTTCTCGTTTCGTATAATGTTTCGCTGTTTCACAGATCGTCGTATCGTGTGAACTAGCAATAACGTTTCGATTTTGCACAAAAAACAACACTCGTAAACCAACCAACAAACAAAAATCGATAACAAGGTGGCGTGATGACGTTAACGCTGTTACCACACTCCAAGTGGGATTATATGATTACTATATGATTAGTGTTGTATTCCTCTTCGCTCCTGTGCATCCATCTTTTTTTTTTAACCAACATCGTAGTTTTTATCTGTTTACAGTTGTGTTTAATGTTGTTCGCTACACGAGTTCTCACTTACAGTACGTCACCTAGAAACAGTCGTCCTCTAATTTAACGCCGTCATGTTTTCTCTCGTTTGATGTTAATAAGACCAAAAAACAAAACACAAAAACAAACAACATTACCTAGAAAACGTAAAAAAGCGCAAACTTACCGTTTTAACTTCTGACACTTTAACTTACTGTTTTAATGAAGACTCCTTCCATAACCGATTACAGAAAATAAATGTCTCCTTACGTATTAACGTTTCCATGTTTTTTTATTTGATTGTTACTATACAAACGATAGCATTTCTAATAATAATTTGTTACAAAGCTGTTGTTGTTCTTTTAGCTATATGTTTAGCTAGTAATCTTGTGAACCTTCGTGCTAACATCATTTGTTGATTTGCCGATGCTGCAACGCGGTTATAAATAGTGCAGTGCTCAATTGCTATGGCAATACAGAATGAAACTCGCTTTACGTCTCTCCGTGCGCTCGTCTTTTGATCGCGCTGAGTCGACTGAGTGAGGAACGGGAAGGGAATTGGCCAGTAAAAGGCACGTCTTGTCAGACAATGCCACGTTTCACGTGTTTGACGTGCGGTAAACACTGTCAGAGTGAAACCGGTTTAGAATAGACGCTCAGAAAGATGCAGTAAACTGTCCTCGTGGACATGGAGTCCTGTCAGTGTGTGTGTGTGTGTTTGTTGCGAGCGGTGATACATATTCTGTTTACCCGAGTAGACATGTGCCACAAATGTGTTTCACCGTATTCTGTGACAAGATCATGCTTTAAGACAAATGTTCTACATATATATCACCCCAGCGATGCTGAATTCTGGATTGTGATTGGTCCAGAAGGCGTGCAGGTATATAACGATGCGTTTGTCGCGTAATCATTTCTATAGTAACAGCTCGTTTGCCGGGACTTGTTCATCGGATGCGTCTTTAACGTTTGTGGAAGGAGTCTCCAGTATTGCAGGCAACGTCCATGCTCTCTGGGTGGGAGGGGCGTACATTTTCTTGCTCTCCTGTCAATCAGAGTGATGCTAGCCATTCGTGGCCACCTGTAGGCTTGTGTATGTGGAAGAGGGCAGATAGTGTTTTGCTCTGTATGATAGCAGGAGTTCTTCAGGACGGAAGAGTGTCTTGGTAACATGATGAGCTGCGTTTTTTTAACATCTTATTAACTTCAAGGGAGACCAAAAAAGAGAGGGAAGGACTGTTTATTACTGCTTTAATATAACTGTAGTGTTCCACACCATTAAATGTTACTAGAAATAAAAAGTACTAGAGCTTGTCCTTTCATTTCATTCCGTACTTATTTACCGAAGTCGACCTGGAGGCTAAGAACGTCTCATCGTTTTTTTTTTTTCTTCTTCTTCTTCGAAACACTGTGATCAAAGCAAACTGAGTGAAAGTGAGCAGAAGAAACTGCCGTGGTGTCTCTGCTTGTCTGACTCCCTTATAAAAGGTCGGCCGAACGGGACAACCCCTCCTTCAACCCTCCCCCCTCCCCCCTCCACACACAAAAACCTCCCCGCTGAGCTTTTTCAACGAGCCCCCTAAACGCTTCCTGGAATGGAGGGTCGGAAACGGAGCGAGGGATGCACAGAGGAGAAAAAGGAACGACATCAGGCCAATTTCATACCGGCGCTCGGACGGCTGGAGCTCCTCATCACGCACAACAGATAAAAAAAAAGCGGCGGGAGGAGACGCTCGAGCCGAACACATATGGTCTAATCTCGTTAGGATACAAGTTAACACCAGAGCGAAGGAAAGAGGAAAGGAAGGATGAGTCCACTGACTTTCACCTTTCTGCACCTCACCAACGTTCGTGCATCTCTCTCTCTCTCTCTCTCTCTCTCTCACATACACACACAAAGTGAACATCACACGACACCAAGAAACAAAATGGCGGCCACATGTTTTGTGACTCAACACCAAACTACTGATCTGGACACCATCCTGATTCTTGCAGTACTAGTCCACTAGACATCTCAATTAGACCGCAAACCTACTAGCACTGCACAATACACTCATCTCGTTCCCTAATTTGCATAGCTGGTGCGTCTGGAACTCTAGTTCAGGTGCCACGCATCCTACTTTGCTCACCTAGGCCCCTACTTTAGACCTCTGCACTTCTATTTTGGACTTCTGGTCCTAAATTGAAAAGTCTAGTTTAAAGATATCCCTAGAGTTAAGATGTGTAGAACTCTGGTTTAAATATCTATTCCCTTATTTTGAACATATAGTTTGGACATTGTGTCCTCTGTCTTAGTCCACTACTTTAATACGACTCTAGCCTGGAAACCTAAACTAAGTTACTAGATAACTAAGCGAAAGGTCCAAACATCTGAACAAGAACATCTGAACAATTATTTTAAAAACTAGGCATCAAAAGCAGGGGTCAAAATAACAAACATCTATACTACTAGAAGTTTATAGTTATAGTTTTACAGATATCTTTACGAGAATACAATACATGAACTAGGGAACTAGACACCTTCACTAGGTAACTATTGAGGACAATTTACTGATAGTTAACATTTGCTAATGTAAAGGAGATTTAAAACTGGACTAGATGGCTAGACAATTAGGTAGCTAAACTAGTGTCCTAACTATCCAAAGTAAGTGAATATATGCCTAACCTAAGTGATCGCTTACCTAAACCAATAAACTAGTTTTCTAAAAACAATACATAGACTAGACAAGAGGACTAGATATCTAAACTAGAGGACAAGATATCTAAACTAAGGAACAAGATATCTAAACTAGAGGACTAGATATCTAAACTAGAGGACTAGATATCTAAACTAGAGGACTAGATATCTAAACTAAGGAACAATATATCTAAACTAGAGGACCAGATATATAAACTAGAGGACTAGATATCTAAACTAGAGGACTAGATATCTAAACTAAGGAACAAGATATCTAAACTAAGGAACAAGATATCTAAACTAAGGAACAAGATATCTAAACTAAGGAACAAGATATCTAAACTAGAGGACTAGATATCTAAACTAAGGAACAAGATATCTAAACTAGAGGACTAGATATCTAAACTAGAGGACTAGATATCTAAACTAGAGGACTAGATATCTAAACTAAGGAACAATATATCTAAACTAGAGGACCAGATATATAAACTAGAGGACTAGATATCTAAACTAGAGGACTAGATATCTAAACTAAGGAACAAGATATCTAAACTAAGGAACAAGATATCTAAACTAAGGAACAAGATATCTAAACTAAGGAACAAGATATCTAAACTAGAGGACTAGATATCTAAACTAGAGGACTAGATATCTAAACTAAGGAACAAGATATCTAAACTAAATAACAAGATATCTAAACTAAGGAACAAGATATCTAAACTAGAGGACTAGATATCTAAACTAGAGGACTAGATATCTAAACTAAGGAACAAGATATCTAAACTAAGGAACAAGATATCTAAAGTAGAGGACTAGATATCTAAACTAAGGAACAAGATATCTAAACTAAGGAACAAGATATCTAAACTAGAGGACTAGATATTTAAACTAAGGAACAAGATATCTAAACTAAGGAACAAGATATCTAAAGTAGAGGACTAGATATCTAAACTAGAGGACTAGATATCTAAACTAAGGAACAAGATATCTAAACTAAGGAACAAGATATCTAAACTAGAGGACTAGATATCTAAACTAGAGGACTGGATATCTAAACTAAGGAACAAGATATCTAAAGTAGAGGACAGATATCTAAAAGAACAAGATATTAAACTAAGGAACAAGATATCAAAATAAGAACAAGATATCTAAAGTAGAGGAATAGATATCTAAACTAGAGGACTAGATATCTAAACTAGAGGACTAGATATCTAAACTAAGGAACAAGATATCTAAAATAAGGAACAAGATATCTAAAGTAGAGGAATAGATATCTAAACTAGAGGACTAGATATCTAAATTAGAGGACTAGATATCTAATCTAAGGAACAAGATATCTAAACTAAGGAACAAGATATCTAAAGTAGAGGACTAGATATCTAAACTAAGGAACAAGATATCTAAACTAAGGAACAAGATATCTAAACTAAGGAACAAGATATCTAAAGTAGAGGACTAGATATCTAAACTAAGGAATAAGATATCTGAACTAAGGAACAAGATATCTAAACTAGAGGAACAAGATATCTAAACTAAGGAACAAGATATCTAAACTAAGGAACAAGATATCTAAACTAGAGGACTAGATATCTAAACTAGAGAACTAGATATCTAAACTAAGGAACAAGATATCTAAACTAAGGAACAAGATATCTAAAGTAGAGGACTAGATATCTAAACTAAGGAACAAGATATCTAAACTAAGGAACAAGATATCTAAACTAAGGAACAAGATATCTAAACTAGAGGACTAGATATCTAAACTAGAGGACTGGATATCTAAACTAAGGAACAAGATATCTAAACTAAGGAACAAAATATCTAAACTAAGGAACAAGATATCTAAACTAGAGGAACAAGATATCTAAACTAAGGAACAAGATATCTAAACTAAGGAACAAGATATCTAAACTAAGGAACAAAATATCTAAACTAAGGAACAAGATATCTAAACTAAGGAACAAGATATCTAAACTAAGGAACAAGATATCTAAACTAGAGGACTAGATATCTAAACTAGAGGACTGGATATCTAAACTAAGGAACAAGATATCTAAACTAAGGAACAAGATATCTAACAAAAGGACTAGATATCTAAACTAAGGAACAAGATATCTAAACTAAGGAACAAGATATCTAAACTAAGGAACAAGATATCTAAACTAGAGGACTAGATATCTAAACTAGAGGACTAGATATCTAAACTAAGGAACAAGATATCTAAAGTAGAGGACTAGATATCTAAACTAAGGAACAAGATATCTAAACTAAGGAACAAGATATCTAAACTAAGGAACAATATATCTAAAGTAGAGGACTAGATATCTAAACTAAGGAACAAGATATCTAAACTAAGGAACAAGATATCTAAACTAAGGAACAAGATATCTAAACTAGAGGACAGATATCTAAACAAGGAATATATCTAAACTAGAACAGATATCTAAACTAGAGGACTAGATATCTAAACTAAGGACTAGATATAAACTAGAGGACAGATATCTAACTAAGAACAAGATATCTAAACTAAGACAAGATATCTAAACTAAGGAACAAATATCTAAACTAGAGGACTAGATATTAAACTAAGAACAAGATATCTAAACTAGATGACTAGATATCTAAACTAGAGGACTGGATATCTAAACTAGAGGAACAAGATATCTAAACTAAGGAACAAGATATCTAAACTAGAGGACAGATATCTAAACTAAGGAACAAGATATCTAAACTAAGGAACAAATATCTAAACTAAGGAACAAGATATCTAAACTAGAGAAGATATCTAAACTAAGGAACAAGATATCTAAACTAGATGACTAGATATCTAAACTAGAGGACTAGATATCTAAACTAGAGGAACAAGATATCTAAACTAAGGAACAAGATATCTAAACTAGAGGACTAGATATCTAAACTAAGGAACAAGATATCTAAACTAAGGAACAAGATATCTAAACTAGAGGACTAGATATCTAAACTAGAGGACACTAAACAAGAACAAATATCTAAACTAGAGGACTAGATATCTAAACTAGAGGACTAGATATCTAAACTAGAACAAGATATCTAAACTAAGGAACAAGATATCTAAACTAAGGAACAAGATATCTAAACTAAGACAAGATATCTAAAATAGACTAGATATCTAAACTAGAGACAGATATCAAACTAAGGAACAAGATATCTAAACTAGAGACAGATATCTAAACTAGAGACATACTAAACTAAGAACAAGATATCTAAAGTAGATGACTAGATATCTAAACTAGAGGACATATATCTAAACTAAGGAACAAGATATCTAAACTAAGGAACAATATATAAACTAGAGGACAGTATCTAAACTAAGGAACAAGATATCTAAAGTAGAGGACTAGATATCTAAACTAAGGAACAAGATATCTAAACTAAGGAACAAGATATCTAAACTAAGGAACAAGATATCTAAAGTAGAGGAATAGATATCTAAACTAGAGGACTAGATATCTAAACTAGAGGACTAGATATCTAAACTAAGGAACAAGATATCTAAACTAAGGAACAAGATATCTAAAGTAGAGGAATAGATATCTAAACTAGAGGACAGATATCAAAATTAGAGACTAGATATCTAAACTAAGGAACAAGATATCTAAACAAGGACAAGATATCTAAAGTAGAAAATATCTAAACTAAGAACAAGATATCTAAACTAGAGGACTAGATATCTAAACTAGAGGACTAGATATCTAAACTAAGGAACAAGATATCTAAACTAAGGAACAAGATATCTAAACTAAGGAACAAGATATCTAAAGTAGAGGACTAGATATCTAAACTAAGGAACAAGATATCTAAACTAAGGAACAAGATATCTAAACTAGAGGACTAGATATCTAAACTAAGGAACAAGATATCTAAACTAAGGAACAAGATATCTAAAGTAGAGGACAAGATATCTAAACTAGAACAGATAAAACGAGAGGACTAGATATCTAAACTAAGGAACAAGATATCTAAACTAAGGAACAAGATATCTAAACTAGAGGACAAGATATCTAAACTAGAGGACAGATATCTAAACTAAGGAACAAGATATCTAAAATATATTAAACTAGATAATATCTAAACTAAGGAACAAGATATTAAACTAAAAACAAGGACAGATATCTAACTAGAGGACTAGATATCTAAACTAGAGGACTAGATATCTAAACTAAGGAACAAGATATCTAAACGAAGGAACAAGATATCTAAACTAGAGGACTAGATATCTAAACTAAGGAACAAGATATCTAAAGTAGATGACTAGATATCTAAACTAGAGGACTAGATATCTAAACTAAGGAACAAGATATCTAAACTAAGGAACAAGATATCTAAAGTAGAGGAACAAGATATCTACACTAAGGAACAAGATATCTAAACTAAGGAACAAGATATCTAAACTAAGGAACAAGATATCTAAATAGAGGAACAAGATATCTAAACTAGAGGACTAGATATCTAAACTAAGGAACAAGATATCTAAAGTAGAACTAGATATCTAAACTAGAGGACTAGATATCTAAACTAAGGAACAAGATATCTACTAAGGACAAGATATCTAAACTAGAGGACTAGATATCTAAACTAAGGAACAAGATATCTAAACTAAGGAACAAGATATCTAAAGTAGAGGAGAAGATATCACAACTAAGGAACAAGATATCTAAACTAAGGAACAAGATATCTAAAGAACAAGATATCTAAACTAGGACTAGATATCTAAACTAAGGAACAAGATATCTAAAGTAGAGACTAGATATCTAAATAGAGGACAGATATCTAAACTAAGGTACTAAACTAAGAACAAGATATCTAAAGTAGAGGACAAGATATCTAACTAAGAAGAGATCTAAAACTAAGAACAAGATATCTAAACTAAGGAACAAGATATCTAAACTAGAGGAACAAGATATCTAAACTAAGGAACAAGATATCTAAACTAAGGAACAAGATATCTAAACTAAGGAACAAGATATCTAAAGTAGAGAACTAGATATCTAAACTAAAGAACGATATCTAAATAGGCTGATATCTAAACTAGAGGGACAAGATATAAAAGGAACAAAATATAACTAAACAAAGATGACTAGATATCTAAACCAGAGGACTAGATATCTAAACTAAGGAACAAGATATCTAAACTAAGGAACAAGATATCTAAACTAGAGGACTAGATATCTAAACTAAGGAACAAGATATCTAAACTAGAGGACTAGATATCTAAACTAAGGAACAAGATATCTAAACTAAGGAACAAGATATCTAAACGAAGGAACAAGATATCTAAACTAGAGGACTAGATATCTAAACTAAGGAACAAGATATCTAAACTAAGGAACAAGATATCTAAAGTAGAGGAACAAGATATCTAAACTAAGGAACAAGATATCTAAACTAAGGAACAAGATATCTAAACTAGAGAACAAGATATCTAAACTAAGGAACAAGATATCTAAACTAAGGAACAATATATCTAAACTAGAGGACTAGATATCTAAACTAGAGGACTAGATATCTAAACTAAGGAACAAGATATCTAAAGTAGAGGACTAGATATCTAAACTAAGGAACAAGATATCTAAACTAGAGGACTAGATATCTAAACTAAGGAACAAGATATCTAAACTAAGGAACAAGATATCTAAACTAAGGAACAAGATAAACAGAACAAGATATCTAAACTAGAGGACTAGATATCTAAACTAGAGACTAGATATCTAAACTAAGGAAGAAGATATCTAAAGTAGGGACAGATATCTAAACTAAGGAACAAGATATTAAACTAAGGAACAAGATATCTAAGTAGAACTGATATCTAACAGAACTAGATATTAAACTAAGGAACAAGATATCTAAACTAAGAACAAATATCTAAACTAGAGGACTAGATATCTAAACTAGAGGACAGATATCTTAACTAGAGGACTAGATATCTAAACTAAGGAACAAGATATTAAACTAGAACAAGATATCAAACTAGAGGACTAGATATCTAAACTAAGAACAAGATATCAAACAAGGAAAAGATATCTAAACTAGAGGACTAGATATCTAAACTAGAGGACTGGATATCTAAACTAAGGAACAAGATATCTAAACTAGAGGACTAGATATCTAAACTAAGGAACAAGATATCTAAACTAGAGGACTAGATATCTAAACTAAGGAACAAGATATCTAAACTAGAGGACTAGATATCTAAACTAAGGAACAAGATATCTAAACTAAGGAACAAGATATCTAAACTAGAGGACTAGATATCTAAACTAGAGGACTAGATATCTAAACTAGAGGACTAGATATCTAAACTAAGGAACAAGATATCTAAACTAAGGAACAAGATATCTAAACTAGAGGACTAGATATCTAAACTAGAGGACTAGATATCTAAACTAGAGGACTAGATATCTAAACTAGAGGACTAGATATCTAAACTAAGGAACAAGATATCTAAAGTAGAGGACTAGATATCTAAACTAAGGAACAAGATATCTAAACTAAGGAACAAGATATCTAAACTAAGGAACAAGATATCTAAAGTAGAGGACTAGATATCTAAACTAAGGAACAAGATATCTAAACTAAGGAACAAGATATCTAAACTAGAGGACTAGATATCTAAACTAAGGAACAAGATATCTAAACTAGAGGACTAGATATCTAAACTAAGGAACAAAATATCTAAACTAAGGAACAAGATATCTAAACGAAGGAACAAGATATCTAAACTAGAGGACTAGATATCTAAACTAAGGAACAAGATATCTAAAGTAGATGACTAGATATCTAAACTAGAGGACTAGATATCTAAACTAAGGAACAAGATATCTAAACTAAGGAACAAGATATCTAAAGTAGAGGACTAGATATCTAAACTAAGGAACAAGATATCTAAACTAAGGAACAAGATATCTAAACTAGAGGAACAAGATATCTACACTAAGGAACAAGATATCTAAACTAAGGAACAAGATATCTAAACTAAGGAACAAGATATCTACACTAAGGAACAAGATATCTAAACTAAGGAACAAGATATCTAAACTAAGGAACAAGATATCTAAAGTAGAGAACTAGATATCTAAACTAAGGAACAAGATATCAAACTAGAGGCTGATATCAACAGAGGACAGATATTAAACAGAGAACAAATATCTAAACAGGACCAAGATATCTAAACTAGAGGACTAGATATCTAAACTAAGGAACAAGATATCTAAAGTAGAGGACTAGATATCTAAATTAAATATAATAAACTAGAACATGATATCTAAACTAGAGGAACAAGATATCTAAACTAGAGGAACAAGAGATCTAACTAAAACAAGATATCTAAAGTAGAGAACTAGATATCTAAACTAAGGAACAAGATATCTAAACTAGAGGACTAGATATCTAAACTAAGGAACAAGATATCTAAACTAGAGGACTAGATATCTAAACTAAGGAACAAAATATCTAAACTAAGGAACAAGATATCTAAAGTAGAGGACTAGATATCTAAATTAAGAAACAAGATATCTAAACTAAGGAACAAGATATCTAAAGTAGAGGACCAGATATCTAAAGTAAGGAACAAAATATCTAAACTAAGGAACAAGATATCTAAAGTAGAGACTAACAACAAGATATCTAAACTAAGGAACAAGATATCTAAACTAAGGAACAAGATATTCAAACTAGAGACTAATATCTAAACTAGGAACAAGATATCTAAACTAGAGTACCAGATATCCAAACTAAGAACAATATGAAACTAGAGGACTGATATCTAAACTAAGGAACAAGATATCTAAACTAAGGAACAAGATATCTAAAGTAGAGAACTAGATATCTAAACTAAGGAACAAGATATCTAAACTAAGGAACAAGATATCTAAACTAGAGGACTAGATATCTAAACTAAGGAACAAAATATCTAAACTAAGGATCAAGATATCTAAACTAAGGAACAATATATCTAAACTAGAGGACTAGATATCTAAACTAAGATAGATATCTAAAAAACAAGATATAAGTAGAGACTAATATTTAAACTAAGGAACAGATATCTAAACTAGAAAAATATTAAAACTATAAATTAAGGAACAAATATAACTAGAGGACTAGATATCTAAACAGACAATATATCTAAACTAGAGGAAGATATCTAAACTAGAGGACTAGATATCTAAACTAAGAACAAGATATCTAAAGTAGAGGACTAGATATCTAAAACTAGAAGAAGATATCTAAACTAAGGAACAAGATATCTAAACTAGAGGACTAGATATCTAAACTAAGGAACAAGATATCTAAAAGACTAATATCTAAACTAGAACAAATATCTAACAAGGACATATCTAAACTAAGGAACAATATATCTAAAAACATTTAAACAGAGACTAGATATCTAAACAAGGAACAAGATATCTAAAGAGAATAGATATCTAAACAAGGAACAGATATCTAAACAGGAACAAGATATCTAAACTAGAGGACTAGATATCTAAACTAAGAACAAAATATAAATACTAAAAGAACAAGATATCTAAACTAGAACAATATATCTAAACTAGAGACTGAGTCTAACTAGAACTAGATATCTAAACTAGAGACTAGATATTAAACTAGATACTAAACTAGGAACGATATCAAAGTAGAGACAGATAAAAGAACAAATATCTAAACTAGAGGACTAGATATCTAAACAGGAACAAGATATCTAAAGTAGAGGACTAGATACTAAAACTAAGGAACAAGATATCTAAACTAAGGAACAATATATCTAAACTAGAGGATAGATATCTAAAGTAGGAACAAATATCTAAACTAGAACAATATCTAAAGTAGAGGACTAGATATCTAAACTAAGGAACAAGATATCTAAAACTAGAGGACTAGATATCTAAACTAGAGGACTAGATATCTAAACTAAGGAACAAGATATCTAAAGTAGAGGACTAGATATCTAAAAAAATAAAACTAAGGAACAAGATATCTAAACAAGGAACAAGATATCTAAACTAGAGGACTAGATATCTAAACTAGAGGACTAGATATCTAAACTAAGGAACAAAAAGATATCTAAATAGATGACTGATATCTAAACTAGA
The DNA here is from genome assembly GCA_012411365.1 of Ameiurus melas. Taxonomy (NCBI): domain Eukaryota; kingdom Metazoa; phylum Chordata; class Actinopteri; order Siluriformes; family Ictaluridae; genus Ameiurus; species Ameiurus melas. Next base: position 27,846,825 of record CM022756.1, read on the forward strand.
GGACTAGATATCTAAACAGGAACAATATATCTAAACTGAGGAGATATTTAAACTAGAGACTAGATATCTAAACTAAGGAACAAGATATCTAAACTAAGGAACAAGATATCTAAACTAGAGGACTAGATATCTAAACTAGAGGACTAGATATCTAAACTAGAGGACTAGATATCTAAACTAAGGAACAAGATATCTAAACTAGAGGACAAGATATCTAAACTAGAGGACTAGATATCTAAACTAAGGAACAAGATATCTAAACTAAGGAACAAGATATCTAAACTAGAGGACTAGATATCTAAACTAGAGGACTAGATATCTAAACTAAGGAACAAGATATCTAAACTAGAGGACTAGATATCTAAACTAAGGAACAAGATATCTAAACTAAGGAACAAGATATCTAAACTAGAGGACTAGATATCTAAACTAAGGAACAAGATATCTAAACTAAGGAACAAGATATCTAAACTAGAGGACTAGATATCTAATCTAAGGAACAAGATATCTAAACTAAGGAACAAGATATCTAAAGTAGAGGACTAGATATCTAAACTAAGGAACAAGATATCTAAACTAAGGAACAAGATATCTAAACTAAGGAACAAGATATCTAAACTAGAGGACTAGATATCTAAACTAAGGAACAAGATATCTAAAGTAGAGGACTAGATATCTAAACTAAGGAACAAGATATCTAAACTAAGGAACAAGATATCTAAAGTAGAGGACTAGATATCTAAACTAAGGAACAAGATATCTAAACTAAGGAACAAGATATCTAAAGTAGAGGACTAGATATCTAAACTAGAGGACTAGATATCTAAACTAAGGAACAAGATATCTAAACTAGAGGACTAGATATCTAAACTAGAGGATTAGATATCTAAACTAAGATACTAGACATCTAGACTAGAGGAGTAGTTATCTAAACTAGAGGACTAGTTATATAAACTAGATGACTGAATACCTAAACTAGAGGACCAGATATCTAAAGTAGATGACTGGTTATCTAAACTAAGGAACAAGATATCTAAACTAGAGGACCAGATCTCTAATCTAGAGGACTAGATATCTAAATTAGATGACTGGATATCTAAACTAAGGGACTAAATATTTAAACTAAGGGACTAGATATCTAGACTAGAGGACTGGCTATATAAACTAGTCGACTGAATACCTAAACTAGAGGAATAGTTATCTGAACTAGAGGACTGTTATCTAAAGGAGAGAACTGGATATCTAAACTAGAGAACTGGATATCTAAACTAGAGAACTGGATATCTAAACTAGAGAACTAGAAATCTAAATTAAGGGACTAGATGTTTAAACTATAGGACTAATTATATTAACAATGTGTTGTGTTGCTGTTTCTCTCTGTCTCTCTGTCTCTCTCTCTCTATCTCACACCACACACACACACACACTATGGGGAGGGGGCGAGGTCTTTACCGAGTGGGAAAATGGAAAAGCTCCAGTGGTCATGTCAGTGACCTCCAGTGGAACCACAGCAGGGCTCTGTCAACCAAAGGAAATGAGACTGTGTGTGTGTGTCTACTAAGCACCTCGGCAACTCTTGATCTCCCATGTATGAGACTCCTAAGAAGTCAACTTGGTGCAGTGGACAAAAGAAAGCAGATTCATTGTTGAGAAGATCCCCTCTGTCCGCGTACACACTCACACACACACACGCAGTACACATGGTCTTTAACATTAGTATAGTAGTATAATAGTAGAAAAATATTATGCCATATTTCTCATACTCTGATTTATAAGTAAGGAATAAAACTCTCCATGTCATGCTCTTATAGAAAATTAATCAACGATGAAGCAGGGTCGAATACTTTCCTGTAATATCATGCCCCGCTGTGTTTTATTCCTCTTACATCACAAAGGACTTCCCTATAACCTCAGATAGCGAGCCATATATGTTTAGCTAACACTCTCATCACACTGTTATATAGCATTTAACGCTGATCATGTTGTCATTGTATGTCATGCATGAGATTCAGAACCTTTCACCAAATTTTGGTTATACATGGAAACAGAGCGCACATCCTGTTATTACACACAATTCAATGTGCTGTGTGTGTTTCTGGACCTCGGCTGTCAATCAAACGTCAGTTACACACCCAGTGGGGGGACCTGGTGTAGAGAAAACGTCGATCACATCTCGTAGCTGCAGTGTACACGTATTTACAAGCCTTGTGCACCGTCCCAGACAGAAGGATCGACGGTGTACCACCGGCACAGAGGGTGCTCGGTTAATTGGACGTTACTGGGGAAGTGGGTGGAGTTTGCATTAAAGAGACCCCCCCCAAAAAAAATGGCTGTCTAAGGAATCTCAAGGTCTGTTCATTCAAATGGAAGAACGAGAGCAGAATGAATTCATTTAAGGGAGCAACGCTCCAACATTGAGCATTTTTTTTTAACGTGCGGAAAAACGGACGTCAAGAACCGAGATAATGTCAAGCCAAGACTGACGGCGGCGTTTCAGAGAAGGTGCTCGGCCGTATATAAAGCCTCGGCGTATCTGCTGTTATTCACAAGCTAATCACAAATCGCACCTCAAGCGAAATGCGCGGAAAAGTGAAAAACATGTTTGCTGTCAACGTTTCTGTACACATCGTTTATCACTACAGCATTAATTACACATGCTCTCCTCCATTACTACTGCTTTTCAGAAATCCAAAAAGCATGTCAGACTGAAAGCCCACCTAGTTTCTCACCTTTACTATACATTTCGTTAGGTTTTTTCTCTGAACTCGCAAAACTTGCTGAAGTTCGACATATTGCGATTAATTTACACGCGTTCAGTATGAACGTTCGATATGTACAAAGGATATGATAGTAGAAAGTAGACAGCGTGTGGCAGCAAAAAAAAAAAAAAAGACGTTGCATTACGATCCTCAAAGGTCCTTTCATGACATTGCGTACGATGTTTATGTATATAACGTACAGTTAAAAAGCCAGAGGAGAAATAAAACAGCTGGGGAATGAGTAATATAATAAACATTAATTAATTAACAATTTTTTCAGTCAGTTATCGAAGCAACGACAATACATGGGGAATCTCGGAAAAGCATATTTGGACGTCACCATTTCATCACACAGAACCCTATGTATACAATGAACATATTATATGAAGGTTTAATATGAACGTATGGTATGCATTATGAACATGAACATACATTCGGCTGATTTGTTTCGCAAATATTTTGGATGATCAATATCTAGGGTCTAGATATCTAAGTGTATATCTACTGAAGTTAGTATATTAACTAACTGGGTGGAAGATGGAGAGAAATGGACGAGTGTCTGTTGTATATGAATACAAATCACAAACTGGACCAAAGTGATGCCATAATGAAGTGTTATTATGCATGTAGTGTACAACAATCGAGCATTTCTGTACACATGTAAATCAATGGTGGCTTCACGAAAAAAAAAAAAAAACTCACACAGTCACAGATTTAACCAAAATTCAAAGCAGAAGCAGCTCTACAGTGTCTTCTGGGATTGAGGGAATGGAAAACGGAGGAGTGGCTCCCACTACATATTAATTTAAATTCTACGTTTCAGCTCCGTAATCCAGTAAAAAAAAAAAAAAGCCAAAATGAATATTTGATGCAATAACATAGTGTGTGCAAGTGTCCTAATGTGTTATGGATGCGTTTCTAATCTCTGTGACAATCCTGAGGTCACCAGCTAGACAACAAAATTAGATGTGTCTGATGGAAGGAATGGAAATTGGAGTGTGCGTTGATCACATATTATTTCAGATCACATTTATCATCTCGTAATCACAAAGCCAGGCCGCATACTAGCTGGGCACTTTCTAGCGGATTTAGTTTTTCGTATTATGGCACAGTATACTGTGTTTTAATCATCGTCGTGATATTGGCCTGTACAAGTCAATGTACAATATGTAAATGAGCTATCTGGTTTGAAAACCATACTTTTTTATGATCATTAATAGATTTCCAGATAATAATAAAAAAAAAATCACAGATCATGCCATCGGAATGAGACAGAAAAAAAAATCAGCCATTGTTTTATCAGTATACTGTTTTTGTTCATATTTTGCAGCATTATGAGGATGTAAACCAATAAAATATGGGATTATGAATGTTAGCAAGAGAGCCAGATGATCATGAAGAAATTATAAAAGGAAGAGAAAATGAGTGGTGTGCTGACACATTTCTAGTTAGATCCCAGATCATATTAGAAACTAGCACTTTAGTCTACAGCAAAATTACACACATGTGGGATTAGTACAGAGAGAGTGGTCAAAAAACATGATGGAGAGATAAAATGGCTGTTAATTGTTGACTTTTTTTATTAGATATTTACCTCACATAATCAAGATACTAGCAACTAGCAACAGGCTGTACAGCAAAAGAACATCAACATATTTGATTTATTTTAGTAGTTGCCTTAAAAATGTGTGAGGAAAGAAGGAAAAAAAGATAGAGCAATTGGAAATGTGGGTTTAATAATTAGGTGAATGGTAAACCAGACACAATCACATTATCAGAAATAAATGCTAGTAATTAGTAACTAGTCCTTTAGTCTAGAAAAAAAAGCAACCTGTTTAATCCATTTGAATGAAAACCTGAGATTGGTACAGAAAAACGAAGGAGGGAATGAAAAATTGTGGCTAATCAAAGATATTGGGTGATATTTACCTCACACAATCAAAATACTAGCAACTAGCAACAAGATCTACAGCAAAAGGAGATATATTTGAGTTATTTAGGTAGTAAATATGAAAATGTGCGAAGAAGCTTGATAAAAGGTGGAGGAATTGGACCAGTGGGTTTCAAAAAAAAAATAAACACAGCAAACCAGACAGAATCAATATCAACAATCAAATATCAATCACAATGCTAGCAGTTAGTGAATAGCGGTTTAGCCTAGGAAAAAAAGGTGACCTATTTAATCCATTTAAATACGAATGTGGGATTGTTACAGAGAGAGAGATAGATGAAAAATGATAGAGGAAAGGGGAAAATGGTTGCTAATCAAGGATATTTTTAGACATTTACCTCACACAATCAAAATATGAACTAAAATGCTAGCAGATAATGAACGCATCTACAGCTAAAGGCAATATCATTAATTTATTTAGGCAGTAAATATAAAACTGTGTGAGAAAGATGAAAAAAGAGGAGAAAAAAAACATTTCATAAAAATGTTTTTAGACACAGCTCAGAAAGCAAACCAGGCACAAGCACAATATTCATAATATCAATCAAAACGCTAGCAATTTGGTCTAGAGAAAAAAAAAGACCTTTTTAATTTATTTAAATGTAGAGAGAGAGAGAAAGAGAGAGATGGAGGAAATGAAAAATGGTTGTTAATCAGTGATAAAGTGACACATTCAAAATGCTAGCAACTAGCAAACTGCTAGTCTGGAGCAAAACGAGACATTGAAATTAAATGTAGGTAGTGGATATAAAAACCTGTGAGCAAGTTAGAATAATTACGTGAATGGTACCCAAGACACAAATGACAATATCAGTCAATATCAGCTAACAATTACTAAGTAGCGCTTTTGGTCTGGAGCAAAATGCGACTTATTTAATCCATTTAAATGATGATGTGGGGTTGTTACGGACACAGGAAGTATGAGAGAGAGTGGAATTTCATCACATACCTCTATAAAAAAAACACTATATCTATCCAAAATGCTAGTAATTAGTAACTGGTGGTTTACTGTACAGTGCTAAGCACATGTACCTCAGTGTTTGGACCTCAAAGCACGTTCCTAGGACAGAATCCTAGAAACATCTAGCACAGTGAATCTGATTCGTCTGATAAATGTTGTGATTGTAAAAATAAATAAATATATAAATAAACAGAAGAGTAAACGAAAGACATAGCGGTGGGGATGGGAAATGGTGGAGTGGGTGGAGCGAGGGAGTGTTGCAATGCGGCTGCCATTTTCTCGTTCTCGTAAGACCAATCCGAGATGGGATGGCTGGAAGAACGAGGCACTCGAACCGATCCTAAACCCGAGGAGACGGTTTCTGAAGGTGCGTCTCAGAATGGTTCTCACGAAATTCCACAGAAAACATAAAAAAGTGTTTTGAGAAGCAGCGCTAATATTCACCGCCTATCGACTGATACGGATTTGCTTTTTGTTGTCATGTGTTTTGGGAAGCTTTAATCCATTTGATCCCTAAAATCCATTGAACTGTTCGAAAGATCGTTTGAAAATTTCATTTGAGATATAAATTATAATTAAATGTGTTTATGTTATGTGCCCCCCCTCCGCTTGTTAATTTAAGATTAAATTAGGGCATGAATTAGAATATTCAAGTAAAACTATAAGAAGTAAAACACTTTATTCAAATTCCGCACTCACTACAATACCAACAAAACATTTTTAAGGACTGAATATTTTATAATTCTTAGTTAAAAAATTTTTATTTTCAAAATAAATAAATTGTATACATTTTCTAGCTATAAATCTAGATTAAGAGTAGGTCCGAGGAAATTGAAAAATGTTCATGGCTGAATATATTTTAAAAACTAAATCTAAATAGAAAAGACTGAAATTGAGCCTGTATTTTAAAAAAAATAAATAAAACAAAATTACCAAGATAAAATTAAAAAACACAAGTGATTATATTGACAAATATTAATTCTCTAACCTCCGCTCACTCTTATAACGTAATAGTAATGTAATCGTTTTTGCAATTTCTCCATGTAATGATTAATTACGACTAATAAGTTTTGAAATGTACAGCTTAAACAAGTGTTCAAAATATTTCTCCATTTTAAAAAAGAAATGAAAGTTCATTTGAATGAAGCTGAATCGGCTTCTACAGGAAATGTGCCACTAAAACAGGTTTCAAAAATATATATAGAACTGAACATGATGTAATACACAGAACCAAAGTGGTACTTACAGGAAATGTGGAATTACACAATCTCACCAGGGGGGAGGGGGGAGGAAATAACCATCCTCGGTATTCCAGTTGCAAAAAAAAAAATTAATAAAAATAATAAACCCAACCTATACATCAATAAATAAATAAAATAGGGGGGAAAAAATCTAAACATAGTCTGAAGCTAAATAAATAAATAAATAAAGGTATGATAAAGGTGAGTTTTTAAGTGCAAGTTTTACCTCAAACAGCAAAAAAGAGAGAAGTTTCAGTCCGCATGTTAAAGGAATAATGTATCTTTAGCTTTAAATGAAGACTTCAAAAAGAAAAATCAAGAAAGTAAAGATAATAAATAAATTTTAAAAAAAAGTGACATGAAAGAGGTCAGAGTTCACTTGGCCTGCTTGGCAACAAACAGAAATGGATAAAAAAGCGTCTAGACGGGTCAAGGTGCATGATGCCGCGTCCCGGACGCCCTCGTGCAACATTTCCACTTTCCCACTGCGGACGTTTCCGGAAGGAGGGGTCACCGGTGGACAAGTGCGCACTCCGGAGGGTGCTGCGGGGGCAAGTGGTGGGGGGCAGTGGGGGGTTGAATGGCGGGGCGAGAGGTGGGGTCAGTGCTCCCTACTCGGCTAATCAAAGGGTATAGAGGGCAACGGGGCCAAAGAGAAAAGGGCAGAGCTGTGTGTCCACTGGGCTTTGTCTCCATTCAGGCCGCTGAGACGAGCTTCCGCTGACATTTCTCACACACACACACACACACACACCACCTGGGGCCTTACTGAGCCAAAAGCCAAAAGCTCTGTCCTTGATTATGGAACTTGTGTTTAAACAGACACGCAGGATGGACATGACAAACACACCGAAATGTCCCTCATGATCCTCATGAAAACCTCATGAGAGAGAGAGAGACAGAGAGAGAGAGAGCGAAAATAATGAACATCTTCAATTCTCTTCCTTTTTGTTCACAACAGCAGAAACAGTGATTAAACACATCCATGCAGCAATCATAATCTCAGCTCATACTAGCTAGATAATTTCACGTACGACGAAAATAACGTCGTAACTTGATCACTAGTGGAACTTTGACCTTGTGCGCGATCTATAAAGTTGATGTGTCAACATAACATCACCGATAGTCCGAATCGGGATATGAATACAAAATATGTGTGCGATCTGACGAAGAATCCCAGACCCACGACGGTACCTTACGACGTCTTCCGTTAACACGCACTTACTTACACGTGCGGCTGGGTAGAGGATGTCGACCCGCGAACGAACACAGTACTCTTTCCAAAAGTCGTAAAATCTCAAACGTATCGCGCTGTAAAAGTAAAACAACTGAAACAAGAAGCAGCATCAACTCCCACAAACACGAAACCAGTTAGCTCTGGTTCTCTAAATGCATGTTGAGGTTTATGCAAGTTAAAAGTCCGGGACGTTTTTATTATTGATGCACCGATACCACTTTTTTTAGACCAAGTACAAGTACAAGCACTTACATTTGGGTACTTGCCGATACCAAATACTGATATGAGTCCTTCACACTTTTCGGAATGCCTCACGTCTGAAGCATGTCATCAAACGCACCTGCTATGGCTTGGCCAGTGTGCAAACCCCTAAATTGCGTTGCTTGTAAAACAATTCTGTGTGATGTAAAATCCTCATTAATCCACTGTGCTGTAAAACTTATAAGAGACATTGCGCTGACACTGCTAGTCCAAATATCAGTAGCAAAGCTGAAGTCCGAAATGTCTGCAACAGGTTCCTGATGTGCTTTTTCACCAAGTCATGCAGCTTTGGTAATGCGGTATCTGTAATGTGGTGGCGGATGGGAATCTCATACTTCAGCTCAAATACACCAAGAAGACGACAAAATCCTGGATTATTTACAACTGACAACGGTTGGTCATCAAGCGCAATGAACTGGGTAAGAGCTTCTGTTATTTCTACTGCCCGTGGGTTGTCTCTGGACATTTTTTCTCGCTTCTCCATCGTTTGCTACAAAATTGGTTGTTGCTGTTTCCCGCTGCTAGCATTAGCAAAGTCTTTGCACTCGGCATTATGTTTGTTCTTTAGATGTTTATTCAAATTGCTTGTGTTAAATGAGCTCTTTTTTACCCCTCCTCTTGACAGTTTAGCAGATCATAGATTGCAGTCTGCTCTATTTGTATCATCATCACTTATCTTAAAATATCTCCAAATTGCTGACATTGCTACGCTTCCGACTTCCTGCTCAACTGACGAAAGGTTAGGCTATGTCAAGTTGTCATAAAGTGGTATTGGTGCGGTTGTGTCGGGTAGTTTTACAAGTACGAATATGAGTACATGAGCACGGTATCAGACCAACACCCGAGTACTGGTATCGGTGCATCCCTAGTTTTTATTTTATGCGCCGACGTGACACCTGCACCTCGACATCACAGAAAGATTACAGAACGGCCGCTTCCTGTTTTCAACAACAACAACAAAAAAAGGAGTCTAAATGTCGGCTTCTCTTCTAAACGTCTGGGAATTTTTACGTCTGGGAATTCATGGAAGGAGTCTCCAGTGTTAGCTTTTGTAACCCTCAGTAGGTTTTCCAGCACAAAAAATCTGAAGTTCAGCCCTTTTTGCGTTCTCTCAGTAACGTGAATATTCCATGACATGTAACTAGAAATGGATAAAAAGTATGATGTGTTGTTCTTTAATAATGAATGGAGATTGCTGTGGTGTGAGAGGAATAAAACAGTTCAGGGTGGAAACAATCACGCCGCTTCATCGCACACACACACACACAGACCTGATGATTTTAGCTGTGTTTTGATCAGCAATCATGCTGAAGTTGTTGTGATGCAACATGAAAGTGCGGCAGGTGAGATTTCGCACTGGAGCGACATGTGCACGTTCACACCGTCAGATCAATCTGCAGATGAAAGTGAACGTACATTACCGAGAGCTTTACACTTTCTGGCAAATCATTTATTATTAATTGTTAATTATTTAATATTTAAAAAAGTAACTAGTTTTATTTTTTTCCTGTTGATTTAAAAGCTCTTTTTTTGTGTTGCGGTGGTTTTGGGGTGATTGACAAAGCTGCGCGTTTGCCTGGAGCAGCTGCTTAATGAAAGTGTGAGAGTGTGAAAGTCTGCGCTGTGGTTTATTAAACACACACACACACACAGAGGACAGGGAGAATATGAACACCCCCACCACTCACTAAGTGTGCACAGGGATGTGTTACATGCTCACACAATTAAACCCAGAGTGGGATTTCCCGGGACAAGCGAGGTGAACGCATCGAGAGGAAGAGTGGGATAAAGTCCGGACCAGTTTTTTACCCTGCTAAGAGGATAACGCAGAAGAAGATGGGATCAGGGTTTAGTTTAGATTTGTCACAAAGGTTTTGTTTAAACTGGCTGGGGGAAATAATAAAAACAAACAAAAATAGCAGTAAGCATATATAAAAAATCTCACATGACTGGAAGGAAAGAAAGAATGGCAGTGAAGAAACAAAGACGTGCAGGTGAAAAAAGGAGAGAGAGAGACAGAGAGAGAGAGAAAGAGAGAGAGAGAAGACGGCAATCAAATAATAGATAGAAAGAAAGAAAGAAAGAAAGTAAGTGAAGAAGCAATGGAAGAAATAGCGCTGAAAAAATGAGAGAGAGAGACAGAGAGAGAGAGAAGCAAGCAAGCAAACAATAACAGAAAGAAAGAAAGCGAAAGAAAGAATGGCAGTGAAGAAACAATGAAAGAAATAGAGGTGAAAAAAGAGAGAGACAGAGAGAGAGAAGCAAGCAAACAAACAGTAATAGAAAGAAAGAAAGAAAGAAAGAAGAAAGAAAGAAAGAAAGAAAGAAAGAGTGCAATTTAAACTGCAAGCAGCATTTCCTGGGTCCAAGCACCCAGACTCATTGAGACGGACATTTGCAGACATGCTACAATTGTTCCCCAAGCGATCACAGGAAAGCAGAGTTATAACTGCAGGCAAAGGGATTCAAGAGTGATTTGTAGTTTCACTCATGATGTGTATGGCATGGCATTCCTGCTGCCGCTACTGCTCTGACCTGTGCTGTGTTCTGTTGCTACTTTGACCTGTGGTCGTGATTGCTACTGATCAGACCTGAAATTTTTCTGTTTCTTGCTACATCTAAAGCATTTATGCTTTTTTCTCATCAGACTGGGCTTTTTCTCAGTATGATGTGAGTCAAATTCTGTGAACGTTTGGAGAAGGACTAGCAAAAATGTCAGTTAGATGGAAACATTTCTTTATGTTATTGTAATTTTTGACCAGTAAGTGGCACCAACATGAAATTTGTTGCATAGCCTTGGGGCATGGTCCTGAACACGCCTACCAAGATATGTGCCAGTGTGCAAGGTAGTTGCTGAGATACAGCCTCACTCTCTGTTTGGCATCTTCTCCTTCAGATTTGTTGGCACAGTACAAATTTTCCAAATTTGGTGTTGACATAATTTGTAGGAGTAGCAAAAAAACAGTTTTTGACAAAATACAAGGAAGTACACGAGAACTTCAAATGTTGGTGTGCATTCACTTCAGCATACTCCAGAGAATCGTAGGAATAAAGTTGTCAAATGACATGACATGACATGACATGACATAAGGGGAAAAAATTTAAGTTGTTACACTTCTTGACCACAAGGTGGTGCTGTCCAGAAGATACTCATCAAGTTTTGTGACGATGCCTAGATCCATTGTTGAGATACTGCCTCACATCCTATTTTTCACATTTTCCAGTGCTTTACATGAGAACAGTTTAGAATATCACAATTCCTTTGATAATGTTTGTTTGGATGGGTCTCAAGATGATGGGAGCTAATGGTGGTGAAGACTGGACAAAATCTGGAGGAGGGAAAAATGAAATTTGTTGCTTGGCCTCAAGTCATGGTCCTGAAGCTACCCACCACATTTTTACCAGTGAACAAAGCTGTTGCTGAGATATAGCCTCACTTCCTATTTGGTGGCTTCACTGTCATATTCATTGGCCCATTACGTGCAAGGCATTTGGAGGATTCAAAATTCTTTTCAGAACTTTTGCTATGCCTACTCTGAAGATGGCGTGTGCCAAAGTTGGTAATGATTGCACAAAATTTGTAGGAGCAGTACCAAAAAAAATTTATTTTATTTTTGATAAAATCCAAGGTGGTGGAAATCCAGGGATGCCTGGCTTTGAAGATGTTTTAAAGAAAACTCTGCAACACCTTCTGACCAATCAGAATGCAGAATCCAGCAGGTGTAAATGAGATGATTTGCTATTCGGATGGTTTGATAAACAATGAAATCCAGGATATTGTCACCGTTTGTGTCAGTTATCCGCTAGTCTGTTGTTCTTACGTTCCTCCAGATAATGTTACAAAGTCAGTTAATATTAGCTGACGTTCTGTGTTAGAAGAGGTAGAAGAGAGGTGGTGAGTGATGAAGCGGTGAGGTGACCTCTGCTATCTGCCCACTCTCGGTTAATCCTCTTCGAGCTCTAATTGATAGGAGATAACTCTGACACCGCCATCGAGGCCGTGTTTGCTCAGAACCTGACGCTGTGTGTGTGTGCTGAAACGTGAAATTAATATTGTGTGTGTGTGGGCTCTGGCTTATCGATGGGCCGCAGCTCTAATGTGGCGTTTGTGATGGTGCGATCGGAGCAGGACTTTAATCGCTTGTTCAAGTCTCGCACCTGTCCACACACCAGGATTGAAAAGAGTCTGCTGCTCATTAATGACATTCACACTGAACAGCATGTTAATGCTTTAAAGAGCCGAGATGTTAAGTTGCTGGAATGCCTCGAAGATCTCACAGGACTCTCTGGGGACGAGTGGAGAGTTGGAGAGACGACAGAATGGCAACGTTAAACTACACCTGCATGTGAGCAATGACATCCGCGCTTTTAAACAATGATGAAGGAGGGATAAAAGAATGGTGAAAAAATGCTTTTCAGAATTGTCCAAAACTTCAACAAACAAATGAAAGAAAGGAAGAAATAAAGAAGACATGATAAAAACAATGAAAGATATAGAAGAGAAAAAGTAACAACAAAACGTACGTAAGGCAGAAATAAATACGCAGTACGTAAGGCAGAAATAAATACGCAAACAAGAAAGAGGGAAATAGAATTTTTTTTTAAATAAAAAGATAAACAACCTAACAAAGAAAGAAAAGCGCTTTAAAAAACCAATATAAAGGATAGAAGAAAAAGAAATAAGACATAGTGAAAAAACATTGTGTGTGTGTAAATACTTCCAGGAGCAGGAACAATTATATTTATTACATGCTGATAATATATGCAGCTTGAAGTTTGAAAAGAAAGAATGCGAGAGAGAGAGATGACAAAGGAAGCATGAATGAAAGAAATAGTGAATGAAATGTCTCCAGTGACTCAGACTTCCGGCTTTCTAAATGAATCTTATTTACAAGCATGTCAGTAATATCCAGTTATTAAAAGCGTATTCCGTAATTCTCGGACTATTGAGCGCACCTGAATATAAGCCGCACCCGCTAATTTTAAAAAGAAAATCAATTTTGAACATATATAGGCCACACTTCTCTATAAGCCGCAGGTGTCCACGTAACTGTCACGAATTCGTGACGTAAACGAAGCAGGACGGATGTAAATGCAGTTAGGATGAGAGCTTTTATTGAAACAGAGGAGAGCAGACTCAAGAGATACAAGAACCATGACCAACTCAATGAACTAAGCTAATTAAACCAACTAACCTAAACATTAACTATGACATGAAACAAAGACTCTATATCTATACTCTATAAACCACTTCTACATCTATATTCTAAACTAAGGCTATAAGCTATGCTACAAGCTACTAGGCTATAAGCTATCCTATAAGCTACTTGGCTACAGGCTAAGCTATAAGCTATGCTATAAGCGAACTAGCCTTGACCTGAACTCAGACATGAACAAGAACTAAGACACATGGCATGAACAAAGACTCTAACTATATTCGCTATCTAATTCCAACTCTATATCTAATTACCCGTTGTGTGTGTCATGGCTCCCGGTATATATACACACACCAGCCAAATTGCTAACAGCTGCAGGCAATACCAATACACACGTGACTCGACAACACATAACAAGACGGGGCGGAGACATGACGTCACCAATCTGCATTTCTTCGTGTGTTTTCCCTGATGAGGGGGTGTGCATGAAGCCGGAAACGACTGATCTGAAGAATGTAGTACGAGCGCGTTAGATTTAATTCGAACAGTTTCATTGGTCCACTGTGACCTGTTGGGTAATTTCGTTTGTCCAATGTGACAAGGCTAAATGTTTTGGCAGCATGAAACACGTTAGCCCGTAAAAATTAATAAATTAGCCGCATCATTGTTTAAGCCGCAGTGTTCAAAGCGTGTGAAAAAAAAGTAGTGGCTTATAGTCCGGAAATTATGATAATTAATAATAAAACGATGATGATTATTGTGTAGAACCACAAACAGGATGATTATTAGCATGTAGAACCACAAACAGGACGATTATTAGCATGTAGAACCACAAACAGGACGATGATTAGCGGTACAACCACAAACAGGACGATGATAAGCATGTAGAACCACAAACAGGACGATGATAAGCGTGTAGAACCACAAACAGGACGATGATAAGCGTGTAGAACCACAAACAGGACGATGATAAGCGTGTAGAACCACAAACAGGACAGGCAGAGGAACAGGAAGCAGCAGTGAAACAAACAGATGATGAGCAGAAGGTAAAATAAAGCTCTAGAATGGACAAATTGGAGCGCTGTGTCATGTTCGGCTCTAATTTGCGCGACATGGTGACCAGAGGAAGGTGCTGAAGGTCTGAAATGAAATCTCTCAGCTGAATGTATCTCAGTGCGTACAGGTGTTCAGCTGTGTCACGCGCTTCTGCAAACAAACTCCTCCACATTTCCTAGCTGCATTTATAGCTGCTCTTACATAAGTCAGAACAGGAACTGACTCGTTTCTCAAAAAACTGAATATTGAGAAAGAAGGAATAAAACAAAAGCATACAAAAGAAAAAGAAAGTAAGAAAGAAAGAAAGAAAGAAGGTGCACAAACTTGAAAGAAAGAAAGGATAAAACAAAAGTAAACAAAATAGAAAGAAAGAAAGAAAAGTACAAAAAGATGTAGGAAGATATTTTTTCAAAATGAGAAAGAAGATAAAAATTTTAATAATATTCTTCCCCTTTAACGGAATGATAGAGTGTTTTATCTCATACATGTCTATTTGTAGAAATAAATAAATGAATAAATCTGGCATGTGTCTGAGAATTAGAAATATGTCCATCTTAAATGCGTACGTACGTCTCATCTGAAAACTAGAATAGTGTCTGTAATGTAATGAACCAAAACACTGCAGGCTCGAGAGCATCTCGTTATATTAGCAAAGCTAGTTTAATCTGCGGTTTGGGGTGTTAGCATACAGCATGCATTCGCAGATTCACGAGTTCTGTAGATCGCGATCAATTCATGTGAGCCTCCTGGGGCAGGGCTATAAGGTACGACTCACCCCCACAGCAATATCTGTATCCCGGGGTGTTTTCCCTCGACACTGCTGTGTTGTGGTGAAATGTACTGTACGTGTTTCAAGGAAAAGTGGCTACCCTTGCCAAAACACACCGAGACGTGCGTGCGTCCTCAGTGGGAAGACTGAACGGTAGAGAGAGAGAGAGACCTGAAGAGTCGACTTCAAGCCATCATGCGAGGCAAGCAGCAAGGAAGAAAGGAGTCCCTGGGGCATGTAAGCACTTCCATCCTCTAAAGACTTCTTCGGAGAAATGTCAGAATAAAGACAAGACTGCGAGAGATAACTAATATATCCAGCGGGACAGAAAGATGGAACACATTAGGACTTGCGCAAATGATGGTACCTTTGCATTTTGGTCAACAGTGCAACCAAAATATAGTATGATCAGCAGGGGCAAGTTTTAAAGTACACTCCTAAAGATATTTTTGTTGGTTTGGAGCATGTGTTTATCTGCAGTTAACTGGTCAGGATTTCAGTGGAACTGAAGGCAATCCCAATCAGGACTGTTGGGTGCAAGGCAGCGATACACCCTGGATGGTATACTGGTCCCTTGCACAGCCTGAAACACTTTTGAACACTCATCTACAGCTAACAGCGATTATGAAAAGCAACAGAAATGCGAGGGATCATGGAGAGATCATGAATTTGAATCCAACGCGCCAGGAAGGAATAGCCGTCCATGTCCAGGAGCCCAAGCGAGTAAAATTGGCTGCGCTCACTGGGTGGGAGGGATGGCATTACTCTCTCCCTTGTCAATCAGAACACACGCTGAACAATCGTGAGTGTCTGTAAGATCATGTGTGCAGAAGAGTGCAGGAGGTGAGACGAAACCGGAGAACCCAGAGGGAATGCAGATATGGCGGGACGTTCAGGATCGAACCCTGGATTTGTGAGGTGGCAATGGTACCTGCTGCACCACCATGCCCTCATTTCCTGAATTCATCCATCTATCCATTTTCCATACCACTTTTCCTACACTGGGGCTTGGGGGATCCTAGAGCCTATCCCAGGGAAATAGGGCACAAGGCGGAGGACACCCTGGACAGGGTGCCAAATCATCACAAGGCACAATCACACACACATTTACACAGTACAGACAACTTGAAAATGCCAATCAACCCACAACGCATGTTGTGGACTGGTGAAGGAAATTGGAGTACCCAGAGGAAACCTCCAAAGTACGTGGAGAACATGCAAACTCTGCACACACAGGGAGAAGGTGAGAGTCGAACCTGCAAACCTTGGAGGTGTGAGGCAAACGTGCTAACCACCGTGCCCCACTTCCTGGATTCATGTATTACCAAATATGAAGTATGGGATCTGCAGAACAGCCTAAAAGAGACACGCATGTAGCTTTGAGAATTGAGCAAGACCAGTTTGAAAAAATTCAAACTGAACCTTACCATTGTGTAGCCATGTCTTCCGAGACACCCAAGCCAGCTTGCACTCCCACTAAGTCAGCAAAGACCAATTGTGCTCCCTTGGACCCCAGGTCATGGTGACCATGGCATCACTGCGATCTCATGACAATAGTGTGAAGGCTTTTTTGTTGTGCCACTCGAAAACTTTGTAGACAATTTCACTCCATCCTTGAACGTCCCAGAGCTGGTGGAGTTCTGAGGATCACTGCTTTTCCAAGATTCGCTTTCAGTTTAGGAAAGTTCCAGAAACTATCGGAGTCACAAAAGCGATTCCCAACCATTCTACCTTGAGATGTACTCAAGTGCCCAAGAACACAGTCCGAAGGCAGTCTTTGAGTTTTATTTCAAAACTCTACACACAAATGAAGTGAGGAACAAAACAAAATTGAAAAAACAGAAAAAAAACAAAAATGTAATTATTTCTTCATGGTCCAGTTATTCTTTTCTAAACATTTACACACTAGTGTTGTTGAATTCTTGATTCTGATTGGTCAGGAGCTGTTGATCAATTTCCCAAAACATAATTTCTACAAGATTGTTTCTACAGTAACAACTTAGACTTGTGTCCGATCGTTAATGTGGTAATGTTTTTTTTCCTCTTTTAAGGAGACGTTTCTTTATCATTTATTGAAGGAGTCTCCAGTGTCAGAGGTAAAGCTTTAAGTTTTCATCAGGACATCTTCAGGACAGAGGAGTTTACGCTTTTTTGCGGGTCCTCTGTAACACAACAAGCTGTGTTTGTTTTTTGTTTTTGTCTTATTAACTCTATGAATGAAGAAAAAAAAAGAGTGGCTGGTGAGGGACTGGATGTTTATTACTGCTAGAATGTAAGTGAGAACAGGAACTAACTTGTTTCACGGATGTTCCACAACATCAAACGCAACCATACACAGATAAAAAGTTTCTGTAGACTTTCTTATAACTGCATGCCTTGTCGTCCTTATTTACCACTAATTGCAGTTATGATATATGATGGATTCCCAAAATGTATAAGTGAATTCTGTATGAATTTATGGCGTGTGGTTAAATGTTGGACGTTGTGTAGCTATAAATACTGAAGATATCTTCACAGCAGTTGTAAAGTTGTAAAGCTGAAAAGCGAGGAAGGAGCGCAGGACTGATTTAGATTTCATGGCTAATGGGAAACTCGAGAGCGCGAAGAATCTTCTGGAACACTGTGTACCTGAGTCAGTGAAGCAGCGAAGTACTGGACAATAAGCCACAAAATCCCCGCTCTCTCTCTCACACATACATCACACGGACACTTATTGGCAACCCTTTTTTTCATGTAGGGTTTAATATCACACACCAGCTTCTCACATCGCAAAAATCAAAAAAGCCAAAATAGTGGGTATTCAAAAACTATGGAGAAATGAACTATGTTTGGAAATCTAACATAGAATAATAATAGGGAAGAAAGTTTTGAACAAGGTTTTAGGAATTAATTTAATATGGATAAATAAATTCAACAGTCTGAAACGTAAAAAGGAAAAGAATAAAAATGATAACTACACTTTTTCAATAAGAATATACGTACATGCTTGTAAAAAAAGACATTCATAAAATATTTTTAGCTTAAATGAAACAGTATGGCCATGCTGGAAATAAAAATAGCTATAAGATTTATTTATTTTTTTTTTTAAATATCTGACTAATTAAAATAATGTCCATACAGACTTAACTAATGCTATACAGATTTAAAGTGTTTTGCTATTAATTACTATTATTAATTATTATTATTAAGTTCTGCAGAGTAAACTCGAATCATAACCATGACTGGAAGAAATTTGTCACAAAAAAAATGAAAAAGAAATAAATGAGAAGATAAACATTTTGAGTATTCGCTAAAATGAGGAAAGTAATTTTGAAATGTGATGTAAATTAAACAAATAATTTGGAATTTGAAACTGCTTTATGTTCTTTTTCATTTGAAATTGATTATAATGTTTTCTTTTTTTTCCTTTTCATTCCCTGATCCTTTTTTCCCTTTCTCTTTCTTCAGAGAATTGGAGAGAGAGAGAGAGAGAGAGAGAGAGAAAGAGAGAGAGAAGTCCGAGCAAACAGATTTAATGATAAAGAAATTATAAGCACGTGTGAGGAAAGTCGATGGACCCAATCTCATTCACACGTGATTATCCTCATACAATTACAAGACTAATCAGACTGTTAAATCAGACAATCTGCACATTAGGATTATTTACTCCAAATAATCTGATGAAACACATTTGTAGTGCATTGTAGGTATTTATATTTTAATGAACATCAAATATCTAACATTTTCCACCTGATATTAAAAAGTTATTAAAATATACATGTTTTAAAAATAAATAAATGGCTCACAAATGTTTTACAATTTAAAATAGAGATGTATCAAAAATAATTAAGATTGCTGAACTGTAGAGAATTTTATTTTATTTATTTATTTATTTTTACAAAATTTCACTTCAACATGACACAAAAATACATGAAAATACAACTCCATTTCATTGTGTTTAAGACACGACACAACATGTATAAACAACTATTTTGATCAGACATTTATATTGGATTTTTGGATAACATTTCTTCTCTTAAACTGTAGTAATAAAAATGTCAGAAAGTTAGCAAATTTGATGAAGGCTTTAAGCTCCGTCCATATTGCAAGCACATCACATCATAAGTCTATATCACTGCAAAAAAAAAAGTGTCCTGTTATTATGATATACATGTTGATTTCTTTTATAAACCTTATAAGCCAAACTAAGTAGGTTGGGAGCAATTTAAATCCACTTTCCTTAAAATATTTTTGTTTCTAAATTCAGCACTAAAAACCTACATGAAAATTTGCATGTTAACTCCTATCCCTATTCTGAAGCTTAGTACAGACGAACATTTCCAAAAGGTTGATTATTTTTGGATTTATGTTAGATTTTATACTGAAAAATGCCACTTTTAATAACAGCACATCATATTTTCTTAAAAACCTTTTTTTTTTTTTTAAACAAAGGTATCTCTCTTTAATGTCTTTACAGTAAAATAAATATTTTAATTAACATCAACCAGAGAATGTATTTTTTTGGTTTTATTACTAAGTATGCAAATGTATGCATGTTTACATTAAAAAAGAAAGCCTCATTCGCATAAATAATGTTCCAATACAACAGATAGTGGTAAGAAAATCAATTGATGATTATCAATTGTGATATCTTATTATGTGTTATCTATTTGTTTTTTTTTTTAATTACCATGTTCACCTATATACTGGAAAAAATGGCATCTCAGCAAGTATAAATATCTTAAATATAATCAAATTTATCTAGTATTTTCAATTATAGAATTCTAATAAAATGAACAGATGATTATTAAACCTATTTTTGTACATTTTGTTACTAAATTCTAGCTTGACATAATCTTGTTCTATTGGCAGATCATTTTGCTAAGAAAATTTCAAGTTTGAAACTACTAGAAATGTACAGAAATAGGTTTAATAATCTTATATTTTGTTTGTTGTAATAAAGCAAAAACAGAAAAAGTGTTATATTTTATACAGACAGTTTCATTTTGGTTAATTGACAGGTCAGTTTGTGTCATAAATCCATGTGTTAATCATTTTATTGTAATTTTAATTATCAGCTTGGTCAGATCTTTAGTATTTATGCTCCGTTAAAGATTAAAGATATTAATTAGACATTAGCCTGAAATTCAGGATTAGATTTTCTGTATTTTCCATCATTTTATGTAATGGACGCTTGTAGAAAAATCACACATTAGGAAGACTTTGGCCAACAATAAAACATATGAACACAATGAACCTCTAGCTCAAACTGAATCGATCAGGCATGTTTGGTATCGGACAATTACTGCTTTAGCTTTAAAACTTCAAAGCTGCAGTTGAAAACTTTTTTTTTTCATAAATACATACATGCCCAACTTTTCATACATGACCTTAAAATAACATGGTTAAGCTAACTTTATCACCAGCTGCATCACTTTCCATTATATCAGAATTGAACTAAAGGAAAAATGTATTCTTACATGACAGATGGACATTTGAGGTGAAATTTATGCAACAAGTTTTACATTTACCTTAGTTTTTCCACTACAGCTATGAAGTTTTTATTTTAAGAAGATAAGGTTTTCTCTGCAAAAGTTCTTTAAAACTTGCTGATGTGATTCAGGACTAACTGGAGTTATTGTTACCATCTTGAAGTCAATTATTTGCCTATAGCAGCACATCCTGAAGTGTTTTATTCCTCTTGCACAAAAGTAATTTCATAAAATTACAATTTTCTAATTATTACAGAATGTCACCTCATACTTTTTAACCTATTTATAGGTACATTTAATGTCGTGGAACATCCGTGAAACAAGATAGTTTCTGTTCTTACGTCAGCTATAAACAGTCGTTCCTCTCACCAGCCTTTCTTTATTCTCTCTCTTGAAGTTAATAAGGCAAAAAAAGAAACAGAGAAACCGCTCGCTGTTCTTTTCTGTAATATCAGAAAACTTCAAGTTACAGCTTAACCTCTGACTTACAAAGCGCTGACACTGGAGATAAACGTTTCCTTCCATAAACCAAACCTTCCATAAACATTTCATAAACCTTTCAAGACAAAAACTTCACCTTCACATATAAAGATTACGCATGTTTAAAAAAAATATGTTTATGTGAAGTCCCTCTGAGTTAATCAACACCTTCTGACCAATCAGAATCCAGAATTCAGCTGCGTTGTCGTACAATATAAATGACATGTGAAGTTAAAATTTGTAGATACAGAGCTCCACCTCTTGTACTAGTATTCAAGTGTGTGCATGTTTTGGTGGGCGCGGCTTTGAAGGGCAATCAAGGAGATTTAGCTGACTTCAGCTAAGCACCTATGACATACAGTGTAAATGTGAGGAAGCAGTACATTTAAGATAGGGGTAAAATTGTGTCTGTAATAATAAAATGGTACCTATTAATTTAAAGCTGATGATATAAAATGTTATATATTTTTTATTTCTTAAGTTTTAATTTGTGTTTACGTGATCAAAAGTCTCCTTAGTTGACTCTTGCTTGCTTGGTAAAGTCATGTGGGACTCCTCAGTTCTGAATAACCAGTTAGAGTGCTAATTCAGCTCAGAATAACTTTGTTCTACTTACTGTCAGTGTGCCACAGCACCAGGGGAAAGTTTCCAGGATGACTTCCATCAGCCTGCAAATATCACAAATACAAAGAAATATTAATTGCAATATTAAAAGCTCTAGTTTAATAATAAAAGTATAACTAGTTACGCAATATACGGCAAATTTAATATCACTGGGGCTTCAAAATATCATCAGTAGAGTTTGTGACTTTCAAAGTTTCAGTAAGAAAAATTATAACTTGAATTTTTAATGATTTTACTGAAGTGGCTAATTATGCATTATCCAACCAAGCTTTTTACTTTTATCGCTTTTTTCCTTTCTTTTTAAGTTAGAAAATCCATTGTAGCAAAAATACTCTCAACAATACTTAAATAAAGGGTACACATATGATGAATGTTTTTATATATGTAAAAGATCTCTCTCATATATATATATATATATATATATATATATACATACATACATATGTACACACACACACACACACACAATATATATATTCTAATTTTGTAATGATAAATTCTATGAATGCCAAAATGTATAAACGTCTCTCTCTCTCTCTCTCTCGCTCTCACACACACACAGAGAGTTAAGATTTCAGTGGTTGCTGAGGCTTGTCAGACGAGCAAAAAATACAATCACACACGATGTCAGATGTGGCATAAAAAGTCAAATACACCCAATCCCCCCACCCCCCTCCCACACACACAGTACACATTTCACACAGTTTGACAGAATTGTAGCTGAAACTTTGTGTAAAAAATGTGTGCACAACTTCTTCAGATTTCATTACAAACAACCAAACAAACCGACAGAAAAAATAATGTGTAGTAAAGCGACGCTGATCATTTCTTAATTCTCAGAAAAGTGTATGATCGGAGTATGGGGGGAGGGGGGTCACGAACAAAAGATTTCATTGTAAGAAAATACATTTTAAAAAATATGGATCGACTTAAAATTCTGTCCGGATTCATGTTTCATCAAAGTAACACAAAGCAGTGGAGGAATATAAACTAATAATTCACCTGTTTAGCGAAATCGACAACTTAACATAGTGTTATTTATCTAACGTGAAATGTGCTCGAAGAGATTTCTCACTTTGTGTACACGGCCTGCTTTTTTTGTGCAAGAACTTATAAAGGTATTTTTATTTAAATATTATAAATCTCGTATAGGTCCGGATTCAAAATGCTGATCGGTTGTAAAGTGACGCATTTGTGTGAGTACACACACTTGTTTACGTATTTGCATATTTTTACTTTCTGTCCATTTTGCGTGACACTTCAAAATTAATAAATAAAAATAATAAAAAGAAAACGCTCAACAAATGACTGATGTTTATATCACAAAACAGCGAAAAACACTGTCCAGACAAAAGCTTTATGAATTGAAACGGACTGGGTGCTGAACGCCATCTGAGAGCATCCATAAAGAAAAAGAAAAAAGAAATAAATATCAGTAGCAGATAAAAATGTTTTAAAATTGTTTTATTTTCTACATATTACAATTACGCAACATTAAATTGCAAAAATAATAATGCTTGTAATTAGAGACATCTTGTTTTATTTTAATTCTTAAAACCTACAAGGAGAAAATCAAAGGGAATTACGGAATCTCTCCGTTATCGCCATTTCTTGCTGGCTGAAATTTGCACAAATTCAGACAGGAAGTTGTTTATGGGAAAAAACCACATGTCCTCAAGTGACCATCTCACCATGATATAAATGGTAGGAGATGTGTACTGTATATAAAGGGCATCTGAGGACAGCGAGGTCTCACGAGGGGATATAAGAACACGTCCACTTGGCTTGATCTGCACACACACACACACACACACACTCGAGGTATCACCGGAGAGCTTTTTCAGTGAACGGAGCGACACTTTAACACTTAAGTACACAATAATAAACATCATAATGTGCCAAATATCTCATTTCTGCTCTTGTTAAATAAATCGAATGGATGAACACAGCGTGAAGAAAGCCTGACGAATTCAACATGTAGCCGTAGAATTTAAACATCCTTAAAGAGATCATATTCAGTCATTACATGTACATTTGGGGATGTAATAAAGCTTTTGACAAGCCGTTCCTAAACAAATCTGTATGAATATGTGTTTTTGCATTTTGGCGGTTCATAAGCATAATTGATCTGAAACGTAATCAGATATTAGATATATTATTGTTTACGTATCATGTGTTTAGATACGTGTTTACACGACTAACTTGCTAATAACTAGCTAGGTTGATATTTAAAAGATTAACGTTAAATTCACGTTTGCGTTTGAAGCAACGCAGGGTCGCAGTGTCATTTAAAATGATGAAGAACCTCAGCATGATTATTTGCTCCCTCATTTCACTTAATCGTTGCAATCTCAAATATTCTAAGGTTTTGGAGTTAATCGAGGAAATAACAATTACCGCTGTCATTTACACCGTTGTGTATCATAATGGAAAATCTCCATATATTTCCATGTTTCTAATAAATATAAATTCTAACAAGTCTTTTGGTTGCTTTTGATTCGGCTTATATACTCTGATATTCAATTAGCAACAACTACAGTATGACTGTATGTAATAACAAAGTAGAAGTAATAAAGAATACAATTTTATGTTGTATAGTATATTTATATAAATGTCACATTCTGAAACCTGTAGCATTCTGCGGGAAAAGAAAAAAAAAAAAAACACACGGTGCCTCCTGGTGCACCAAAAGCGCCAACTTCGTTATATTTACAGGAAGTGAACGTCTAAAGAAGTAAGTAAACAGGAAGTTAATGTAAACAAAGATGTCCACCTCAATATGGACCCTCTGAATATACACACACATACACACACACACACACACACACACACACTCTCTCTAACATGAAGCAGCAAATTTCAGACACACTCACAGCGCCTCCTCACACACCGAAAAGGAATAACCAGCATTGCCAGATTTGCCCCAATTCCTTTGAAATGATTTACTTAAATAACAAATTTTTTATTCCTCTCATACCACAGCAGTTCACCATTTTCACGTTATACTTTTTTTATTTATCCGTTTATAGCTATTTTTAATGTTGTGGAATGTCCTTGAAACAAGGTCATTCCTGTTCTCGCTTATGTTATGGCAGCTATAAACACTCGCTATAAAAACTTGTCTTGTTACTGAGAAAACACTGAAAATCTACAGACTGTTACAAAGTGCTGACACTGGTGACTCCTTTCATAAATCTTAAATAAAGCTGTTACTATAGAAACGGTTCAAATTCAGAAGGAGCGTGCTCATTAATATAAACTGATGGTGTAGAAACTGAACCGACACCTCCTAACAAATCAGAATCCAGAATTCAACTATTAATACACATCTGCACTGGTGTTTTGATTATTATTATTATGATTATAATAATTACTATTACAAAATATTTAACACTGAAAATAATAACGAGAAACAGAAAGTACATGTGGCAAGATTTTAAACACTGCCAATCAAGCCGAGTTTGGAGCAATGGGAATCCGCTCTGCCGAGTCCGTATAAGAACTTCGAAAGATGATGGTTTGAATTAAGACCTAGTGTAAATAAACAAAATGAAAGTGTGTGTGTGTGCACGCACTGCACTGATTTTTTGATTTAGATGCAAATTTTTTATTTTTTTAAACTTAAGTTTGTAACACGCAGCTCCATATTGTTGTTGGTCTTTGTTTCTTTGTTTGACGAGAAGAATGTGTACAATGTGTAAGCACCCGCCCTCCTTCACGCCCTCCCTCGTGCCCTAAACCGTGGTACGAACACAATCTTCAACCGATAACAAGACTCCTCAGTTAGAAAGCGCAATTCAATATGATAGTATAACAAATATAATAGAAAGTCGTGATTGATTTGTCCGATTAAATATTTAAAAACACAGTCGGATAGTCCGGATTGTGCGTGTCCTTGAAAAGAAGAGTGAAGCGATCTTACACGCAACTTACATAACATGTGTTTCGTTGTTATAGGAAAATAATCTACGTTAGGGTCGATTCTTTCAAATAACAGGATGTCCTGAAGTGTTTTATTCCTCTTACACCACAGCGATGTACCAACTCCTCATACATTTTATCCATTTATAGTTACCTTTAATATTGCCGAACATCAATTTCCTTCACCAGACTCTCTTGTTTTTCATTCTCGTTAAGTTAATAAGACAAAACAAATTAAATAAACGCAGCTTGTCATGTTACCGACGAACGCCAAACTCTGAGCACTGACACTGGAGAATCCTTCCATAAACGTTAAATACACACGTCTCCTTACAGAAAACTTCACCATATCGACAATTACCTACAATAATTAATTCCATTCATCATTGAATATGAAGGATAGCTATAGCTAGCTATAGGCCTATAATAGCCATTAAAACTGGCACATTAATATAAAGTACTAGTGTCAGAACTACTGACTATAGAAAATGAATCAGCAGCTTCTGACCAATCAGAATCTAGAATTGTGGTGCAATCAATAGTAATGTTGAGGTGATAGCATGTTAATAGGGTTTTAAATAGGGCTCTTTAAAAAAATATTTAGTCTGTAATGTTGGCAAACACGGTACATAATCCATAAAAACAGAGGCTCTGTTCCGTTTATTAGCCTTTAAACCCCTAAATTGAAACGCTTAAATACTTTAAAAGTAATAAGGGGCTAAAGTGGGCGTGGCTTACTGTCACTTCGCAACAAATTAGGAGCCGCCATATTTAATTTCACAATAAGCGAGCGTGTTGCGTTTTTTTAAATAAAGGTGTGATATCTAGAGAGAGAGAGAGAGAGAGAGAGAGAGAGAGAGAGAGAGACCATCGTTTTGTGCTAATAAATAAACGAAGAACTGCGGTCACATGACCGCAGGTGCGTCATCACCTGTGCCGCATCAGGGAGGACAAAAGGTGGTCGCGCGCTTCAAAGAGGGCGGGCTCGAGCGTTTGTCCGTTGAACTTTAAAAGTGCTCCGTGACTACGTTACTAAGCAACGGCAAAACCGCAACGCATCCATACGTTAAAGACGGAGAAATGTAATGAATAAGTCGCGTGTGCTAGCCACAACAGCCTGCAACAATAACACTGTTATAACGGACACAGTGTGTATTTGTTGTGTTATTAGTTGTTTATCCTAAACACCACTCCCAGCTTCGTTTTACCGTTAAACACGGCCACGCGTCATATCCGTGCTCTTACCTGTGCTTTAAAATGAACTGTCTGATGAAAGAAACGTCACGGAATTAAAAGAGATTTAAAAAGTTTTCAATACGCTACAGTGAAAATAGAATTCAGAGTCATCAGAAGTCTGCGCGTGCTGTCGGGTCCTGCGCATCTATAAAGTTCCGCCGAGTCTCCCGAAAGTCCCACCAGCGACATTTGTGCTCAGTTTCTTTCAGACAGACTCCAGACAGACTCCGGTCGGGCACGCTGTCTGCGCGTGCACGCGGCCAACGCGCGTTCACAGGGCACAGCGAGTGCGCGCAGGAGACTGACGTGAGGCGAAACCAATGGCGTCCAGGGGTTAGATTCAACAGGAGTGAAACCACCAATAACACAACAAACACTCTGCAGACCACACAAAGGAGAAAAAAATACTGGAAACCTCTGTTCAACTTTTATCATTCATGCTACATTTTTTACTTTCATAGGCTAGTAATCGTTCTTTTGAATGAATCTGAATCTTTCATCAGAACTGTCTACACTATGTTACTTGTCTGCGAATCCTAAACCAATAAAAATGCAACAATTAGGCCTATAGCTAAATAAAGGCCCCCACTCAACTCTTGCATTCATCCATCCAATTTCAGTAGTTACTTTCTCTTGGTCAGGGTTGTGTCGGATATCGGTTATCTCAGGAACACTGGGCGTGAGGCGGGAATACCATTCTATCACAGGACACGATGTGCATATACATTTGTACACTTGTTCACACCTAGGGATAATTTTGCACAGCTAATCCACTTACAAGCATGTTTTTTAGAAGGTGGAAGGAAACCTAAGTTCCAAGAGGAAACCCAGACTGATGTAAAGCTCCACACAGACACTAATCTGAGCATCAGGATCTAACTGTGGAAAGTGGTACCACTACCCACGGTGCCACCGTGTCATCCATAATGGCATATAAAGCTTTGTAATTAATCAACACCATCTAAGATTGAGTTTTTCATTGATTTTTAACAATTGACATTGTTCTATTTTTATACAAATCAAAGGAATATTCCTTGCACTGACATATCAGTTTTTAATGGGATGGGAGAAATTTCTTGACACAAATTCTCACAATACAAAATTGAAAAGGAATCAAATTCTTTGCAAATGTGTTTGGTTTTTTGTTTTTTTCATTTTAAGCCACACAATCAGAGTGATTCATTCCATTAATAAAAATTGCAATAAACACAAAATGAGTCAAATATATTAATAAAAAAAAGATAAAAAGGACAAACAGTTTAAACAAAAATAATGCTGTGCTCTGAGGAGGCGGGTGACGTTTTAACAGCTTCTTTGTATCAATGCAAAACTCAATTTCTTTCATAACATTTTTTAAAATTGGGTTTGTTGTTTGTGAGTTTGCATTTATGGATATGAAAGCTACAAGTTTTATTTTTGAAAATTTATGAATAAGTTAAACTGCCCCTAGATATAAATCAGTGTGCTGCCCTACAATCCCTGCTGAAAAATCCCCAGCAATAAAAAAAAAAAAACACTAGAGAAATTCTATTGGTTTCCATTACAAATACCATTAAATAATTAACAAATGTATTTTGGGCAATATTTAATTAAGATTTAATGGTTTATATTGGTTTACACAAGACAAACATACCACCAATAGAACCTAACATATTACCAGTGGAGACCCATTAGAACCATTATAGTTTCCATTAAAACCAATACAATTCCTAGTATAACCATTAAAACCATTAGAATTTCTGTAATGGTTTCTATTGTTTTTCTTTTTTCCCCTCTCTCTTTTTATTTAGCAGGGATGGACTGGGGTATTCCTGTCTCACACCCAGAGTTCACAGGGATAGACACTCTTAGATATATTAGATATTATAGATATTTTATTACTCTTCCTAACGTTTGCTTCAGTGGAAAAGAAGGCTAAAATGGAAGAAAAATAGTAGTAAAAAGAAGAATTTCCTTTGGACCTCAGCCAACCCGACTTTACACAATCTCCCCAAATTTCACACAAACTCACACAAATATCGATCACTATGAAAGTTAATGTCTTCCCATACTTTTATGAGTTTACCTACAAGGCCAGAATAAATACGCAATGGAGTGAAATCACAGAAATGTCAGTGCCATTACAGTATTTTTGAAGAAAGTGCTTAACTCTGCAAAAGCTATGAATTAGCTTGAAAAAGCTTTTTTGTCGTTAATGTCATTGTTGTAAGAACCATACTCTTTTCAATTATATATTTTAAAAAAATCCGACATTACAGGTAGGAACAGAAATTATATGTCAACATATAAAGTTCTTATTGTAGGGTTTTTTGTTTGTTTTAACTTTTAAGTGCGGTTTCAGAAACTAACAAATAAATCAACGGACATTTTGAATTCAGCACTTCCGCCTTTCAAGGCACCCATAATGCAACGCACGCCTCGGACCGGTCCGCCATGTTTGTGTATGACTTCAGCCTCGTCTTCGCATAAATACACTCACTACTCTTCGAGTCCTCCAAAAACCCCATGCTAGCACCTGTTCCAATGCACTTATCCACATTTTAAAGGAAATAAACACCCTGAAGACATCTGCCGTCCTTTGTGATGGCGGCCAGTGCCCGAGGTATGAGATATTAAAGCGGTAAAATGTATGAACCTTTAATGAGACGGGGTATGTTGGCCATTTTTGCTAGCTGGTTAGCATGACGGGGTTTCTAACGCTTTATAGAAACTGAGTTAATCAGGTTAGAGTCCAGAAAGGGGGAAATAAATGTTTATATAATATTCTGTCTAAGCATGCGTTGTATTATGGGGTTAAACCCAAATTAGCGTATGTCTGGGTTAGCTAATGGTAAATCTATTGTACATGTCGTCTCTGGGTGACTCGTGTCGTTTCGTATAACTTCGTACATTTCCGACCTCCATCCATATTTATGCAGTTTATAATCCATAAAACTATCAATTTAAACCAGTTCACTTGCTGAAGAAGGCATTTTAGATAGCAGAGTTGACTGTTCTTGTTATTTAGGGTGTATCCAGTAAAGTAAAGGCTCTGTAGTGGCTAAATAATGCATTAAAGTATATATGTTATATATATATATATATATATATATATATTATAACACATACTAGATATTTTCATGCCCTATGTAGTGAGCGTACATATGGATGAAGGAGGAGAATGAAACCGTTCCTTACTTTCAGATGTGATTAATTTGACAGTACAGAATTCATTATTTCTGTTGAGGAAACTGTGTGATCACTTAATGTGGTGAAGTTTTACAATAAAGGGTATGTAACATTAATGGACCGAGTCTCCAGTGTCAGGAGTCAGCAACAGTCAGTGGTAAAGGTGTAACCAAGTTTCTGAAATGTTCCGGCTGATTTAGTGTCTAATTCATACCATTGCATCTGAATATTCCAGATGAGGAGTTTCATGAGTATGATAAACCGGGAGCTGAGAGGTCGAGGAGGCGAAGAGGAGGAGATGACGACGATGATGATCTGGACAGGTGAGCAAACACTCGTTTATGAATCGTTAGTATTGTGTTACAGGTATGTTGAAATTTCATTGTGCAAGTTATGCCGAGTGGATTGTTTCAATTAACTGAAAGTAAGGTACTACTACTACTACTACTAATAAAAATAGTAATAATGCTTTTTATATAGCACCTTTCACTTTAAAATGGAGCTCCAGGTGCTTCACAGCGTTAAGCTTAAAAAGAAAAAAAGTAGTCAAAATAATATTAAAATTGGAAAATATTTTTTTAAATAGCACTGACAAAAAAGTAACAAACGATACAAATGTATAAAGATGTAATAAAATATAAAAGTATTGACAAATTATAATAATAGCAACCAAAATGAACACCACATTATAAAATATACTTAAATGTGCTTATTAAAAGTAGAATTAATGTTCTGCCGCACATCACAGCTACATTCCGTGGTCTTACCCGTTGCTATGAATGACTAAGGGAATTTGACCTGTCTGTTACCTTATATTTATACCCCTGTGAAAGGAAGTCGTGGTTGAACAATTTCCTGTTCCTGGTCACCCAGGTATACACAAAATGTAAAATAATATTTGGGTGCCAATAATTGTTGCTCACCTATATTTAACAACTATGATATATATATATATATATATAATGTGTGTGTGTGTGTATATATACTTATATTTAATATATAAAATATAGTTTTTGGATAAACCAAAGTATTTTTGTGATTTTTTTTTATCAAAAGTTTAAACAATAAAGACAAATTTTCAGCACACTTAAAAAATTAAAGAATCATGTTTACCAAGGGTGCGAATATTAGTGGAAGGCACTGAATAAATATATATATATATATATATATATATATATATATATATACACACACACACACACACACACACACGCATTGAGGGGGGGGAAAAAAGTATTTGATCCCCTGCTGATTTTGTACGTTTGCCCACTGACAAAGAAATGATCAGTAAATGTATTATTGAACGTGAGAGACAAAATAACAAAAAAAAAACAACATGTCAAAATGTTATAAATTGATTTGCATTTTAATGAGGGAAATAAGTATTTGACCCTCTGCAAAACATGACTTAGTACTTGGTGGCAAAACCCTTGTTGGCAATCTCAGAGGTCAGACGTTTCTTGTAGTTGGCCACCAGGTTTACACACATCTCTCAGGAGGGATTTTGTCCCACTCCTCTTTGCAGATCTTCTCCAAGTCATTAAGGTTTCGAGGCTGAAGTTTGGCAACTCGAACCTTCAGCTCCATCCACAGATTTTCTATGGGATTAAGGTCTGGAGACTGGCTCGGCCACTCCAGGACCTTAATGTGCTTCTTCTTGAGCCACTCCTTTGTTGCCTTGGCCGTGTGTTTTGGGTCATTGTCATGCTGGAATACCCATCCACAACCCATTTTCAATGCCCTGGCTGAGGGAAGGAGGTTCTCACCCAATATTTGACGGTACATGGCCCCTTCCATCGTCCCTTTGATGCGGTGAAGTTGTCCTGTCCCTTTAGCAGAAAAACACCCCCAAAGCATAATGTCTCCACCTCCATGTTTGACAGTGGGGATGGTGTTCTTGGGGTCATAGGCAGCATTCCTCCTCCTCCAAACACGGCGAGTTGAGTTGATGCCAAAGAGCTCCATTTTGGTCTCATCTGACCACAACACTTTCACCCAGTTGTCCTCTGAATCATTCAGATGTTCATTGGCAAACTTCAGACGGGCATGTATATGTGCTTTCTTGAGCAGGGGGACCTTGCGGGCGCTTCAGGATTTCAATCCTTCACGGCGTAGTGTGTTACCAATTGTTTTCTTGGTGACTATGGTCCCAGCTGCCTTCAGATCATTGACAAGATCCTCCCGTGTAGTTCTGGGCTGATTCCTCACTGTTCTCATGATCATTTCAACTCCACGAGGTGAGATCTTGCATGGAGCCCCAGGCTGAGGGAGATTGACAGTTCTTTTGTGTTTCTTCCATTTGCGAATAATCGCACCAACTGGTGTCACCTTCTCACCAAACTGCTTGGCAATAGTCTTGTAGCCCATTACAGACTTGTGTAGGTCTACAATCTTGTCCCTGGCATCCTTGGAGAGCTCGTTGGTCTTGGCCATGGTGGAGAGTTTGGAATCTGATTGATTGATTGCTTCTATGGACAGGTGTCTTTTATACAGGTAACGAGCTGAGATTAGGAGCACTCCCTTTAAGAGTGTGCTCCTAATCTCAGCTCATTACCTGTATAAAAGACACCTGGGAGCCAGAAATCTTTATGATTGAGAGGGGGTCAAATACTTATTTCCCTAATTAAAATGCAAATCAATTTATAACATTTTTGACATGCGTTTTTCTGGATGTTCTTGTTGTTATTCGGTCTCTCACTGTTCAAATAAACCTACCATTAAAATTATAGACTGATCATTTCTTTCAGTGGGCAAATGTACGTAATCAGCAGGGGATCCAATACTTCTTTCCTTCACTGTGTGTGTGTGTGTGTGTGTGTATATATATATATATAAATTCTTTTTCCATGCAAAAAAAACATTGTGATCATAAAACGCCTTTAGCGCTATTTATTATGACAGTTTCCTCCTTCGGTGACTTTTCAGGAATTGATTAAGAATTTGCAAAGCATTTAGAAGCCCCGCGTTTGGTGACGTCTTTACCTGTCGTGCACCGTCTTTCATCTTCTGGTTTCCGTTGTAGACCGAGAATGATTCGGAGATTTGCCTGTTCGGTTAAAAAGGAAAGCGTTTCTAACCTGATTTCTCACTCGACAGTGATTTGGAAGGCGACCTGCTCGAGGAGGACTGGCTTTCATCCAAGAAGGTAAACGTGCTGTTATTGTAACTGTAACGACACCTGCGTTAAATACAGAACAAGCACAGCGACTGACAGTAATTGTTTCTGATCCTCCTGCAGAATCCATCAGAGCTGTCGGACGAGGAGCTGAATGACGACCTGCTGCAAAGTGACGAGGAAGAGCAGAACACCAGGTTTGATACGAATCTGCTGTTAAACAGTGAAGTGCTCAGTGCTCGTGCTCGCTGAAGGGAACT
Source organism: Ameiurus melas (assembly GCA_012411365.1). Lineage (NCBI taxonomy): Eukaryota > Metazoa > Chordata > Actinopteri > Siluriformes > Ictaluridae > Ameiurus > Ameiurus melas. The sequence continues at coordinate 27,880,491 of CM022756.1, forward strand.
GCTCGCAGAACTGCAGGTTCTCAGCACACCCAAAAAAAACCTAAACTCTAATCATTGTTGGATATTTTATTAAATTTTTTGGTAAACATTGTGTGTGGGTTAGTGCGCAGGGTGCAGTGGTAAGCCTGAATGCGACATCGGGTCTTAGCGAATCGTACGAGCTCCAGGAAGGAGATGAATATGTGGCAGCGGAGTACGGCGCGCCTGAGGGAGAGCAGGAGGAGGGGTACAGGGCAGACGAGTACAGGGATGCAGAGGGAATGGAGTACAACACGGGAGGAAATGAAGACGAAGTGCTGGACCTGCAGATCAATGAGCCTCTGGACGATGACTTTCAAGTGAGTACTTCCATTCTGTCGTTTCATTGCGGAAAAGGGGTAAGGGCTGTTAGGTTTGGTAAGGAATCTGAACTCCTCATTGGATTATAGAGCGAAGGAAATCAAATGCGAGAGAGAAAGTAAACTTCTCTGATTTTTGCTGCATGTGATTTTAACGGTGCATTAGGCAAAAAAAAAAAGTAATTAAAAATTTGGCAAGGTTTTGGTCCATGAAGATAAAGTAGGTAGAGTTGAATATGATTTTTTAAAACTGCTTTTTAACTTCACCCCTGTTTTCAGCTGTTGTACATGCAGCTGTATCCCCAGAGTTGCAGATTTACCAGAAGAAAAAAAAATATTAGTGAGCACTCTTGTCTTTAATTCAGGCACATTTCCTTCTTGACAGGAAGCCACATCGACACAGAACAACGTCCGTCCGTCCGTCCCCCCATGACGTTTCATTCCAACCCTCTTTTGTCCTGCCATGTCAAAAAAAAGACACGTCCTCAGACTGGATCAGATAAGAGGTTGAAAAATCGTTAACCCTAGCCTTTTAAACTCCGACACAGGCTAGATGATTGATGAGTTTGTTCCCTTCTCTTCTCTCGTCACGTTATTTATTTATTTGTTTGTATATGTATTGAACGCAGGCAGGACAGGTGAAAGGGCTTCTGGTATGTGTAGGGTGTTGAAAGATGTTTTCGTCTCCTGTACAAAGGATTTTAGATGCATATAAACACACACCATGTATAAGTGTGTGTGTGTTCTTCTGATATATTTTTGTTTACAAGGTCACCTAACCGATGGTTTTTGTGTCTGAACAGCTACACACATTAGTTCAACACATATATGGGAAAGATATTTTACAAATGAGCATACAGTATATAATATATAATTAAATATAAATATATACTTTTTTTGGTGTGTGTAAACATTTAAATGAGACCTGCGTGATGATGTGCCTGTCACTGAGACCTGTGTACATGTAAAGACGACTCGGTCAGCGATACTGTAGCAGTGTGTGTGTGTTTATTCAGTGTTTCAGTGCATCGTCTCGAATATTTACATCTCATTGACTTTCAAATGAAGGGAGGAATACTAATGCGCACAGAAATGTGACCAAGATCCCCACTGTTATGCTAATTCAACACCCCTCTTCCATCTCCCGTCGCCGCACACCCGCATGCGCTGTTCCTTTTTCCACGCGTGATGTTAACATGTTCATTCCGATCCTCGTCTGCACCTGCTTCATCATCATCATCAAACACAGATTCGTCCTGTTTCACGGACATTCCCCAACATTAAATGTAGCTATAAATGGCTAAAAAGTATGACCCGTATCGTCACTAGTGATTATAAATGGGTCGCACCACAGCACAGTGAATTCAAAATTTTTTGCTTGAAGTTGGCGCTGCCTTCCGGTCTTTTCCTGCAGGTGGACGAACCACAGGTAGTGCAGACTGATCAACGGGAAATGACCGAGGCAGAGGGGGAGGAGCCTGAGGAGGAAGTCGAAGATGTCTCGCAGGTTACAGAAACAGAAGAGGTGAGAGATGACCGTGCGATAATGTACATACTATAATGTGTGCTATTTCTAGTGAGTAATTTCATCTCTCACCTGTTAAGATGGAGGCCGAGGCCGACATGAAGGAAGAATCCGATGAGGACGAAGAGGATGATGAAGAATCCGAGCGTCTGCGCTTCAAAACTGAGCGCAAAGACCGCACTGTGGTTCGTCTCTCAGACACCACCAGCAAACGGCGGAACATTCCGGAAACACTAGGTACGTCCGATAATGAAACTATCAGACGTTTTATTATTGACCATTTGAGTTACTCGTGTGTGTGTGTGTGTGTGTGTATATATATATATATATATAAAAATGTATGTATATTTTTTTCCTTTTAGAACTGACCGAAGAGGCCAAAGCAGACCTGATGGAGTTTGAGGAGAAGGAATGGCTGAGGAAACAAGGTCGCTTTGGTGGACGAGGGAGAGGAGGAGGAGTAGGGGGAGGAAGAGGAGGACCATTCGTTATGGGGGGTTTCCGTAAAGACGGAGGTGCAGGACGAGGGAGGATGAACGAACCCAGACCTCCGCTGATGCCTGTGAACTTAATGCAGGTAAACATTTATTGTTCAACTTAAACTCTGGACTCTGATTGGTCATAGAAGGTTTCATAAAATACTCTCGGAGGAAACACTCTGGTCTCCAGGTGTCAGAACTCTCGTTTTTAAGGCATTTAAAACATTTGCGACGTGTTAACCCTCTACTTGTACACGTCCGTCCTTTCAGGTTCACGTGCTTCAGCGGAACGGGACGGGTTTGCTTTAGAAAAGTCAATTAGCTCTTAACTCTTGCTCTTATCCATGTTGATACACGGATTACCCCAAACGACTCGGCAGGAGTCCATCAAAAAGCATTACGCTAAATTAAATCTGCACTTTGTCTAAGGATTTAGCTCTCTTTGCTTATTTTATTATTAAATATCCATCGAGGAGTATAATCCCCTCGTGGTTTTTTTTTTTTTTTTTTTAAGTCCCCCCCATGCTTTTTAATTCCTCTTACGGACGAGGAAAGCCGTGTCATGTCTGCTCATGGGAGCGTGTTGCTTTTATTTATTTAAAAAAACAACACAGACTTCAGAGATGCGTAACGGTTTAATTGAATTTTTCTCCCCTTCGCAAAAAATCTTTCAGAAGGATTAGCTCAAAGCTACAACTTCATAAAGAAATGTTTCCAGATGAATATTTAGCAAGAAAAGTCTGTGTGTATATATAACATGACATTATAATACACATGGTATATTCTATTATAATACATATCTTGTTCACTCTCTCTCTCTCTCTCTCTCTCTCTCTCTCAGCCCAGAATGATTCCTCCTCAGTCCCATCGTCCTCAGCCCCGCCCTTCCATCCCACGTGGCGGTCCCGGTCTTTTCCCCACACCGCTCATCCCGATCCCCCAGCAGCCCTTGCAGTCCCTGATGCCTCCGCGCTCGCCGGCGCAGCACCAGAGGCCCCAGCAGGAACTACACCCACCACGCCCACACGGACACGGACATGCACTTCCACATGCACACTCCAACCAGCAGCAGCAGCCCAAGAACATTCACATCAACCCGCATTTCAGAGGGCCGTCATCTTCCTCACCTGTGCAGGGTACAGGACTTCCCAGTTCTTTCATTCACCCAGTTCATTTCATTCACAGAGCAGCTCTGAGTGAGTGTGGCAGTGTGCGTAAAACTACAGTGTGTGGGTTTTTTATATATATAATGTGTGTGTCTGTGTGTGTGTGTGTGTGTGTGTGTGTATATATATATATATATGTGTGTGTGTATATATATGTGTGTGTAAATGTGTGTGTGTGTGTGTGTGTATATATGTCTGTATATATATTATTGTCTTTGGTGATGAGAGCAGCTCTGAGTGGTTGTGTCTTTATTACTACACTGTGTACAGGGAATATATGGGTATATTTGAGACAATATATGCATTACAATATAGGCTTTACTACTACACCATATAGAAATCAATTGATTTTTTACAACTATATGCAAATGAGGGCAACTAAGTAGGTGTGGCTTTACAACTAAAATGTGTATGGGAGTATTTACGTATCTATGAGACGATGTATGGAAATGAGAGCAGCTCTGATTGGGTGTGGTTTTACTACTACCCTCTGTAAGGGGAACATTTAGGCATGGTTGACTCTATCTCGGTTGTTTGTCTCTCACAGTTCCGTTGATGTCGCCCGTTCCAAATCAGCCCAGACCCAACCTCGGCCCTCAGAGATTCCCGGTAAGCAAGCACAGTTCATCTCACAATAACACAACACACAAACGCTGTGTCTCAAATGGAGTACTGTGTGTGCACTTGAGTATGAGAGTACCTGAGTATTTGCACTCAAGGGCCCCTGGTGGTGTCTGCGCTATGACCTTTTCACTACAGATGGTGGTATCAGTATCTACGTCTGATATCCGATATCGTGCTCTCTTTGGTAATAAATGCTCTCATACCAGGTGCGTAACCCTGGTTTACACGGTCACGCAAATGCACAAGCGAAATGTTGATCGGAACTATGGCATCTTGTAACCAGATAACTGTGTCTGTGAGTTATCTCGCACTTACTGACCATAAAGCATAGAAAGCATAGAAAAAGTGGAAGCATGGCGTTCCCGCAAGAAATGTAAACAAAACGGCTTAAACGGATGGATGTGTGCCTTGGAGATATGCCATGGATTGAAACATTGGTTAAAATGAATTAGTCGAGAAATTACTAATTAACCTGCCCGCACGTGCTTGGATAGGTGTAATAACTTTTGCATTTTATATTCCGGCAGTGGTTTTTTTTTTTTTTTTCTTCCCCTCCCTCCATATTTGGACATTGTTTAAAATGCTAATGCAGAGTAGCAACCGCTACTGTCGGCCCTCTGGGTGCCTGATTAGCATCGATTATCATACCGGGATGTCTCAGCTCAATATCAGCTCTCTGATGAATATTAATGCTGACTTTGTGAATATTAATAACAGCCACATATTTACTTGATTTTTATCCTGTGTGAATTTTATTTCCTGTATATTCTAAACCAGTGGTTCCCAACCCCCGGTCCGTGGGTCATTTGGTACCGGGCCGCACAGAAAGAATAAATAACTTACATTATTTCCGTTTTATTTATTATCTGGATCTGAAAAATTATCGGATTCTCTCCGTTACAACCTTCTACGACTCACTCTTGATGCATGTCAAGACGCTTGTCTCGGTCACGTGATACGTTGAAACCTTACCATAGAGACCAGAGAGAGTTAGGAGGGAGAGAGGATGTTACGAGGACGCTGCTAATAAAGTTGCGATTTCACATTGGATTCACGTTTATTATTATATTTAAAAAAATATCCCAGTTTTATGCCGGTCCTATAATTTTATTTTGTTGTATTTATCCGCCACACCTTAAAGGCCGGTCCGTGAAAATATTGTCTGATATTAAACCGGTCCGTGGTGCAAGAAATGTTGGGGACCTCTGTTCTAAACTGTATATTCAAAACATTCTGGATTTTTCTATAAAATAGTCAGGTATTTATGTAATGTTATTATCGTAGTTGCATTTAACTTGCTTTACTAGATTTGTTTATATTATGCAAATTGCTGTTCGAAATGTCAGGTACCTCGGCACCTGAGCTAACCCACCCCTTCCTCAAAATGGCTGCCATTTGTCTTTCTGTATTTGTTTTATCTCTCAGGCAGATGATATCAGGGCACATATTGACCATCTGAGTGCGTATTTGTTGAGGATTAGTGTTTTTTTTTTTAAATCACGCAGCGAGGCATTGTGACCGTCTTTAAGCTCCCATTGTGTTTGAGCCGCTGACCTTTTTTTATATAAATAATTCCTAAGTCCACCATTCTTCCTTGCTCTGCGTAGCTAATCCGACTGATTGACTTTCCCTTAAGTAACTTTTTCTCCAAGTGCACCTTTGCCTGGATTAAAAGCTTGATCGCATCTTAAGTTATTGGTAACGAGCTGAGAGGAGGTGCGGTGTGGGGTGGTGTGGCTCTTCATGAGCAAAGTATAATTTCTTTAAGAGAATAAAAGAGTCTGTGATGAAGGGATTGGTATTCGGCAGAGAGATTAGAGGATCGTTATCTCAGGACAGGTTTTATTAGCGAACTTTTTTAAAAAAATTTAGCCGTTCTGAAAACGTCAGCGGTCATTCCGTAGAGATAAGGTGATGGCACCATTTTCCTGACTCTCTCAACTGCTGTCACGACAGTATGTTCTTACAATATAGACTCGTTTTGAATCATGCCGGGGTTCTCGACTGCCTCTTTCATGTGTTGTTGCCGTTCGGCTCGTGTTTCCTCTCAGGGCCCTGTGGATTTCCAGCAGCACCTCCAGGGTAATTTCCTCCAGCCTCAGAGGCCCCCGCCTCAGGAGCAGTGGAGAGGACCACCGCCCCCTCCACACCAGGAAAGGGAGCCGTTCTACAGCAACGGTAAACCCGAGGACAAGTCCGCATCCCAAACAATGTCACGTCCCTTCACTAGCTTGTTGACACGGACGTTAATCACACGAGATGGTTTATGGGGATTTATGGGTAATGTACAAGAATAACGCTATACATTCTATTCCACAGAGCCACGTTTTCCAACGCAGCCCCTGTTCGATCTCCCAGGCTCCGCCCCCCTGATGAACAACATGCTCCCTCTGTCCTTCCCTCAGCCGGGGCCGGGCTTCTGCCCCCCGGGCGGTGGAATGTTCCAGAGAGACCTTCCTCCTCCTCGCCCCAATCTGCCCCCTCCTCAACAGTCTCCTGCCCCGCCTGCGCCCCGTGGCTTCATGGGACACAGGCAGCCGTTTCCTCCACAGCAGCACAACGCCCCATTCAGTCCTCAGCACACGCCATTTGGCATGCAGGTCAACATACACACACACGCGTACACACAATTAGGGAGGAAAGCATTTTTTTCAAATCAAACATTCTCTCGGTTACAGACACTGTTTAAATTGTAACTTATATATTCGGTTCTAATCCTTTATTCGTGTGTGTTTGTGTTTTGTTTACAGGGCCTAATGCAGCCACACCCTCAGCAGCAGCACCACGACCCTCCCCCACCTCCGCATCATCACCCAATGCACCACCAGCAGCAGCACAGACAGGAAGTTCCTCCTCTTCCTCATAATCCGCACCACCAGCATCAACACCAGGGCCAGCCTGGGGAGCAGCATCCCATCATGCACCTCTCTCACCCGCCCTTCCGTCAGCCCATTCTGGGTGGACCTCGACAGATGAAACCCCGCCCACAAAACAACATGGGTCGCTTGAGAATGGTACGAAAAGATATTTTTAAAAAAATAAGTAGAGATAAGATGCCAGTTTGGGATTTGTAGTCTTAAGATTTACGTGCATGTGTGTGTGTAGGGGTCTCCTTCATCCATGCAGCAGCTCCAGAGTCTCCCTCAGCGTAACAGTAACTTGCGCGAGCTCCCCATCGCCCCCGGCAACAACTCCCCTGTCCGTCCCCCTCAGCCGAGGCCCATGATCAAGGTCAATCAGAATGCCAGGCCTGGGCAGGGGATTGGGGGAGGAGCCATTGGACGAGGGCGGGGTTCAGCTAAAACCTTGCCCCCTCAAGGCACTTCAGAGATGAAGAACGAAATGCCAGCCGCACAGACGAGCACACCTGTACAAAAATCACCAAACATACCTGCTCAGGTAAACACAGTTGAACACTCCTGCGCAGGTACATGGTGCCAAATGAACTTAGGTAAACACAGCCTTGAAATGATGTAAATCTTTTTTATCATCTCTGTTAGGATGAGGAAGAGGATGAGGAGACCCGTCAGTACCGGTTGAAGATTGAGCAACAGAAGCGATTGCGTGAGGAAATCCTTAAACGTAAGGAAATGCGCAGGCAGATGCAGGCCGGCGCGCGCAAAAAGGAGCTCCTGGAGCGCCTTGGGGGCCAAGCAGCACCCCAAACACCCCCCATGCAACCCCAAACCACCCCCACTCAACCCCAGACCACCCTACCGCCCCCATCAGCCACCCCCAACGGCGTTAAGTCCCGCCTACAGACCCCCTGCATAGAGCAAAAGCAGAGCGTGCAGAACCCACAGAGACTCGTCCCACCACTCCAGAGTCCCAACATCGGCGTTACGTCGCCTCCACAGGAGAAGATCCCACTGATCCAGACGCAAGCTAACGCTGCGAGGAAGAGGACCGTCATGCAGCGTGTTAACTCCGGCAGCCTCGGCTCGCCTCAGATTCCACAAAAAGTGCGAGCTGTTAAACGACTAACGGGCGTGAGTACACATTTATTACCAGGTTGCAGTGCATAAGTATTCACCCCCGACCCCCACAAAAACTACTAGTCACTCTGGGAGCACTGTCTTTACTGTGAAGCATGTTGGTAGTAGTCCTACAATAAACATTACAAAATGTGTGGAGTGGTTATGCAGGGCATTGTGGTGTAGTAAAGTGGCTGCCAGGAAAAAATACACACCGTAATATGAATGATAAGGTCTGTAAAATATATTAGGAAAAAAGTCAAGCATCAAACTTCATCCGTGAGACACGGAGGCCTGATGTAAAGTTCACATCCCGCTGTGTCCTTTTAATTTTCTCTTCCTTCCTATCCGGACTCTTTCTTTGTGTCTGGACAAAGCGAACGAGTGTCAGAGTTTAGTCATTCTGACTGAGTTAAATCCATAAAGCCTCCACGATGGCACTCGACTCTAATTGAGCACGCTCTTTACCTTTTTAAATGCCGAAATGGCACTCGTCAGAGTGAGCCGTTTGCCATTTAGATTTCGACAGCGCCTTGAAGGACTGCGAGTCTTCAAGTCATTTTGCCGTAAAAGTCGGGACCATAAAAATGTGTCGCTTGTGAAATTTTGTCATGGTCTCTGCTTCGTAAATATAAACGTCTTAACCGCGAAAGAGGAGAATTCTCGTCTCGTCCTCGAAAATGGATTGACGACGTTATCTTCTCCGTCCGCAGCCATGTGACGTTGATCCGTGTTAAAATAGGTGTCAATCCCACGATGAGCACAATTAATCTTCTTCCTTGTCGCAGGTATCTCTGTTATAATACCTGCAAAAGGAGGGGGGGAAGAGACGGATATTCTTTTGAGCTTATGGCTGGCGATAAGAGTGAATGAAATGTTCACAAAAGCTGCGAGGAAGAGGGTGAGGCACGGCTGAGGGAATAATACCGCTTAGCATCCAACAAGCAGCTCTGGATTTTCTATTCAGCTGCATTAATCTGTCAGCACATCAGGCAGGAGAGCGATAGCGTGATAGCGTCTCGTTCAGCGAGAGCAACGGACAGATAGATTCACTCCTCATCAAGGCAGGTTCAGAATTGTTAGTCTTTTGTCATAGTTTTCCTTCTGAACGCTCACCTACAGCAAGATACTGAGACAAAGAAGTAAGAAAATTCGATTCGGTGATTAAAGATCACACAGTTAATAAATAAAAGGAGAAACTCGATGTAAAAAAAACCAAAAAACAAAAACGAATCGAAGTAAATGCTGCAAGAAACACGTTAAGAAAGGTTATGCCTCAGACGTTGTGTACAAGCAGAATAAGCAGGCATATCGTTATTCCACAGGGAGAGGAAGCTCCGCCCCTCCAGAATCAGCCACAGCAGGTGATTGGTCGAGCCGCTCCTCAGCAGAGACTGGGTGCCGTCAGGAAGGTCACGGTGGCAGCAGCTGGACCACAACAACAATCACCGCAGCAGCAGCCTGACGTGAACCAAAGTAACCGGGTACGTCCCCAAAAAATCCTGGATTTTGCTTAGCTCGGAAGAACTCGGAATAGTCCAGAGGACACCGTCACCGTTTACAATTAACAAGCAGTTTACAATTCCTTTACAATTAACAAGCAATGCAAGCTGATTCTTGTGTGTACAGTAGAACTCCATTTAAAGGTGAAGTTTGAGAAAGAAAGGGAGAGAGTGGGGAGAAAAAAGAGAACCACACACACACAACTCATAAAAATTTTGTGTCTAGTTTCTCATGTTTTATTTATTTATTTAGTTAGTTATTTAGTTGTAGTCCATAATGGGAGTGGGGGTTAAATAATAATTAAATAATTTCATAATCAAACAAATAAGCAAACAGATAGTCAAGCAGATTTCATGTCATGTGATTGCCACAAGATGGCGGAACGTATCACAGTATTGTTTTCTGTATTAGGAAATGAAATTTCATGTCTGGTTGGTACATAAGACGCATTGGAGAGTGTAGGAAAGTGTGTTTTTGTGCAAACTGAAATGGTGAAAATGACTTAAAGGTCATAGGTCAGACAGGAATCTGAAAGATAACACGTTAGTGTGGACTAGGCCTCAGTTGTGTGTCTTGTCACTGGGCAGGTGGTGGTCTCGGGCCGAGGGCGCGGTCGTGGTGTTCGTGGTGCTCGTGGCGGTCGGGTGGCGCCGCAGAACAGGCCGAGTACCCGAGTCGCTGAGTCTCAGCCCATCACAGTGTCTATAGACGGCCTGTCGTCCTCTACCACTGAGAAACAGATCAAAAACCTGCTCAACTCCATCGGCCCTGTCCAGGTACAACACACCGTTCTGGATTCTGATTGGTCACAATCTTTATACTGTAAGGAAACGTTTATTTGACATTCTTGGAAGGAGTGTCCAGTTGTGCCAATGGTTTAGATCAGGGGTTCCCAAACTTTTCCAGGCCGAGGCCCCCCTTTTGCAAGATGTCTTTAAAACACATTCAAAATACAGTCTTCTGAATATATCCCCCTTTTTTATTATTAATAATTACCTCTTTCATCTTTATATTACATTACGTTAGGAATTGATTGAGTGTGTGTGGTTATCTGAGAGTGAGAATTATGTATTTATTTATTTTTCACACCAAATTGTTGAGGCCCCCCGGGCGCCCATTGGTTTAGATGATCGAATAAGCCCATCTTAAACATTTTAAATGTTTACATGATGCAGTAACACTTCAGAGTACTGGGTGGCACTAGTCGCTCACTTTTCTGTGTGTGTGTCCAGACTCGAGTGTGTCTGTTATGTGGTAATGGCGCCATCTTGTGGCCAGATACCCTTTTATTAACTCTCTGTGGAGAGTAAATCGAACGTTTCTCTTCCTGCATCAGTGAATATTCCAGTTTAAAAGTGTGTTGTGCTCTGTAGACGTTTAAGATGATGCCGCAGCAGAGGAAAGCCGTTGCCACGTTTGCGAATCCTCAGCACGCGTTGAGTTTCCAGCACAGCTTCCACAGGTGAGCGTGTTTGATCTGGAGCTTACTCCGGTTTACTGTTTTTATATTTCTTGGGGGGTTTTTTTGTGAACCGGCGGTCTCATTTGTACTGACCACTCGCCTGTAAGACATGCCGAAGTGGCGTCCTCGCTTTCTGTAAACGCCTTAATGAAAGAGAGCTCGTTAATGCAACATAAGATCTATCAACATGCGTTCAACGTTAAATAAACATATAGTTAACGCCTGCTAAATACAACAATCAGGAACGCACCACTAAAAATGGCAGCACGTGTGTTTTGAAATCGTTTTAACAATTCTTCAATGAGTCTTGCTGCCACATTATCATTTCTATAGCAACAGCTTGTATGCGGACTTGAATTTCAGACACTCCGCCGAATCTATGATTTAATAATAAACGTACTAATAACGTCATAAGCACAAAAACGTTGATTGTTCTGAAAGGAGACATTTATTTAACATTTAGCGGAAGGAGTCTACAGCATCCAGAGGTAACCGTACGTTAACCAGAACTTATTCAGGACTCTTACGCTTTCAGAAACACGGCAAGATGTGTTTTTTTAAATTAACTTCAAGAGAAAACAGAAAAGAGTGGAATGACGTTTGCAGCCGCTTTTCGTGAGTAAGAAATCGTTCCATGATGTTAAAGTAACTATAAACGCTTAGTAAAAAAAAGCATGATGATGAAAGCATCGTTCATTAACGATGAAAAAAACTGGATGGGAGTTTAATTAGAAAGTGGTTAAACTACGCCGGTTCGCATAGTGAAAACTGTCGGCCACTTCGTACACTTTCTACGAGGACAGCTAGACGAGCGATTTTTTTTCTTTCCTTGCAAATTACGATTTTTCGTCTGTTGCGTCTAGACTGGAAATAAAACGCCGCTATTAATGGAGTGCGACTCGTTGGGTTTGTTTTTGTTTGCTGCAGGTCGCTTAAGTGAATGGCTAAGTTTTTTTTTGTGTGTGTGTGTTATGATCACGTAGGCACATGATCGATCTGTCCCACATCGACGTGACCATCATCGACGGCTGAGGATTGGGAACAAGAGAACAACCAGCGCAAACGCTGAGAGATCGGAGCGAGCTCCCGGAAACGAGGCCGCGTTTTACTCTAAAGCTCTCAAAACACTAAAGCAAGTTTCGGAGGAACTGACGGTGGGAAAAACAAACAAACAAAAACAACTCGGATTTATTCATCCATCCTTGGTTTCACTGAGAGCAGCTGTTCCTACTTTGTTTTATGCACTCGAGTGATAATTCCCTAAACTGATTCAAAGGTGGGGAAGCAGCTCTGACTGAAGTGACGCTGTTTATTATTATTATTATTATTATTATTATTTTGACTGATTGATCAGTAAGTGAAACGAGAGGAAAGCTGTTTTTATGCGAACCCGCGTATATGACGCTTGATAACGGTTGATCCCGTCCACGTTTCCTTTTTTTAAATACACACTCCTGGACAAGATTTTTCTTTCTCTCTTTCTCTCTCTCTTTCTTTCTTTCTTTCTTTCTTTCTTTGAGATGGAAAAACAGGTTGGAGTTGTAGTTTTTTTTGCTGCCACTAGAGGGCAGCGTGCGAGTTGAAACGTTCCTAAGCCATTCGTTTACAGCGTAATTGTGTATTTGAGGTCATGTGGAAGTAGCTGTGGTTCATATTTCAGCGCGTTCATCCCACTGCAATCACATTTTCTTACAATTATGCAATACGGGATCAGAGTTTTATTTGGAGATCCGATTTGCTGGTTTAAATATATATTTTAATTATCAGTGTAATCTCTTGAGCGGCTAGTTTTCCACTACGGCTAAAATAAAGAAAGAAAGAAAAAAATAATTTCTCGATTTCCTTCAGTTAGCAGTAAGGTGGGTTTTTTTTTGTTTTTGTTTTTTTTTTTTTTCTTTTCTTTTAGGTTTATACATTTAAATGAAATAGTAAAAAACAACTGTGGTTCTGCGTCCTGCCTGTGTTCCATAAACTGCCTACGGTCGTATATGTGAGAAATTTCGTCTTTTTCAGTCACATTGCAGCATTTCCAGGCTGGTCGAACATGCTTGCTAGTGTATTAGCATTTGATCGTTTTCGATAAGCTAACGGCACCAAAGCCACAAACGGAAATTTTTGCTAACAAGTGCGGGATTTAGCCGTGGCGTCTTTTCTGTTTGTTAGATTTTGAGACCGCGGTGTGTTATCTCTTAGGTGTTGTTTTTTTTTGTTTTTTTTTAAATGCTAGCACTGCTTGCGGTGCCGTTAATTAGCCTGTACAAGTCTATCTATTCTGCTCCGTGATAATCTAAAGAGGATACAATAAAACACATTCCCTTTTTTACTTTTGTTACATCCAAAATGTTCAGCATGTTTCCTCACTTTGAAGGAATTTTCCACTAATGCTCGGCTAATTTCACCCCAGCGCTTAGAATTTTTTCTCCTTCTTCAGCTTATGCTAACTGTATAATATTTACAACTCCCTCATTTAATTTGCATCCGGAGCGTACGATTTTAATAAGATTGAGTTCTAAAGTGCACTTGGCTTCATTTCCATTCAGTTTGCAGTTCTTGTTGCATCCAAGCATTGTGTTTTGTGTCTCAGTCTGAAGGATTGTTATGATAGCTCTGTGATAATTCGCCTGTTTAGATCAATTTGTGGTGATTTTAAGAGGTTAGGGTTTTTTTTTGTTTTGTTTTTTCTGAGGTAAAAGTGTCCCTATTTTTATCAATTTGTCCACTTTGTTGCTTCAGCGCACTCTTCCATTTCCCAAATATGAAGGATTGTTATGCTAGCCTTGCTAACTAACATTCTAGCAGCATATAGATCAGACTTTCTTTCTATAATCTTTTCTGTCTCTTTCCATTTTATATCCTACATTAAATGGTCACTGTTTTTTTGGGGGTTTTGTTTTGTTTTTTTCGTTTTCGCTTGATAAATGATCTGCTTCTTATGCTACTTCTCAGTTTCCCTCAGCTTCTCAGTTCGAGTCTGAGGGATTTGCTTGCTAGCATTGGGAAATACTTTGAGGTAATTATAGATCAGTCTTTATTTTTTTTCCCACCGGGCTGCAACAAGATTTTATTTTGAATCGCATTTTCATTAGTTTTCCGTTCAAGTCTGGACATTTAGTGCCCCAGATTCGTGAGGATCGAAAGATCGTTACGCTAGCTTTGCTGACTAGCCTTGTGAGTGGTCGTCATCAGTATTTGCTTCTTCGTATCCTGAGTTATGATGTTTTCCTCAGCCTTAGATGGATGTTTCATTACGTCCCCGTTTCACAGTTTCCTCAGTGCGTGCTAGCTAGTGTTTATTGCTAACTAGCGTTGTGGGTGATTGCAGCTCAGTGTCTTTTCTTCTTAGGCTGTGGTTTTTAAAAGGATAGATGTGTTTTGCGCTGTATCACGGCACTATTTCCATCGAGTTAATCCAAACGAATGCCTCTTTTTATGTTTCGTTCTTTTCGATTCCCATAGAAGCCGCCCTCGTTCCTCTAGCGTCAATTATTCATTAATTCTCTATTCTATGCTTGTCCAGGAGTCAATGCGTGTCGAGAGCAGCCGCTATCAGCGCTCACGCTCATGTACATAAGATGTGGCTAAATTAGTTGTTTGAGGAATACCAACTGTAACAGCAAGTAATTTTTTTTTTTTTTTTTCCTTCCTGCATTATAACTCAGATTTAGTTGTTTTTTGTTAGGTTTTTTTTGTACTAAAGTCATTGCATCGTTGTTGGATTGTTTTACACATTCTGTTTAAAGAAGCACGCTTAAGCCAAGGGTTTATCTTTGGCAGGCTTATTATTTGAAGAAGTTTTAAAGATTAAAAAAAGGAAAAGATTTAAAGAATAAACCATGGTCGTGTGTATGCAATGTAACGATACGTACGTGCAGGCCTTTCACTTTAAAGGTTTTGTGTATGCGTGACAGTGGAAAAAATGTCTCTCTTCCTCATTTCACCATCTTAACTACTCCATTCATGTGTTTTGGGTTTAAGTGTGTGTGGGAGGGGGAATACTTTTTTCAATACCTTTTTCTTGGGCAATTTTTTGAGTTGCTTCTTAAATTCTTAAAAAAAAATTTTTGTTAGCTTAGACTAATATAAAGAAATATATTTTTCTCTAATGAAAAAATTTAAACCCAACAAGCTAGAGGTATATACTGCTTTCACGTTTGGCGCATTATTGTTAGTAGTACTATTTATTTATTTATTTAATTTTTTGGGGGTGTTTTTGTTCCCATTATACATAGTCATAGTTAGATAGCCAACACTAGCTAGGACTGGCAAGAGTGTTGCTATGGTTACAGTGTGGTTATGTCACTTGTATTTTTTTTATGGGGGGGGGGTAGTTATGCTCTATATAATATATATGTTAATTTGAAGTTTTTAGTTAAAAGTGATCTTGGATATATTAAGTAGCTTAAGTGAATGTCGGTCATTTATTATCTTGTCCACAGGTATTTTCATAAACATTGGTAAGATTATACATGGTTATCGTTCTGTACGTGCATGCTGAATTTGTGCTCATTTTTATTTCATGTCACTATTATTTATTTATTTATTTATTCATTTATTTATTTATTTTTACATTTTGACCTGCAGATATAAAGTGCACTTTAAGTCTTCATGTATATGGATTTAAAATTTATTAATTTTTTTTTTTAATCCTCACGCATTCGAAGCGTATCGGCCGTGCCGACCTGTGTCAAATGACATATTTCTAATATGTGTATAAGATTTTTTTAAAAACAAAACAGTAAAATCTTATAAGAAAGAAACCAAGGTTCATATTGAACCTTAAAGTAACTTCATTAGAAGTTTGTTAGAAGTGTCTTTTATTTATTTATGTATTTATACATTTTTTTAATTGTATTTGTCGTACTGTGATGTGGTTCAATTATTTATTTGAGCGTTCTGTAGGATCTGCTCGTCATTCAGGCAAATTTGATATATTTTACTAATTTGAGCCTCTGTTGTGTTTTTTCGCAGGTTAGATGTTCCAGAGACTGCTGAAGGTTTTTTTTTTTTTTTTTAATTCTTCCCCCTATTTGTTTAAAAGGAACGGTTCAGTGACAATTCCGCAGATGTAGTTGATCAGCTAAAGACAGTTGGTGTCCAGTGTTAGCTTCTTCGCTTTCCAGGAACAAGGCTAATGATTGGGTGGGGGGAGGGGGATTTAGGCCTGTGTTTAGCTAAAAATGTTAGCCTCATTGCTCCAGTGCAAAAGCTTCCATTAGCCACCAGAGTTTCAGCTGATCGACTTTAAAGCGTTTTATTTATGTCTGACATTTCATCATGGCTAATTCATTTGGCTAAATTGGGATAATAAGGTGTTTTTAATATCTCTTAAATGCTGATTTAGAAGCCAATCTAAGCACAGAGCCATTCAGTGGATTTGAGCTCAGAACCTTAAAGGAGCAGTGTGTAGGTTTTACAGCCCCCTGCTGCCTATGAGGCACCCGACTCTAAAACATTGCCTTCCACAAACCTTAGACTTCCCACAACTGTTAGTGTTATATTTGAGCCGCCATTTAAATAATAAATAAAAAATGTAAAAAAAAAAAAAAAAAAAATTTAAAGGTAGACTTGAACATCTTTATTTTGGCTTGGGGTAGGGGAGAAAACTTCAGGGCCAGAAAAATGTAAACATGAAATCAGCCATTCTTTGTTTTTAAACTTGTCAAGTCACCTTAATGTTTTATTTTACCCGTTTTTGTCAGTCATAAAGCAGATATCCTTTCTAAATTTGGTTTTGTTTATACAGTGGATTTGATCTCAGAACCTTCTGGAAGGTTAAAGTAGCAGTATGTCATTTTTAAAGCCATCCATGTATTTGCGAGACTAGAACTGAAAGAAAAACCTTAATCCTCACACAGTTGTTAAAATTATGCTCGGGGGGGTCAGAGCTAATTTCTGGGCCAGAAATATTTTTTTTTTTTGCAGAACCACGAATTGAATTAACGGTTTTATATTTTTTATATATTTTAAACCAATTTACAGATTACAAATCAGCGTCCAGTCTAAGCACACTGGTTTTTACAGTGGATTAGAACTCAGAAACTCCTGGAACCTTTTAATATTTTTAAAGCCTTCTGCTACCTTTGTGACAACCGAAACAAACAAAAAAATATCGCCAAGCTTTCCTAGAACTAAAAAAACAAAAAAACAAAATCATGCTTAATGAGTTGAATCAGGATTAATGAGAAATATAATCAGGAACCTACTATGAAGAGCCAGTAAGACCCATTACAGTTTAGAAATTTGGGGAATTACAGTTTTTTTTAATTTTACGGTGTCTTGGAAATTATCTGATTATTAAAGTGTTAGAAACGGATGTAAACTTTACATACTGCATCTTTAACCGCTGAACCGGCACCTTTAATAGCGATTCCTGTCCAACTAATGATGGGTTTGTCCACAGCATGTGTTTCCAGCGAGCGAGTTTAACTTCTAATGCGATTACGTTTCCCACAGGTCCAGGGTTGATGAACAGAATCACCATCCTTCTATCTCTGTCTTTTCTTTCTTAGCAGTATTGCTAAATCCTAGATAGAGAAATCTATGCATCCTTTCATCTCTGACAGTGTATCTGCTCGGCTTCTCCACACTGACTTGCACCATTAATGTTCACATGACCTGCTTTTGAATTTTTTTTATATTAAAGCAGGGAGGACGTGACGTGTGGATTTCCTTAGTTTGTTTACCATGGATCAGTGACGCTGCACCCAAGCGAACATTCACACACTCGCTCAGAGCTTCGAGCGATTTCTCTGTCTGTTAAACACACAGACACACACACACTTCTGCATTGTTGTTGTGGAAATGCTGCATATAAGAGACGATGTACTGTACACGCCAAAAGTCATGTGATCACTCGTTACTGTGTGGAGTAAACTGTGTGTTCCTAAATCGCGGTCATTGACGTGTCAGTTTGTACACATCCTTTTTCTGTCATGTAAATGTCAAACTAAATGTAAACACAAATCCAAAAGCAATAAAGCTACCTTAAACAGTGTGTGTGTGTATGTGTGATTTCTCATCTAGACAACAACAGGGACAACTTGGAGTGTTCAGTTTTCCGGATACAAAAGTGATTCTTACAGAAAAAAACAATTAGCAAAACTGACCTGTAACAATAGTGTTGGAATTAGGAGAATAACCTTGGAATTATGTATGGGAATTGTGTGAGAATTATGAGAATAGTGTTGGGACTGAGAATAGTGTTGGGATTAAAGAGATTGTGTTGGAGTTATGAGAATTGTGCTGGAATTATGGGAATTGTGTTGGCATTATGAGAACAGTTTTGGGATTAAAGAGATTGTGTTGGAATTATGGGAATTGTGCTGGAGTTATGGGAATTGTGTTGGGATTATGAGAGTAGTGTTGGAATTCTAAGAATAGTGTAGGAATTGTGTGCCCCACTCCACGTATACAATTCGGTGGACATCAGATGTGTTTAAAATGAGTTCATTACTACCTTCTTTTTACTCCGTCTTTCTTCCCTTTCTCTTCATGAGCGTCATTCTTTTTTATTTATTTATTATGTATTTTTTTATTATCTTTCTTGGTTTTCATCTCACATTTGTTCCGTCCATTCTCTCCTATGTTTCCGTCCATTCCTTTTTGTCCGCTTTCTTTTTCTCACGTTTTCTCCCTTTTTGTTGTTTTGGTTTTTTCCCTCTATTCACCCTAATTCTTGTTTCATTTCTTTCTCCGTTTTTCGCTCGTGGTTTTTCCTTTTTTTAATTTACTTCTTGTTTTGTTCTCTCGTTTTACTGATTGATCTTTAGTTCTTTCATTCTCCATTTTTGTTTCTTTTCTTATTTTGGTTGTACACAATTTTTAGTTGTCTTTTCTTTTCTCCCTCTCCCCCTTCGTCAGATTGTGAAGCTCTTTAGATGACTCATTACTCCAGACTTGTGGTCAATCAGCCAGGATAGTTTAGACTTTAGTTTTAGGGGAAATAAAAAGCGAATTGCCTCGTTTCTGTAAAACTTTATTTGCATTAGCAGAGGGTTTA
This sequence comes from Ameiurus melas, assembly GCA_012411365.1. Classification (NCBI taxonomy): domain Eukaryota; kingdom Metazoa; phylum Chordata; class Actinopteri; order Siluriformes; family Ictaluridae; genus Ameiurus; species Ameiurus melas. Next base: position 27,899,561 of record CM022756.1, read on the forward strand.
CAGTAACGGAATAAAAACTTAGCTTTAGGGTTTTATCGTCGCCTCAAAGCATTCTCTCTCTCTCTCTCTCTCTCTCTCTGTTCCTCAGGCACAACGCCGCTTGCAGGATTTTGCGGCTTTTATTTACCTGTGTGGCGAGGAATGCTCACGCTTTTATGCTTTTTTGGATGCTTTTGTGTGTATTGGCATAAAGCGTGCAAGGTCAAAAAAAAAAACACCCCACACGCACACAATGAAGAGCTGCTGGAGAGAAGTGGCCGTGGAATTTCTGCTCATGTTGCAACACAGTTCAAAAGCTTTCAAACCTCTTCTAAATACATACACCCGCGCGCGAGCGAACTTAGAAGCTAACGAGTTTGTGTATCAGCATTTAAAGCACACGCTAAAAAAAAGGAAAGATTTTGTTTATTTACTTTGATTTAAAATAATTTATTTATCTTCTTAAATGTTCTGTAAAATGTGGCCATTTAAAAAATTTGTTTAGGCAGGAAAACCATTTTAAACCATGTTTTCCTTTAGTGTCAAACCCACCACACCGATAGCATGCTTTTTTACTTTTTTTTTCTTTACTTCTCGTCTTTCGTTATAGGTTATTTAAATTTTAGTTTTCTCTCATTCTCTCTCTCTCTCTCTCTCTCTCTCTCTCTCTCTCTCTCTCTCCTTTTCCACTTTTTCCTCCGTTAGTAATATATTTCTATTGTTGTACTCTTTATTCCATCCCTATTTCAGCTGGCTTTCTTGTTATTTCTTTCCGATTTTTTGGATTAGTTTTTCTTCCGTTTGCCATGACAATTGTTTACTCTTTATTAATTGTTGTTTTTTTTTTTTTACCTGTGTGTGTGTAGTGTGTGTTCAGTACACACAGTCTGAATCCTCTTCTTCTGTTCGAATGTAACACAGGACACACACTTTTCACACACACACACACACACACACACACGCACCATCGAGAGGGGGGGGGGAGTAGGTTGGTATGTGAGCAAACACACACCGATGAGCCATAAAACCATCTGCCTAATATCGTGTAGGTTCTCCTCTCCTTGTGCCACCGAGACAGCTCTGACCCGTCAATGCTTGGACTCCACAAGACCTCTGAAGGTGTGCTGTGGTATCTGGCACCAAGACGTTAGCATCACATCCTTTACATCACCTTGAACTCTTTGTCATATTCATCAAACCATTCCTAAACAATTTTCGTAGTGTGTCATGGTGTGTTATCCTTTTATACGCCCCTTCAACAGTGTTTAGGTAGGTGGTACGTGGCAAAGTAACATCCACGTGAATTCCCGGACCCATGCTTTCCCAGCAGAACATGTCCACACTAATTCATCGGACCAGGCCACCTTCTTCAATTACTCCATGGTTCAGTTCTGATGCTCACATGCCCATTGTAGAAGCTTTCTGTGGTGGACAGGGATCGGCATGGGTGCTCTGACCGGTCTGCAGCTACACAGCTCCGTATGCAGCAAGCTTCTCACACCTTTCTGTTAGAGCCAGCATGAACTTTGTTAGCAGTTTGTGCTACAGTAGCTCTTCAGTTGAATCAGACGAGACAGGCTAGACTTCGCTCCAAATGACCCTGTCGCTGGTTCACTTTTGGTAGGTACTAACTACTGCATACCGGGAACACACCACAAGATCTGCTGTTCTTGAGACGCTCTGACCCAGTTGTCTCGCCATCACAATTTGGCCCTTGTCAAAGTCGCTCAGATCCTTACGATTTTTCCTTCTTCCAACATGTCAACCTCGAGAACTGACTGTTCACCTGCTGCCTAGTAAAGATCACCCCCCCACCCTGATTATCAATATTAATTGCATAATTGAATAAGGTAGTAGTTGATTTTGTCTGTCTATCCATCTATCTGTATTCCATAAAGCTACTCCTCCATCCATCCATCAATCCATCCCTCTATCCAGCAGGCTATCCATGGTCTACCCATCCATTTATCCATCCATCCAGCAGTCTATCCATGATCTATCCATCCAGCAGTCTATTAATGTTCTATCCATCCAGCAGTCTAGTAATGTTCTATCCATTCAGCAGTCTATTAATGTTCTATCCATTCAGCAGTCTATTAATGTTCTATCCATCCAGCAGTATATTAATGTTCTATCCATCCAGCATCCATGATCTATCCAGCAGTCTATCCATGATCCATACATCCAGCAGTATATTAATGTTCTATCCATCCAGCAGTCTATTAATGTTCTATTCATCCAGCAGTATATCCATGATCTATCCATCCAGCAGTATATTCATGATCTATCTATCCAACAGTCTATCCATTCCAATCTATCTACCAATCCATTCATCCATTAAGCATTCTATCCATAATCCATTCACCACTCTATTTATCCAGCTCTATATTTATCCCTCCAAACAGACTATTCATAATCCAGTCATTTTTCCACCCATCCATCCCTCCTTTCATCCAATGGGCTATAAAACAGTCTATGCATAGTCTACCCATCCATTCCTCTCTCCATCTATCCTCCATCTCTAATATGCCTATCCTTCTATCTATACATCCAACACACTATCCTTACTCCATGCATTCATCCATATCCATAATCATCCCATCCTTCCTGCCATCCATCTATCCACCCAACAGTATAGTCATCCATCAAAATGGATTTAACTTATCAGTGATCACTGGAATGTGTCTGTCCATCCATCACTGAGTACAGGAAGGACGAGCTGTATCACTGTATTGCATCTTAACTCATTCAGTAATATTTTTTCTTGTTTTTTGTTTTTTTTGATAGTTTGGCAATAGAAAATCCTTATAACAAAAAAACAAATTACAGAAACACACAATTTCTTTCTCACATTTTTTTATAATATAAACATATAAATAATCATCTCTATACATTTCCTGACACATTGAGCCTGTGCATATCTGCTACATTTTATTCCTATAAAACTATTCACCTATTACAAAAAAAAAAAAAATGGAGGCAAAAAATACATTTTAGTAAATTTACATGAGCTACGTATTAATTCAGTCTGTAACTCTGCGGTTAGAAGAGTGAAATGTCCAAAATGTGCAGTTCTGTTTTAAAAAAAGAGCAACGACAGGAGAAATGCTGAAAAAATAATGATGAAAATAATAATAAAATAATAATAATAATAATAATAATAAAAATAAGAAGGATAATATCATGAAGAAACTCTTTGTGACTATTTAAATTAAAATATATTCTCATAATTTACACTATTTCAAGTGATTCGGCAACGATCGAACAGTCAAAATCTAATTTACAATTCTGTGTATAAAAATATAATTTATGGACCCCCAACCCCCCCTCCCATCCCAAATCCCGAAAAAAAAATATAACAGTCAGTCAGTCAGTAAGACGTGAAAAATACGCCGCTGTTTGGGACAAGGCCATTTTTTTGACCGTTTAATGAGGCAGCATTTTAAAATCTTTTCTTTTCTGGAAATTTGAATGAGAACATCTATTTTGACTGAAGTAGCTTGTCCAAAAAGGACAGGGCTTAAGTAAAATTTGAGACTAAATTTTTCGCTTTTTCAGCTCATCGTACTGCTTAGCACAAAATACTGGCTTTAATAGAAACAATTAGAGTTAGCCCAATCATCAGCTAACATGGCGGCTAGCTTCAATTACACAATAGTTAAGTCCCCCCGATGCCTTTAAGAAGAAATGTTCGGCACATGCTGTAGTCACACAGAACAGTTTTCATTAATTTTTCTTTCTTTCTTGAAGTATATAAAAATAGATTCTGCACGTCTGGATGGTACACACATGCTGAAACACAATCCTGTATATATGTGTGTATGTGTGTGTGTGTGTGTGTGTGTGTGTGTGTGTGTGTGTGTGTGTGTGAGAGAGAGAGAGAGAGAGAGAGATCAGCAGCCGGAGTTCACGTGTGAATAAATTATTCAGGACACATTTAAGGCTCCATTTCTTTCTTTTTTCCATTTTTTTTTAGATCTGTAAAATAATAAATATCCCTCCTCTTTTTCCTCTTCCAGGAAAAGGGGCCAGTTTGTCTCTTTTTATTCATATTCTAATATTGTCTTGTGTCCTACATTAGTCTTTGATATACATATATAGACATTTTGTCTTTCAGCTCTTGTCCTCCATGCTGATTGGATGAAAAGCAGCTTCGCCTAAAATCCGTGTCCCGATTCGGTACAGAAAGTCAGAGTACCAGTGCACACCGTCATTCTGGACTGATCTGTTGAACAAAAATGGTGCCACCTTGTGGACAAGGCGGACGGGCGCGAATGCTAAGTGTGCCAGCTTCTGGTTCTGTACAGCAGCGTAACACGAAGCGAGGATGTCGTCCACCACGATGGTGCCATGACCTGTGAGTGGCGCGAAGGATCCCTCACGTTCTTCTTCGTAAATCCGATCCACCATGACTGCATGAAGACTGCGTCCTCCCTCGTCCAATATCATCACTTCCTGTCCTGGTGTGATGTCGCTGGCGAATGTCTCGGTCAGGGTGGAGTTCTGGACGATGAACAGCAGGTGCGCGGCAGTGAGCGCGATCCTTGTCGGCGGGTTCCTGGTCTCAATGACGTGGAATACTCGTCTCCTGACATCATCACGGTCCACAAACATGATAAACTCACTATAGACGAGGTTCCCAAACTCATCTGCTGCCAAGACCTCATCTCCCACTTTCAGATCCTTCACCTTCTTCATCGCTCCATCCTTCAGGCGGACATGAGCCGAGCCGGGAAAACAGCCACCTGACTTTGCTGCCACAGAGTTCTCTGTAGAGAGATAAATCAAAACATGTTTATTCAAATGTTACTACATATAAATAATAACATTTATTTATGTGCTGAATGTGCTTATTACATCTTTAATGGAGTTGTTGGATCAACAAAAATAAGGAAGATCACGTTAAAATATGTTTTAAGTAGTGAAAATTGAACATGTTTAAAGTTAAATTGTATTAATTCAGCATGTTTACGTACTGATAATTCAACATGTTTAAAGTTAAATATGAATAATTTCATGTTTTAAATTAAATATTGCTCATTCAACATGTTTTAAGTTACATATTGATAAATCAACATATTTTAAGCTAAGTAGTGATAACTGAACATGTTTAAAGTTTAGTGGTATTAATTCAACATGTTTTAAGTTAAATATTGATAATTCAATATGTTTAAAAAAAAATTATAATTCATGTATTTAAAGTTAAATATGAATAATTCAGCATCTTTTAAGTATTGATAATTCAACATGTTTTAAGTTAAATATTAATATTTCAACATTTTAAGTTAAATATTAATCATTGAACATGTCTTAAGCTAGGTAGTGATCATTCAAAATGTTTTAGTTAAATACTAATAATTCAACATGTTTAAGTATTTATATAATTGAACATATGTTAAGTTAAATATTGATATTTCAGCATGTTTTAAGTTAAATGTTAAACATTCAACATGTTTTAATTTAAATATTAGTCATTCAAAATGTTTTAAATTAGATAGTGATAATTGAACATGTTTTAAGGTACTGATAATTCTAAATGTTTTAAGTTATATATTGATAATTCAGCATGTTTAAAGTTAAATATTAATCATTCAACATGTTTAAAGTATAATTTTTAAAAATATGAATAATTCAGCATATTTGAAGTTAAGTAGTGATAATTCAGCATGTTTTAATTCATGAGTTTTATAGTTCTTTATGTTTATGTACCAGTTTTGAATTTTGAAGTCTTACTTTAACAAAGCTTTCATTCATGTTTTATGCTAGTGTTAATTCAACAGGACTGAAGATAAACTGCAGTAATTCAGTGGTTTTAATTCAACACTTTCAATATGTCAAATATGCTTGATTTGACACTTTTAAAATTAAACGTTGATTTAAAATGTGTTGCAGTTTTTGGTAATTCCAGAGTCTAGGTTAAAAACAAGATTTAATTTGACTGGTCCCCCCGAATTTAAGAATATGCTGTCAATTCAGCAATGTTAATTGCTCCAAATCAGAATTCAGAAATGGTGTTATTTAGTTACTGGAGAAACAGATGAAAGTATTTTTGTGTTTAGAAACGTATTGTGTAGTGTGTAGTGAATGAGACAAAGGGAATGCAGCGCATATTGGAACACAGCCTTTCAGCAAACAAGATCAATCACAGCAGCTTGTGTGAATTCGGTTAGAATCTTCCCAAAGAGCCTGTGAGTGAGTGTGTGTGTGTGTGTGTGTGTGTGTGTGTGTGTGAAGAGAGAGAGAGAGAGAGTGTGAGTGTGTGTTCACGGGAAGAGGCACGGACGGGTCTAATTAAAAAAAGCTCCAATAAAGGAGGCGACATTGTCATTCTAATTACAGTTTGTGTACGAAGCTCTTGGAAAATAATGGAGGGGACACTTCTGGGCCTTTTTCCCAGCAACTTGCTCATATTTGCTCAGGTGCAGGAACGTCTGGGTGACAATTCACACACACACACACACACACACACACACACACACACACACACACACACACACACACACACACAAACTGCCTGGTAAAAAAAAGAAAGAATAGGTATTTGCTCTTACCCGATTCTCTGCTGATGGAGATTTGAATGTAAATTAGGTTTGAATTGGCAGACTAACGTCAAAGCCACCTTTTTATTTCCCATAATGCTTCTCTCTTCACATTCCTGTCTCTTGGATCACACTTTCGGCAAACATGGCTAAAGGTTTCTGCTTCTTCTTCTTTTTTAAAAAAAACCCTAATCCTCTCATCAGATCCCGGGCCACGGAAACGCTCCTATTTTTCTAAAGGCATGTGACCTCAGACTGACACGGACTTCAAGAAATACGTTAAAACGTGTGTTTGGAATCGTGATCCGCGGATTTCGTCTTCAAAAAGATCGAAACACGAGCGCCGAGCTAATAGAGGAGATGGGATTTATCTGGACAATTTTACCCCAAATGAACAGTAGCGGGGGAAAAAACAAACGTTTGGACAGATTTCAATATATTATAATATTATAATTATAATGACAATTTGTCTAGGTATGAATGCATTTAGTTTAAAAACAATATTGCATTCCATAGTCATGAAACGACTCACCAGATCACACGAAATACTACACAAAAACATTAAAGCACTGATAATTATCACAGATACATTTAAGTAGCCTTTTTCTACACTGGATAAAAATCTTAAGCCTATTGAAATAATTACATTTATTAATGAATTTAAAATAAAATTCACTTGCTATACTGCAAAAGAAATTGTTAAAAATGTCAAGAATTCTAACGAAATGATTAAAAAATGATAAGATTAAAAGATGAAAAAAAAAGATAATTATTATAAATACATAATCATAAACAACAAATAAACGATTAAACTGCCAAATGGATGTATATTGCATTTGCGTCGATCTCCCTATAAAGAGTTTCTCCCTCATAGAGACTGAGTGGGGCGATATAAGCTCACTAATCTCCATCGCACACACACAGACACACGCACACACACACACGCTATCAAGACTCGCTCCTGGGAATATAATCACAGGGCTTATAACGCTAGAATAGATATGTAATAATGGGCTAATAAGGATTTGGATGAAGATGAGGATAAAGTTAAAAGGATAAAAGACGAGGAAATATTTGATTTATTTAATGTTTTGAAGCTACTGATATAAGAGAAGTTATTCGTTTTGGAAATGAGAACAAAAGCAGATTTTTAAAACGTTTTGAAAGAAAGAAAAATCCACGTCCAATGGTTTGAAATATATTAGAGTTCCAGTTTTCTTTTAAGCTTAAATGAATCTTTCTTAACATTTTAAGATTGATTATACTCGCTCTTTATTTTTTCGTTTCATCTTATTCGTTCCTTTGTCCGTTAAACTTTTTTTTTGTGTGTGTGTGTGTGTGTGTGTACATCGATGAGTGAATTTTCTGTAAACTATTACGAGATTTTTTTCAAAGAATTCTCTTCTTCTGTTCGAATGTAGCACAGGACACACACTTTTCACACACACACGCCATCCAGCTCTGAGAACACAGCAGCTCTTATTATAGAGTGAATCACACACACACACACATTTTATCTCTAAAACTCTTCAACATCCTTCTATCTATTCATCCACCTTTTACACAAATCTTTCTACTGGGTTTTTTATCAGCCGTGTGTTCCTGACCTGCTTTAACGGAGCAGTGGATGTGAGCTTTGGACTCGTAGTACACCCAGTCGAAGCCGGCCTCTACGGCTAAGCGCGAGAGTGTGCCGTATTTGCTCTTGTCTCGGTCGGACGTGGTGATGTCTACAGCTCGGCCCTCGTAGTGAAGCGACTCCTCGAAATGGTGGCCGTCTTCGTCCCATCCTTCGGTCACACGCAGCTTAACCCCCGGCCACTGGTTCATCACCGAGATCGCCAGCGAGTTCAGCTTGTCTTTGCATCTCTGAGAGAGAGAGAACGGAAAGCGGGAACAAATCAGTGAATGAGACACTGTTATGCGTCATATATATGTAGCGAACAATCACAAAAAACATCTTGATCCTGCGAGGTGTTTCAGCTTCACTGAGATTTCATATCGTAATATGTTATATATAACGTTTGCTCATTGTTCTTTTCAGAGAAAGTACTATACAGCTGATATTTAAAGAGTAAATTGAGTGCAGTTATAGTTGCATTTAATATCTGCGTAACAAGTTCGTTTGCTTTACATTACAGCAGCTATAAATGCTCATTCCCTCACCGACCTCCCTTTTTTTCTTTCTCTTGAAGCTAAAATGCTGCTTGCGTAAAGTATAAACTCCGCCCTCTTTCCCGAAGACTTTCAGACTGTCGCGAAGCACATGGACTCCTTTCATGGACGTTAAACAAGCATCGCCTTATCCTAGCTAGAACAGGATTGATGTAAAATTGTGAGCATTTTACACCAAAACTGTAGCTATATCTGGGCGTTGACCTGCCCCCTAGTGGGCGGAGTTTTTTTATTCTTTGCATACACAACAGGAACGTGTGTCGAGTGTAACGCCTCTTAAATGATGGTAGCCACGTTAGCATGCTAGAATCGAGCGTTTGCTCATGTTTGGAAAATAAGACTTGATCTGTGAATCTGCTTGAAATGATTTTGCTTACAAGCAGATATAAACCAATAGTGTTTTTAGGGCTGTAGATATTTTCCTGTCTTGAGGAACATTCCCTCAGGAAAAATGGAGCATCTCTCTCTCTCTCTCTCTCTCTCTCTCTCTCTCTCTCTCTCTCTCTCTCTCTCTCACTCAGAGGAAAAAGCCATTAAATATAGATAACTCATCCGCGTTCGCTTCACTGCTCTAAAACGTATAGATCCAGCCGAGGAGCTGGACACTGCGACACACATCTCTAACGCTGTGTTGCTTTATTTGAAAAACCTTTCAGATCATTTAAAGTTATTGTTTTAGCGTAATCAAGATTAGCTCTAACTGAGCAACAAGCTTAAATCCGTTAAACACTTTTGCCTTATCGGATAAACACTCAGCAGGTGATTAATATCAAGTGATAATTTTTAAACAAACAAACAAACAAAAAGGAATCCTCTCAACGTGGCACACATAGAAACACAAGCACAGCGATAGAGGTTGGGTTGTTTATTCCCCCCACCGTGTTGTTAAAATGACGCAGTAAACGCACAGTGGTTCAGAAGATGAGATAGAGCTCATCTGAGAACTTGTAGCACTCGAGTGAAAAGAGAAAAAATGCAGGGAGCCGAGAGCTCGTTATTAATTCATCGGGTCGTGTGCCGCAAATCAAGCCAGCGGGCGTGAAGTGCAGCAGGACACACGGACGCTGCGGACGTCGCCTCTTAATCTGCTAACAAAGACTCGCCTCAGAAGAAATGCTTAGTGACAGAAAGCCAAAATACAGTTTTACTGACCACACACACCTGATTCAATGTGTGTGTGTGTGTGTGTGTGTGTGAGTGTGTGTAAAATCATCAAACTGTAGTGGATACTGATAAATACAGCCTAAAAGTGGAACTTTTAGAAAGTGTGTACCAGTATCTCAGCCAATTAACCAATCACAATCCACTGTTCTTTCACCATCTCCACCAACTAACCAATCACAATCCACTATTCTATCACCATCTCCACCAACTAACCAATCACAATCCACTATTCTATCACCATTTCCACCAACCAACCAATCAATCACAATCTACTGTTCTATCACCATTTCCAGAAACTAACTAATCACAATCCATCATTCAATCACCATCTCTACTAACTAACCAATCACAATCCACTGTTCTATCACCATCTCCAGAAACTAACCAATCACTATACACTGTTCTATCACCATCTCCACCAACTAACCAATCACAAACTACTATTCTATCACCATCTCCACCAACTAACCATCACAATCCACTGTTCTATCACCATCTCCACCAACAAACCAATCACAATCCAGTGTTCTATCACCATCTCCACCAACCAACCAATCACAATCCAATGTTCTATCACCATCTCCACCAACTAACCAATCACAATCCAGTGTTCTATCACCACCTCCACCAACCAAACAATCACAATCCACTGTTCTATGACCACCTCCACCAACTAACTAATCACAATCTACTGTTCTATCACCATCTCCACCAACCAACCAACCAATCACAATCTACTGTTCTATCACCATCTCCAGAAACTAACTAATCAAAATCCATCATTCAATCACCATCTCTACTAACTAACCAATCACAATCCACTGTTCTATCACCATCTCCACCAACCAACTAATCACAATCTACTGTTCTATCACCATCTCCACCAACCAACCAACCAATCACAATCTACTGTTCTATCACCATCTCCAGAAACTAACTAATCAAAATCCATCATTCAATCACCATCTCTACTAACTAACCAATCACAATCCACTGTTCTATCACCATCTCCACCAACCAACTAATCCCAATCCACTGTTCTATCACCATCTCCACCAACCAACTAATCACAATCTACTGTTCTATCACCATCTCCACCAACCAACCAATCAATCACAATCTACTGTTCTATCACCATCTCCAGAAACTAACTAATCACAATCCATCATTCAATCACCATCTCTACTAACTAACCAATCACAATCCACTGTTCTATCACCATCTCCAGAAACTAACCAATCACTATACACTGTTCTATCACCATCTCCACCAACTAACCAATCACAATCCACTGTTCTATCACCATCTACACCAACTAACCAATCACAATCCACTGTTCTATCACCATCTCCACCAACTAACCAATCACAATCCACTGTTCAATTACCATCTCCACTAACCAACTAATCACAATCTAATGTTCTATCACCATCTCCACCAACCAACCAATCCATCACAATCTACTGTTCTATCACCATCTCCAGAAATCAACTAATCACAATCCATCATTCCATCACCATCTCTACTAACTAACCAATCACAATCCACTGTTCTATCACCATCTCCAGAAACTAACCAATCACTATACACTGTTCTATCACCATCTCCACCAACTAACCAATCACAATCCACTGTTCTATCACCATCTCCACCAACTAACCAATAACAATCCACTGTTCTATCACCATCTCCACCAACTAACCAATCACAATCCACTATTCTATCACCATCTCCACCAACAAACCAATCACAATCCACTATTCTATCACCATCTCCACAACTAACCAATATATATACACTATTCTATCACCATATATATATATATATATATATATATATATATATATATATATATATATATATATATATATATATATATATATATATATATATATATATATATATATATATATATATATATATATATCAATGTGTATTAGCTACACCACAGCAAATAGAAAACTAGCTGTTGTAGCTAGCTCTCTAACTGAAATCAATACATTTCATAAATTCAGGTAAAACGGTTATGTTTTACCTGCATGGTTATAATCTAAAAATTTATATTTTGGAACAAAATATTCACACACAGAAACTCTTAGCTAGTCCCTGTAGCCAAAACGCAGGTAAGACTGACTAACGTACTCGTTTGTTCTCCTTTGAGGTGTGTTTCTGAGCTGGTGTGTGTTCAGGGAACTGGAGCAGCGCTAGACAGTGGCGAGCTGAGCTTGTAAAGCGGACATGGTGCAGCCGGGCGTGTTCAGCGCAGTTCAGGTGAGTGGAAGCGCCTGGAGGCATCACACGCCGTAATAACTGTAAGTGAAGTTTGATAGACATCTGAGAAAAGACCAAACCACACCTGACGCTAGTTTCATCCCTTAGTTATAAAGGAGGAGGGGAAAAACGAACCAAAAAAAGAGAGAGACTTTAAAAATGCACCTGCAGTGAGTGGATTACAGAGTGTGGGATATGTTCAGCTCTCTGTCTTTAACACGGACGCTTTAATGATGTCTTTTCTGCACCATTAAACTTTTTTTTTAACGATTCAATGCTGGAATCTAAACTGTACACGAAAGTCATAAAAAGACGTCTGAGATGATGCTAACAAATAATAGCTTGTCATGATAAGGAGAAACCGCGATGAAGTGTAAACTCATCTGTTTTGACGATGTTGGAAACCTTCGAGCTACAACGTTACAAAGCGCTGACGCTGGAGACTCCTTCCACAAATGCTACATTAACACAATTCTCCTTACAGGAAACTTCACCATATCGACAGATTTTTTTTTTGCTAAATAATAAACTCTCATTACATACCATGAATGCAAGTCCCTATGAATGAGCTGTTATTATGGAAACAATAACGTATTTGATGGTGTGTTCGCTACGTAAAAGTCCGGATGAAATTCTGCAGCATATCTGGTTTTGTTTTTGTTTTTTTGGCATTAAATACATATTTGGTTGAATGGTATCAGGATGTCCATATATGGGAATAAAACGGTGTTTCGTATCAAAGAGTGCCTGCTGATTGGTTGTTGTGCAACCAATCGGAGCCGAACTTTCATATAATGCATGCCATATGGAAAAAGCATAAGCATTTTGATTTGATCATTTTTATACTTTATGCATCATAGCATATGATATATTTGTAAATAGCATTTAAAAAACAAAAATAAATAATTAAGATTTATGTGACTTAAATAAGCTAATTAAATCAGATGTAATAAATTAAGCAGCTAATGAAATTGAATTTACAAGTGATTTGTATATTTTTTGTAATATTTATGTTTGTGTTTCATTTCGCAATCATTTCGAATTTAAGCCAAAATTTGTAAAACGCTTAAGTAACTTTTTCTATTGCTACGGATTTTACTCCATTAGCTGCGTAATTGTTCGTTAAACAATAAAGGAGTTTCGCACAATGGTTAACATTTGCGTTACGTGTCAGCGATGAAGATTTAAGCCTCGTAATTGTGCCGTGTGTATGTGTGTTTGTGTGTGTATGTCTATATTTTATTGCTTTAGTTATTTTATTGCTTTATGAGGACCAAAAAGAATTAAACGTCTGAGTAACTCCAAAATAGATTGCATAGATTAAGTTAGATTAATTAGCTACCGTGATCATTATGACAATAGTGGGTCCTCATAAAGACAGAAAAACGGGCGAGAGACAGAGAGAGAGAGTGTATGTGTGTGTGTGTGTCCTTGCAAGGCTGATTTATCAAAGCTTGACCTTCCTCCAAGTTTGTTTAGGAATAATTCCTGGGGGAATAAAAAAAATCCTTCTGGATAATGCACCCTGTGGAGAATTTCCAGAAAATGACATGCAGCTTTGAGAATTGGAGAAATTCAGCAGCTCTTTGTTCTGGAACTATTATTTAGCAGCTCCGACTGATTCGTTAATTAAAAAAGAGACGTGCATATATACATATACATATGTGTATAATGTATACGCGTGGCGTGATTATCTCCATCTCGCTCCTCACATTTTTATAGCTGCGAGCACACGGAGCGCGTTTAATATTTTAAAACACTTGCCAGAACGATGGAGTGGAGTGCGATGGAGTGCGCGCTTGGTACGTCACGCCTCAGTTTTTTTACCTGGTCAAAAGCGATGCACTGGCGTGGGAATTAACACCTACAGTGATGGCGGTTGTAAAAAATTTTTAGTGTTTAATTAGTATTGATGAGCGTTTGAGTTATTTATTAACACGTCTCGCGGTTCAACACCTCCTAAACCCAAACGACTCGTAAGGCACGCACGTACTCAACACACACTTAACACACTTAGCACCGAACACGTGTCAAGTAGATTCAACACTGCAGACAAAACGTTAATCGCAAACATCAGTGCTTTGTAAACTGCAGAGCTGGGATGAACGCCTACAGTGTTTCATTCACCCTGCACTGTTGAGTCGACGTGTTTCCTTTCAGTTATCCGAAAACGACTAATTAACACCTGGACCTTCTTGGACAGCCTGTGCCTCATTGAACACTGGGTTAATTTAACACTATATAAGTTGTGAATGAATCGACCAGTCCCTGCATTTAATCGAGCCAAAGAAGTATTGAGCTAGAGTACGGAAATTAACACGTACCGGGTTAATAGCGTTCGGTTATCCTATCGGGTTATCGCCTGCACTTGTGAAATTGTGTTAAATTGGCTCTGGAAGTGTTAAGCTGTGTCTGAACACAGGTGGTTGGTATTATTTCAAACGTCACCGTATAAATGGTTAATTTGACAGTTGTTCATTCAAACCCGTTATTTCTTTTAACGCTTTGTTAATTCGGTATTATACACGTTGCTGTACTGTTAAAGTGTGCAGTTTGGAATGAACACCTCAGGTTTGCTTAAACAAACACCATGGACACTGATCAGTCATGACTTTAGGTGTTAATTCAACACTGTAAAGTTAACTAAACGGTTTCTAAGTGTTTAACACTTTAATTTAACGCCCGAGCTAGGAGAATGAAACACCAACGAAACGCTCAGAATGAGAGACTGTGTAATTAGCACACCTCAGGGTTCACGTGGCTTCCCGTGATTCAACACTGTAAGTGTTCGAAATAGTGTTAAGTGAGACATGCGGCATTGGAGAAACATCTGCACAATACGTGATAACTCACTAACACTGTGCACGTTAATTCAACAACCGTACCGAACGGTTAAAGATTATTGGAGCTCAGGTGTTAATGGAACATTGTAGGTGTTTATTCCCATGCTGCAGGGTGTTATATTGTCTCAGTTCTTTTGTTTAGTGTATGAATAAACACCTTCATTGGGGTTCAATCAGAGCTGTAAGTCCACCTGAGCACCACTAGAGCAAATTCAACACCCTCTGGGTTTGCAAGTAACACTTAACATCCATTGGGTTAATGAAACACCAGTGGGATTTAACACAACGCTGAAACCACAGATTAATTCACAGTCTGTGTTTTATGGTGGAAGGAACACCCGTTGTGTGTTACAGCGAATTAACCGTACAGAGTCTAATTAACACGCGCTGTGTTTACTTATCCGAAATGTCGAATTAACAACTAGATTTGTTGAACGAACTTTGCTGAACCGGTTCGCGGTTTCATCGAGTGTTCAACTGTGGGGCGATTTAACGCCGTGTTAACTCAACGCTGGACGAGCGTTTATTATTTATCCCACCGCCTGAGTGTGAGAATTAACGCATGCTTTGAAAAAAAGAAAGACTGAGGCGAACACTGTCGCACTTTGGATAACAGCGATCAGTCCTGTCCTCGTGGACTTTGAAGTGTTCAAAACTAAAAAACCTACAAAGCTAACTCTACAGCGTACGTGTTAACTTAACACTCAAACCCTAAAAGGATTACCCTCAGCCAGTCCAGCGGTGTTAATCCACTTCGGCACCATTCTTTTAGATTGATAATAATCTGGGATGGCGAATTAATGCTCCTCTGGGTTCACTACAGTGCTCTGTTCAGACATAAACCAACACTCTGTGTGTTAATTGAACCTTCGACGTGTCAAATGATTAAAGACCACTACAACAAATCTGCAACTATAATTGTTCAGTTAACACCGGCTGTGTTAATTCCCATGCTGCAGTGCTAGTTCGTGGGGCAGTTTAACATTCAATCTGAGGCAGTTAAACAATTAACACTGCAGTGTTGGTCGCTCTGCATCCGCACAATCTACTTTTAAGTCTGAGGCACTGTGTTGAGTTAACACGTGCAGTGCTCGATTAACACCTGAAAGCGTTAAGGACTATTACAACTATTAATAATCTGAAACTGTAGGTGTTCGTTCCTGTGCCGCAGTGTTCGCTTAACGCTCTGGCTCGACACCAGGCTGTGATTTAAAACAACTCAGGCTTGTGCGGTGTTGAATTAAAGAACCTAACACCGTGCTGAATTAATACACGCGGTGCTCGGTTAACATCTACAACGTCTACAACCTGAACTGAAGGTATAACTCAGAACTGTGTGTGTGTGGGTTCAAACTTTTAGAGCTGATTGCATACTGCCAGTGTTAATTATTGTACCATAGTGTTAATGTAAACGCTCAGTCGAAGAGAGAATGAAATGGATATTCATCAGCTGCGTTCTTGTAAAGACTGTGATTTATTTGTTTTGGGTGAAATAACACCGTCGTGAACTAACACAGTGAACACGGCTGAGAGGTAACTCAACACCGTGTACGTCCAACTCAACACTAAGAGATTAAACACTGTTAGGTGTTAGGTGCATGAAAACTGTAAGGTTGGTCAGGTACGGTGTAGCGATGTTAAACACCTCCGTTTTGTTTTGTTTTTTATCTTCATAATAATAATAATAATAATAATAATAATAACAATAAGCACCTTCATCAGAGTAAAATCCTTCCTGCTTGAACGAACACCTGTAGTCCACAGCAGAACCAAACTGAACCAACAAATCCTTCAAGGCTCCGAGAGGAACTCGTGATTGAACACTATTATGGACGAAACCGGTTTGTTACTTCACACCTGACCCTTAACATCCGAGGTATTAATTCAGCACCTGTGTGATTTGAACGCAGCAGATGAAGGTCAGGATGAAGCATGGAGCTGACTGACAACTGCGCGCAACAGCGACCTGAAGGAAGCATGTGCGGTGTTTAACCGTCCCGTATGTCACGTTAACACTGAACAAGTGCCCACGCGCGCGTTTTCATTCAGCGTTGCACGAGCAGGTTTTTTAATTAATTTTCTTAATGGGCTCGGCGTGGTGAGTTTAGACGCCGCGTCTGAACGCGAACGCGTCCTGCACGTTAAATAACACGCTTGGGTTGTGCACGTGTTAATTCAGGACCGTGTTGAGTGCTGAATGATCGATCCGCATGTATGTTTTGTGTTGTGTGTGTGTGTGTGTGTGTGAGAGAGAGAGAGAGAGAGAGAGAGAGAGAGAGAGAGAGAGAGCGAGCGATAGCGCGCGTGTACCTGGGTCATGAGCCGGTCGGCGCCGGTGTTCTCCTCGTCCTTGAAGATGATGTCCGGGTTGTAGTTGGGCGTGAGCTCCTTGAAGCGCTCCGAGTTGCGCGTGATCTTGCCCTCGTAGCGCCCGCTCGCGCCCAGTGTCTTCTCCGCCACGTTGGGGATGAACTGTTTGTACGCGAGCGGAGTCAGCTTCTTCGGGTGCTTCCGCCGGCCGTAACCGCGGCCCGGACCGCACGCGCGCACCGGCAGCAGCACCAGCAGCGCGAGGCACAGACTCACCGACAGCGCACGCATTTCTTGCTTTCTTTTTTTCTTTCTCTTATTTTCTTGCCTTTAAATTTTTTAATACCAAAAAATCCTTTCTTTTCTCCCGAAATGGAAATTTTTTTTATCAGAATCAGCAGCAGCTGGATGGGCTTTTTATTTTTTCTTCCTTTTCTTTTCTTTAAATTATTATTTTTTAAATTATTTTTTGCAACCGGCTTCGGGACCGGTAGCGTGCGTACGCGTGTATGCGTCTCTGTGTGCGTGCGTGTGCGTGTGTGTATGTGCGTGCGTCTGTGTGTGTGTGTGTGTGTGTGTGGGAGCGAGAGAGCGAGAGAGAGAGAGAAGCACCGGGACTGTCTTGCGTGTCCTTGCCCTCTCCTCGCCGGTACAGGTGCAGAGTCTCCGCTTTAATGCTGCTCCTCTGCGCGCCTCTGAAGCGTTATAAGCGCCAAGGGGAGGGACCTGCGCAGGCAGACACACACACACACACACACACACACACACACACACACACACACACACACACACACACACACAGATGTGAAAAGATGCCGTTCGTGTTTAATATACATGTGTGTGTGTGTGTCCCAGTGCAACCCCACCCTTCAGGTTTAGGAGTGAGTGGGTGAGTGGAAAAGACACACACACACACACACACACACACACACACACACACACACACACACACACACACACACACACACACACACACACACACACACCAGTTACACCTTTCTAGTGTGTTAAAAATAAAAATAAAAATCAGTGGTCACGTGCTAGACATCCAGGTTACACACTGCGTGCACGTGCACTAATTTAAAGAAAATGGCATTTGTGGGGTGTCTTTTTTTTAAATAAAAATATCTAAATGATTATATATTTTGTAAACAGGTTGTTTTAATGGAGCCTGCAGCTTTAGGCCCATATTAAAACCTGGGAGAAAATTAAGACAAAAATATGAAATATTGCTGATGATATTCTTTAAAGAACCTGGATTCAGTGACATTACTTTAAATATTAATGAAATAACAAACAAGTGCATTGACCGATGATTACGTAAATGGTCTGCACTTATATAGTGCTTTTATCCAAAGCACTTTACAATGTGTCTCATTCACCCATTCACCCATTCACACACACTCACACATCAATGGTAGCAGAGGAGCCATGCAAGGTGCTAACTTGAAATCAGGAGCAACTTAGGGTTTAGTGTCTTGCCCAAGAACACTTCGGCATGTGGAGTCACGTGGGCCAGGAGTCGAACTGCCAACCCTACTATTAGTGGACTCTACCACCTGAATCACAACCGCCCCATCATCAAGGAATAACAATAAGTCCAAATAAAAGAACATAAAATAATAACAACAAAAAAGATGGAATAAACATCAGTTAATGCAGCTACTTACATAATTGCTGTGTTAGTTTTAATATTTATTATTGTGTATTAATATTGTAGTAAATAATATTAGAATATAATAATAAGAATGTTAATGTAAAGCTTTAACTAGAATGTTTTAAATATTCGTAAAGTTCCATTATGTTTGAAAATGGTTTTTTAAAATAAGCTATAAATTAGTTATATATTGGTAGCTTTAAATAAAAAATATGTAAAATATCCATATTTTAAGTCTCATAAAATCATAAAATCCTAATAGCATAGAACATGTTACATACTATGGTGAAAAAAAGCAAATTACTGAATAACGTTATCTTTAGAAATAAGCAAAAGTTAAAAAATTCTGTTCTTTTAGCTGCGAAATTTCCACACGTTGCACATGCAGTGTCCAAATATCATATTTCTATCCGTTTGTTAATCCATACAAAGTTTTTATGTATGTTATTGTGTCATAAAATCCTGTGAAATTTATTTGACTATATGACACGAGGAACCGAGACAAGAACCCTGTAGTGATGTCACACGATCCTCTGGGGTCGGTATTGTGATGTCACAGTTTTTCTAAAATAAATAAATACACAAATAAATATATAAATCGCAATGATACAGCAATTCTGTCCAACTCTATTATGAAATCAAAGCAGAAATGATATTTTTATTTTATGTTTTTTAATAGAATTGTATTATATATATATATATATTATATATATATATATATATATATATATATATATATATATATATATATATTCAAGAATTTCCTTTAAAAAGCATAAGATATCACAATAAATCTTCTGTGCATCATGTTTATGAAAATGTTCATTATGGGAAAATAAAATCTGTTATAATACTCAAAACATTCCAAAAACTTAAAAATAC
Source organism: Ameiurus melas (assembly GCA_012411365.1). Lineage (NCBI taxonomy): Eukaryota > Metazoa > Chordata > Actinopteri > Siluriformes > Ictaluridae > Ameiurus > Ameiurus melas. The sequence continues at coordinate 27,919,381 of CM022756.1, forward strand.
ATCTCACAGATAAAGTTCCATTGGTTTTTATTTATAGGAATTTTAACATTGATCGTTATTGTAAATCCCCCCCAAAATTTCTAAAAACAAAAAATGAATTAAAATATATAAATGTAACATAAAATTGTATTGAATAACAATGTCTCTACTGAATATCAATGAAAAATAGAAAAAAAAATTATTCTATTTAAAAAACTTTGGTAGTGTGTCAGCTTAGTTTTTATTACGGACAAATTATTATTATTATTACTATATTGCAATTCGTAATAATATCTGACATTTTTATTTGATTTGTTGGAATTGTAACATAGCCCAGAATGTCTAAATACAAAAAAACTTAGTACAAAATATCACAGTAAAACTCCAAAAAATCTACACTTTATTAGTATATGAGGATGCACTAATATTTAATAAATCATATTTCATATTTAAATAAAACATACAGTAGATCTGATGTGTTTTACATGTAATATAATTGTATACATTTATTATTAGTATTAATATTAGTTTCGTTACATTCATTAGAGAATCTTTATTACTACAACATTGTTATTATTATTATTATTATTATTATTTAATTTCTTAGATATAAACTGACATTTACTTGCTCAAAGAAGCTCGCAGTGAACAAACTCATAAAAAGTGAGATTTTTGTATCTCTGTATCATAAACCTTTAAGGAACTTAAAGGATTTGTTTAATAATGTATTTGTTGGTAGTTATCAGGCACACACACACACACACACACACACACACACAAAAAGATACAATTAGAATAAAGAGTTGTATGAAGGCGACACAAATTTTCAAACACACACACACACACACACACACACACCATGGTCCTCTGTGACACTTTGTCTCATTGGCCTTCATTTACTTGATTAAGCTATGCTAATAAAGTGCAACATAATGCTATATAACGCTATGTATAAATTAAACTACCGCTAAAGGACATCATCTAATGCAATTAATTCCAGGCATTAAATCAATTAATGCAGTTTTTTTTAATTATATAAAAAAAAAAGTGAGTGAAGACTCTCCAAAAATGGTGATACGTTTTCATCTAATAGACTTAAAATCATTAGTGGAACTTAAAATAAAGTACACTTTTGGCAAATGTTTGCATTTTAGGACAATGTGTGTGTGTGTCTGTGTGTGTGTGTGTGTGTGTGTGTGTGTGTGTGGTGTGCGCCCATTGGTGTCTTCTGAGTGTCTTTTCCCTTGTTGTCTGTTTGAGGTTTCCAAATGGGCTCCTCCTGCACACACACACACACACACACACACACACACACACACACACACACACACACACACACACACACACACACACACACAGTGTTGTTTGGGTGAGAGATCAGCTCTGAAACAGCACACACTCCACTTCAGTGACAGATTAAGCCATGGAAACGGCAGCGTTGAGGTATGCGTCTAATTCTGGTGTTTTCTCAGAGATGGTGGGAAATGTTACGAAGGTCTTGGGCCGCGGTTGAGGAATTTTCCTGTTAAAAAATTCGCATCCAGTATGACAATTTTGTAGTTCATTCGTTGCCATTGCAACGACCTGTTATTACTCCACATATAACAATGTAATGGACGCACATGAAAAAAATAATAAAACACTTAAACCTCACAGAGTAATGTGTTATTAATCTGCTTTTGAGCCTCTAATTAGCAAAATGATTGTTATTGCGATTGAAGCTTGAATTCTGTTTTGATTCACACTGTTCACAGTTCTGGTTTTCCCCTCCAGTCGTGTACCGATATCCTGCAGAAGATAATGACTTCAGTTTATGCACTTTATGCAGAATCAAAATGGCAAACTGAGTCACGGGGTGAAATCGACACATAGGGTTGAGCCAGGTTATAATGTTGAAATGAGTCACAGTGATAATCTGAATCATGGTTTTTGAGTGATAAAGTCACAGTGTTAAATCAAATCACAGCATTAAACTGAGCCACAGCGTTAAATTGAGTCAGTGTTAAACTGAGTCACAGCATTAAACTGAGTCAGTGTGAAACTGAGTCACAGTGTTAAACTGAGTCAAAGTGTTAAACTGAGTCACAGTGTTAAAGTGAGTCAGTGTTAACCTGAGTCAAAGTGTTAAACTGAATCACAGTGTTAAATCAAATCACAGTGTTAAATCAATCACAGTATTAAAATGAGTCAAAGTGTTAAACTGAGTCAATGTTAAACTGAGTCAGTGTTAAATTGAGTCACAGTGTTAAACTGAGTCAGTGTTAAACTGAGTCACAGTGTTAAACTGAGCCAGTGTTAAATCAAATCACAGTGTTGACCTGAGTCACAATCCTGAACTGAGTCATAATGCTAAACTGAGTAACAGCGTGAAATCAAATCAGTGTTAAACAAGTCACAGTGTTAAATCAAATCAAAATGTTTAATTGAGTCACAGTGTGAAACAGAGACGATGTTAAACTGAGTCGGTGTTAAACTGAGTCACAGTGTTAAATCAAATCACAGTGTTAAACTGAGTGACAGTGTTAAATCAAATCACAGTGTTAGACTGAATAACAGTGTTAAACTGAGTCACAGTGTTAAAACAAATCAAAATGTTTAACTCAGTCACAGTGTTAAATCAAATCAAAATATTTAACTGAGTCAGTGTTAAACTGAGTCAGTGTTAAATCAAATCACAGTGTTAGACTGAATAACAGTGTTAAACTGAGTCACAGTGTTAAATCAAAATGTTTAACTGAGTCACAGTGTTAAACCGAGTCAGTGTTAAATTGAGTCACTGTGTTAAATCGAGTCACTGTGTTAAACTAAGTCACAGTGTTACACTGAGTCACAGTGTTAAACTAAGTCAGTGTTATATTGAGTCACTGTGTTAAATTGAGTCACTGTGTTAAACTAAGTCAGTGTTACACTGAGTCACAGTGTTAAACTGAGTCACAGTGTTAAATCAAATCACAGTGTTAAATCAAAATGTTTAACTAAGTCAGTGTTAAATTGAGTCACTGTGTTAAATCGAGTCACTGTGTTAAATCGAGTCACAGTGTTACACTGAGTCACAGTGTTAAACTGAGTCAGTGTTAAACTGAGTCACAGTGTTAAACTGAGTCACAGCATTAAACTGAGTCACAGTGTTAAATCAAATCAAAATCTTTAACTGAGTCGCAGTGTTACACTGAGTCAGTGTTAAATTGAGTCACTGTGTTGTATCAAATCAAAATGTTTAACTGAGTCAGTGTTAAACTGAGTCACAGTGTTAAATCAAATCACAGTGTTAAACTGAGTCACAGTGTTAAATCCATCCATCCATCTTCTACCGCTGATCCTTTTCATTGTTGCGGGGGAACCTGGAGCCTATCCCAGGGAGCATCGGGCACAAGGCAGGGTACACCCTGGACAGGGTGCCAGTCCATCCCAGGGCACAATCACATACACACTCACACACCCATTCATACCACAGTGTTAAATCAAACCACAGTATTAAACTGAGTCACTGTGTTAAATCAAATCAAAATGTTTAACTGAGTCACAGTGTTAAATCAAATCACAGTGTTAAACCGAGTCACAGTGTCACATTAATTTACAATCACAAATGGAATCAGGGTGTTGAACAGGGTGACTTCAAGTGGATCAGTGAGTCGGGAGGATCAAAGTGACTCAATCTTCTGATTCATAACGTCTAAAGTAGTTGAAAGAGTGTCACTTCTGTATGCTATCAGAGGTTTTGAAGATGTAAATGCAGCTTTATTAAATATTTATGACGCAGGGCCTCCAAGGTTAGCATGTGTAAGTGGTGTGAAGTCGACAACACGTTAAAGTTTTACATGTTATGTACCAATAGTGGGAAGTTTTTTCTGAAAAACTATAATGATAATAATAATATTATTATTATTATTAATAATAATAATATTAATAATATACTACAGCAGCTACATAAGCTATATTAGAAACCTCTATTTCATTTCAAATTTCTCTGTATTTCCTCCAGGTACATTTCAGAGGAAAATCTCTGTCACAAGTCACATGGTTTTTGTTGTTTTTTTTTATTTTTGTTTTCGATTGTGTTCGGCCCGATGGCATTCTGGGTAACTCGAAAAGGTGGAATATTGTAAAGTGTAAGAGCACCTGTGGCTTTAGGCTCTTCCCCATGCTGCTGTCTGGAGCTTTGCGAGCCTTTCATGATGAATTACAGCGGCGGATTAATTGTGCACACAAAACACACACACACACACAACACACAGACATGCACCTAACCAGGTCAGGTGTGTTTTGCTGGGAACAGCCAAGCTTTTCTTATTCATCTGACTGACAAACAGGAGCGAGGGCACGGCTTTCAACCTGCAGGTGGGCCCAGTCGGAGATTACTCAATACCAATATGCCATACAATGTGATTTTTTTTTATTTCTTAAAGGGCCGCATGGTGTTTAACCAAAACTCCTGGTGTTAGGGACGACGCCGTGTTTCTGTTGTGGGGAATTTCACAATCATGTACCTGAAGTTGACGCTCAGCCCAGCCTGGCAGTGTGTAAAGGCGTTTTATTTGCTCCTCTCGGCCGCTCCCTCTACTTAAACACATTTGGTATGGTGGGGTTTGAAAGGGTGCTGCCTTCACCATGGCCTCCCCCCCTTCCACCTCCGCTTGCCCCCTTCCCTTTTTTTTAAATTCTGAGGTGAGATTTTAAAACCTCACAATAAAAATTTCAAAGGGGTCAAAACCTGAGAGGTGGGCGTTGAGATTAAATATAAAAATTTTTATGCAAAAATACATTTCCCAACTCAAAAAAGTATGGGAAAATTTTTTTTTATCAATGAGAACAGAAATGCTAAATATATAACTCTGAGTGAAACATGCAGTTAAATTCGAAGTATGTCGATCCTTACCATGTTTCTGTTCGTACTATTTTGTATCAATGTCATATTTCACTTTAATTCAGTAACGAGGCTAATCGCTGTACAACGTCTGGGCCTTTAGCACCACCGTCAATGAGTCATTTGTTTATTTGGGTATTAGCCGTGTTGCATTGTGTGGGCAGCGATACCGAGTCACGCACTCTGCTGTACAATCCAACAAAAACGCCGTGACTCACCTGTGAAAGACAGAGAGACAGAAAGAGAGAGAGAGTGAGAGCATGAAAAAAAAGAAAGAGAGACTTCAAAGCGCCAGTCGCTGTTGTGATGGACACTTTAGCAACAGATGAAAACATAATTGCGGTGACATGAGAGGGGGAAAAAAAAAAGCGAACCGGCACAAAGTGAAGTCCTTACGACGAGAGCTGACGTGCTGTGTCTAGTGAGTGCGCTCACTTTATCTGTTTTTAATGAAAAAAAAGAATGTTCGACTAAGAATTATTAATAGCAGCACTCATCATTGCTCATAGCTACGTTGAACTTATCTAGAGAAGTAGAGCACCATTTTATGTCTTATCCGCTAGTCATACCATGCCTTTGTTTATATTACTGCTAGCTACAGTACCAGACGTTCAGGAAGTAACTTCCCTGGGCTTCACTCTGACAAAAATTGCACATTGTGAAACAATTCTTTGGTCATGAGTCAATTTGCGAGCAAAGATGGCTGACGGCAAAGTTCTGTCAGAAAGTGTCAGAGTGCGAGCGCTGCTACGATCTGCCAGAAGGAAGACAGCAAAGTGGGTGACGCTAAACTCCCAAGATGGCTACAAGTACGCTAATGGTGTTGGTGAAACAGAAACATAAAACGCTAATGGACAGAAAAAAAATCTCCATATCACAGTTTTTCTTTCACCTAATACTTTTGGAAAATAGTCATATATATTTGTACATTCATTAAAAGATTATTTGGCATGCACCAACATTGTAATCTATCTGTTGCTATGTACACTTTGTATTAATCACCACAGTTTGTACGTGATTAGCATTCAGCTAGTTATTATCATGCTAGCTAACATTAATTTAGCTAAATAAAGTTGTTGTTTGTTAGGCTTAGCTAACATTTTCCCTTCGTGAAAGAGGCACTAGTGTACACGAACTAAAATCAGTGTGCTTCCTGTACTTTCATTCATTTACTAAATTTAACGAAAGTGTTTATACTTTTCTCATTTTTAACTTGAGCAAAGAGTTCAAAGCTATTCTTGAGCTTTTACCTCAGGATTTATTTAGGCTCTTATTTAATATTCAATTTTTAATTTCCCACCTATACTAGCAGCTAAATATGTTTCCTTTCAAGCAGCATCACAACTTAGCAGCTAGCTAACAGTCTTTTTGTTAATCGTTTGATTAGCAGTTAGCATATGAGATGAGAATTTGCCACAATTTGGATCTAAGCACAAGGAACCTGAGCGACTGAAGTAAAAAAAAAAAAAGAGAAAAAAAGGAAAACAGCACTTAGTAATGGAGTTTCTAATTTGGAGTCATGATGATAGAGAAGATAAAATGCTGTCATCAAAAGTAGGAAGCCGAGAAAGAAAAAGGAACACAAAATAACACCTCAGAATCTGCTCAAAATGAAAAGCCTTTTTTTCTTTTCTTCTTTTTTTCCCTCCTTTTATTTTTTTTACAGGCTTTTAAGGTTCAATGCTCTGTGAGAACTTCAAAAGCGATGTATCGACCTTACACACTCATTTATGATGCTGAAGAAAAAAAAGAGGCGTCCTCCAGAGAAACACACTTTATGGCTGACGGATGCCTTGATGATTTGTTTTTATATTGTTTGTTGAGGGTTTAGGGCTAAAAAATGCGAAAGATCCATGGATTCTGATGAGTCTTGTTGCTAGCTTTAACACGCGCTACCGTTCTTTAACGTTTTTACAAAGACACTTTTCTGGAAGGGAGAACATCGTATGTAGCGGTTAGCTACAACTTAAGTCAAGGTACAGTATGATTATCACTTGAGGGTTGATTAGCGATTAGCATACAAGAAAGGGCTCGACAAGCTAAACATCAAGCTGTGATATCTGTGCTATGTAGCTAACTTTATTTCATGTGTGATTGCTAATCAACTTCATACATTCTTTCATGAAGTAGGCTATGAAACGGCTTGCTAGCACATTTGTTGATGAGCTGTTCGCATACAGGACAGAGCTGTAGAGAAATCACACTCAGCTAAAGCCTGACTGAGAGTATAGGAACAGGAACCACATACAACGGCTAGTTATATTATTTCCACAGTGATAGCTTGAAGTAGCTTACTAGCTGATCTGCTAATTAGTATTTAGCATAAAAAAACAACTAAACCCTGAGAGAGAAGGAAGATACCCAATAACTACTAACTATATGTTATAGATTACATAGCTAACTTTATTTCATGTGTGACAATATTCATAACCTACTAGCTAATATGCCAATTAGCAGTTAAACCCGATCAGCTAAAACTTGACACAGGGAAGCAAAAATATTAAACAGCAGCATTTGCTGATTAAAAAAACAACAACAGCAACAATAACATAAAACCACTAGTTCTGTGTTACAGATAACACAACTAGCTTATTTAATTTCCTTTTGATTTTACTATCTGATATGCTAATTAGAATAAGTGTTAATATAAGAGTTAGCACAATGAACTGTAGCTGTGCATTACACATATATATATATGTGGCACTGGGAACCAATTTTTTTTCACACTGCTAAAATGTATGTATGTAATATTTATGCTAATACCCATGGAATTATGGGTAATAATAATGGACTGTATGTGTTTTAATAGCTAACATCCAAACATAAACGCTAACTAGAGACGACATTTATCAAAGACAAATCCTTTCACCTTGCAATCTCTCACAGAGAGCAGTCAAACAAAAGCGTGTGGGGTTAGCACAATGCCAAGACTCACACACACACACACACACACACACACACATACTGAGGCAGAAGAGAGTCGATTGCTTTTATTGATCCAGGCCTCGCTGGTGATGTAATGCCTCTCCACCATTTTTTTCCCTTCAGGAGTCGTGGCCAAAAGCAGCCACTTAGCTTATGGCTTGGACTTCGCTGGACCCAAACCGACAGTTAATACCGATCTCAGCAACATGAAGCTTTATGTCTTCATGCACTCATCTCTAACCATTTTTTCCAACCATTCCTTCACATTACTAAGTTGTAACCATGACTTAATTATCTCATTCTTTAATTATCTCATTCCTTAATTATCTCATTACTTAATTATCTCATTCCTTCACTTTACTAAGTTGGACCAATAACCTACTGATCTCATTCCTTAATTATCTCATTCCTTAACTATCTCATTCCTTAACTATCTCATTCTTTAATTATCATTCCTTAATTATCTCATCCCTTAACTATCTAATTTTGAATTATTCATCCATCCATCCATCTTCAACCGCTTATCCGTAATCGGGTTGCGGGGGTAGCAGCTCCAGCAAGAGACCCCAAACTTCCCTTTCCTGAGCCACATTAACCAGCTCTGACTGGGGGATCCCGAGGCGTTCCCAGGCCAGTGTGTAAATATAATCTCTTAACCTAGTCCTGGGTCTTCCCCGAGGTCTCCTCCCAGCTGGACGTGCCTGGAACACCTCCCTAGGGAGGCACCCAGGGGGCATCCTTACCAGGTGCCCGAACCACCTCAACTGGCTCCTTTCAATACAAAGGAGCAGCGGCTCTACTCCGAGTTCCTCTCAGATAACCGAGCTTCTCACCCTATCTCTAAGGGAGAGGCCAGCCACCCTCCTGAGAAAACCCATTTCGGCTGCTTGTACCCGCGATCTAGTTCTTTCGGTCACTACCCAACCTTCATGACTATAGGTGAGTGTAGGAACAAAAATTGCCCGGTAGATCGAGAGTTTTGCCTTCCGACTCAACTCTCTTTTCGTCACAACAGTGCGATGAAGTGATTGCAACACCGCTCCCGCTGCTCCGATCCTCCGGCCAACCTCCCGCTCCAATGTCCCCTCACTCATGAACAAGACCCCAAGGTACTTGAACTCCTTCACTTGGGTTATGTTCTCATTCCCTACCCGGAGTTGAAACTCCATCGGTTTCCCTGCTGAGAACCATGGCCTCAAATTTGGAGGTGCTAATCCTCATCCCAGACGCTTCGCACTCGTCTGCAAACTGATCCAGCAAGTGCTGGAGGTCACGGACCAATGATGCCATTTGGACCACATCATCTGCAAAAAGCAGCGATGAGATCCTCAGGTCACCAAACCGCAACCCCTCCGCACCACGACTAGGATTGGTGACAAAGCGCAGCCCTGGCAGAGACCAACCCCCACCTGGAACAAGTCTGACTTCTTGCTGAGCATACGGACACAACTCTCGCTTTGGGCGTACAGTAATTGGATAGCCCTAAGAAGGGAACCCTTCACCCCATACTCCCTCAGCACCTCCCACAGTAGACCCCTGGGGACACGGTCATATGCTTTCTCCAGATCCACAAAACACATGTAGACCGGATGGGCATACTCCCAGGCCCCCTCCAAGATCCTTGCAAGAGTAAAGAGCTGGTCCGTTGTTCCACGACCTGGACGGAATCCGCATTGTTCCTCCTCAATCCGAGGTTCGACTATCATCCGAACCCTCCGTTCCAGCACCTTGGAGTAGACTTTACCAGGGAGGCTGAGAAGTGTGATACCCCTATAATTGGCGCACACTCTCTGGTCCCCTTTTTTAAACAAGGGAACCACCACCCCGGTCTGCCACTCCTTGGGCACTGTCCCCGACTTCGTGTCATCCAAGACATCCCCTCCACACCCAGAGCTTTCAGCATTTCTGGACGGATCTCATCAATCCCCGGGGCTTTGCCACTATGTAGTTGATTGACCACCTCAGCAACCTCCACCACGGAAACTGGCGATGATCCCCATCAGCCTCCACCTCTGCCTCTACCATAGAGGGTGTGTTAGTCAGATTCAGAAGTTCCTCAAAGTGTTCCTTCCACCATGCAATTACTTCCTCAGTTAAGGTCAACAGTGTCCCCTCCTTACTGTACACAGCTTGGATGGTTCCCCGTTTCCCCTTCCTGAAGTGGCAGATGGTTTTCCAGAAACACCTTGGTGCCGACCTAAAGTCCTTCTCCATGTACTCTCCGAACTTCTCCCACACCCACTGCTTTGCTTCTTCCACGGCAGAAGCTGCAGCCCTTCTGGCCTGTCAGTACCTTGCAACTGCCTCCAGAGTCCCCCGGGATACCACATCCAGGAAGGCCTCCTTCTTCAGTCGGACGGCTTCCCTGACCATCGGTGTCCACCATGGTGTTTGAGGGTTACCGCCCCTTGAGGCACCTAAGACTTTGAGACCACAGCTCTCCTCCGCAGCTCCAGTAATGGAAGCTTTGAACATTGCCCACTCGGGTTCAATGCCCCCAACCTCCAAAGGGATGTCAGAAAAGTTCCTCCGGAGGTGTGAGTTGAAGATCTCACGGACAAGGGCCTCCTCCAGACGTTCCCAGTTCACCCGCACTAACCGTTTGGGCTTTCCAGGTCTGTCCAGAGTCTTCCCCCACCCCTTGATCCAACTCACCGCCAGATGGTGATCAGTTGACAGCTCTGCCTCTCTCTTCACCCAAGTGTCCAGAACATGTGGCCTCAGATCAGATGATACGATTACAAAATCGATCATAGACCTTCGGCCTAGGGTGCTCTGGTACCAAGTACACTTATGAGCCTCCTTACGTTCGAACATGGTATTCGTTATAGACAGTCCATGACTAGCACAGAAGTCCAATAACAAATGCTCGCTTGGGTTTAGATCGGGGAGGCCGTTCCTCCCAATCACGCCTCTCCAGGTATCTCCATCATTGCCCATGTGCGTGTTGAAGTCCCCCAGCAGAACTATGGAGTCCCCTACTGGTGCCCCATACAGGACTCTATTCAGGGTCTCCAAGAAGGCAGAGTACTCTGAACTGGTGTTCGGTGCATATGCACATACAACAGACAGAGTTCCCCCCACAACCGTGGCCGAAGGCGAGGCGCCCTCTCGTCCATCGGTGTAAACTCCAACGTAACGGCGCTCAGCCGGGGACTTGTGAGTATTCCAACACCCGCCCGGCGTCTCGCACCATGGTCAACTCCAGAGTAGAATAGAGTCCATCCCCTAACCAGGAGTACAGTTCCAGACCAGAGACTGTGCGTAGATGTAAGCCCCACCAGATCTAGCTAGTAGCGCTCCACCTTCAGCACAAGTTCCAGTTACTTCCCCCACAGAGAGGTTACTTCCCCACGTCCCCGCCCAAGTCTGGTCCGTCGAGGCCTCTGACCTTCATTGCCACCTATGTAACACCGCACCCGACCCCCACGGTTCACCCCATGATTGGAGGGCCCATAGGATGGAGAGGGTGGGTGCCACGTTGCTTTTTCGGGCTTTGCCCGGCTGGGCTCCGTGGCAAACCCAGCCACCAGGCGCTCGCAGTCAGACCCTCCCTCTGGGCCTGGCTCCAGACGGGGGCCCCGGGCTTCCTCCGGGCAGGGTAACTCCTCCTCTCGTTATTTTCTTCATGAGGGGTTTTTGAACCATTCTTAGTCTGGCCCCTCCCATGAGACCACTTTGCCTTGAGAGGCCCTACCAGGAGCACAAGGCCCCAGACAACACAGCCCTCAGCTTCATAGGGACACACAAACATCTCCACCACGATAAGGTGATGGTTCCCGGAGATTTTAAATTATCTCATTCTTTAATTATCTCATTCCTTAATAATCATATTCATTAATTATCTCATAGCTGAATTATCTCATTCTTTACTTATCTCATTCCTTAATTATCTCATTTCTTCACATTATTAAGACATGGCAATGACTTTATTATCTTATTCCTTCACATTACTAAGTTGTCGCCATGACTTAATGATCTCATTACTTAATTATCTCATTCCTTCACATTATTAAGTTCTGGCTATGACTTAATTATCTCATTAATTAATTATCTAATTCCTTCACATTATTAAGACATGGCAATGAGTTTATTATCTCATTCTTTAATTATCTTGTTCCTTGACGTTACTAAGTTGTTCCTTTAACTTAA